>JALGQJ010000003.1:36933772-37303772 GCA_023055345.1 Quercus wislizeni
GGTCTAGTTACTAAATCCCAAAGCTAACTTGGGGATTAATTTTCTCAGAGTTCTGTATACAGGTCAATTTCAATGCATGTTCAGAAGAACAGGTGTGTGACAAATTGCTACAAGAATGATTAAATTCATAAGAAAATTTTACACTAGTCAGGGCTTGAGAGCTTTAATGTCAGTAACGTTACCCAGGGCTGAATCAGACATGACAACTAAAAATTGTACATTTTGTAATATACAGTAATCAATATTGCAATTTTTTTTTTTTAATTACATTACACTATTGAGTATAAATGACTTTTAAAAACACAAATTTCACCCATAAGAAGAGCAACAAAACCCTTCATAGAATGCCATAGGGATGGGAAAAAAAACAAAAACAAAAAACAAAAAACAAAACAAAAAACAAAAAACTTTAAATCTTATACTTTTGAAGAAAATGAGAGATTGACCAATGACTTGAATCTTTCTTTCCTCCTGATATTGCTAAAGTGGACAAATGCTTCAGGTGTCTTTGCTGTTGTTTCTTTGACTGATTTGCTTGATAGTTATACTTGCCATACTCCATAGTTTTGATGTATTGCTGGTTCCATATCTCACTATCTGTGTGCTTTGGTTCCTCATTTTTTGTTTTCCTTATTTTCAATGAAGTTTTGTACTTACCAAAAAAAAAAAAAATTACAGCTGTGACGGAAAATCTAGGAAGCACGGGTGCGGATTTGGGTTCGGGTGTGGGTGTGGGTGTGGGTGTGGGTGCGGTGCCGCGACATGGCAATTTTTGAATAGGACACAGGTGCGGCGGGATACATTTATTAATTAATTATTAAATATATTTTCTATATATTGCTAAGCTTTTTTTTTCTTTTTTTTATATAATGGTAAACATATATCAATTTAAGAGCAATTGTAGTTAGTAGATAATAAAGTGAATACTAAATACATAACCATTACATGATGTTCAGAATTTAGAATACAAGATCGAAAGTTTGAGATTTTACAGAGGTTTGAGGTTTGAGATTTTATGGAGAGCTGGGAGAGTGAGCTGTGGGTCAGTGAGGCAAAGGAGAGACGGAGGGAGAGCTAGAGGACGTGGATTAGAGAGAGAGAGAGAGAGAGAGATAATTGAGATGACTGTAGGGTTTTGTTTCCTTTAAAGTTTGCCGACCAAACAGTGTGTTTTGATCACATCTTTTACGTTTTTTCTTCTTTTTTTTTCTCTTTTTTTTTTCTTTTTTTTTGTTTAAATAAGTATTTCAGCCCATAACAGTCTGAATCGGGTCCTATTTCAGACTGCATCAGGCCGCATAGAAAAAAAAAAAAAAATCAGCAGGGGATGCGCGTTCAGCCGTGTCCACACGAATCCAAAGCAGGTACGCCGGCCAAAACAACACACCCGTGCTTCCTTGCAGAAAATCCATGGCCGCTACTTCATGATTAGAGCTACTTCTTCACGAATAATAACTGTTCTAAGTTAACCAACGTCTATGCAAGTTCAAAAGCTAAGACCTTCCCTGACACAATACCACCCCTACCCTTTGCTTCCGTGAAAGAAGTGGACCACAGGTTATGAAAATTCTCATCACAAATTGTCATGCATTACATGCAAATTTCACAAGTGTAAGAACTAAGAAGACTTCGAGGGTCTCCACAAAAACAAGCAATAAGGGGCCTGACTATATGCTGCTAGGCCTAACATATACTAACCTACAATTTGAATTAAAATAAAATACAACACAAAAATTGGAATAGAATGAAGGGAAAATAACATGAAACTTACAGTTATATTCAGTCCATCCAATGACTTGATTCTCTAGATCATACAACACTAGCTTATTCGAAAGGACTAGATCTACAAGAAAACAAAACAAGAAATTATATTTCCATTGATCATGCCAGTGGAGCTTCATAAAGTCAATACTTGTGTTCCTGCCAGTGTTCAATTGGAATTGAATTTCACAAAAAGGGGGAATGTTTTCACTCTTTTAATAATGAAACTTAGATTAAAGTGTCAAAACCCCAGACATGAGAGACGGCAAAATAAAGATTCCAATGCTCTATGGCAATCATGCAGCAAAAGTACTTAGCCAAGAGTCACCACTGAAATAAACAAATATTTGGGCTATACCTCCCAAAAGGGTCAAGTTCATCCTATCTCTGGATTGCCTCCCACTGTTTTGCCAACCAATACACCATAAACCTTCCTGTAAAGATCCACAATAGTAAACTAACTGATTGACATAGATTAAAAGGCAACAGAAATTAAGAAAATGGGAAATCTGAAAATAAAAAAAGCTACAAGACAAGAATTACAAGCATATACAAGATTAGCTAGAGTAATGACAAAAAAGCAGGAAATCTCCCAAGGTAGGTTGAATTTCATTTACATAATATTTGTGAAAACCAGAGTTTTAACTACTTGAGAAATCTAGAGTGAACCAGATGGGAGTGACGGTTGGCAAACACTGATGGTTAATAGGGCTTCTAGCACTGCCATTAAGTGCTTTCTACCAACACATAGGCCAAAAGGGGGCAGCGCAACCCCCCACCACCACCCCCCCCCCCCCAACAACACCCCAACCCCACCAAAAAAAAAAATCTCTACAGATTTGTATATCTTTATTTTTTTTTTTTTTTCTTTACAGAGGAAAAAAAGAATCCCCCACTGTATAGTAAATAATTACTCCCCATGTTATTTAACATTATTTACATTTTTTTTAAGTCAGTAAATAGATTCAATAAGAGTGAAAAGGGGCGCAACCCATGTGCATGGGAAGTATACAAGAAATAAACCATGAATCAAGAAATTCTAAGAAGTTTGAAAAAGAACAGCCACTAGCAGCTAGCCAACAATAAAAGGTCATCCATAGTAGTAGCTTCAACTCCGAAGTTGTCTTCTCACAATCTTCAAAACAACGCATGCTACGTTCTCTACAAATACACCACATGATGCACAAAGGGATGACATTCCATGTGCTTGCATTACAGTGCCTACCAGAATATTATTACTTGAAATCTACTTATGCTTAGACAAAAGCCCAAAGTGACAAAATCTGTTTTGAACTTGTACATCAAAGAATCAATTATCCCTTTTTTTTTTAAGATTCGAACAATAAACTCTATTCTTATCACCTTTTTTTATAAAATTAGAACAACATCCTTATTCTTCACATATATAAAGAATCCTAGATTTTATTAACATATTCATTGATTTACTTTTGGCCCCTTGTGATGAACTCCTAGCATCACAATTGTCCAAATACAGTTTGTATGGGGTTTACATCCCAGGGATCAGTTTTGGTAGCCCTCAATGATGAGGACCCATAATGTTTTCATAAATAGGGTTTGATTCTAATCTTATTCAGTGCGTGTCCTGAACCTGTCAATTTAAAACATTCAGACATTAACCTACGATCAGATATGAGAGAGTGGAAGAGATTTACCGCTCTTGCAGCATTCTATGAGGGAACATCAAAAGACATTGTTTTAGTACAATGTAGACTAAAACATGTCAGTTGGTTTCTCAATAAAATGTAATTCCTCATAAGAAGGCAGCATGAGCAGTTTCTTAAGATAGAGTACTATCAGCAATCTAAAAGTTAATAAGAGCTTTGAAGCATCAATACTTTCCAAAAGGTAAGGGTATGTTTGGTAATTGCCTTTTTCTCCAAGTTTTCTATTTTCAAAAGATCTTTTCTATTTTATAGACTTGAAAACTTCTTTGGTAACTGAAAACAAATAGAAAACAGAAACGGTTTCCACATCTCAATTTACAAAGGAAACTAAAAACAAGCAAAGAGGTTTTAATTTTCAATTTAAGGGAGCTTGAAAGCACAGAGAAAACAAGTGTATTTTATCTAAACTTTTTTTTTTTTTCTAATTTCCAAAAGTTAAATTTTGAGGCATTAAGAAGTATTACTTGTCACAGATTGAGGCAAGAAGGTTAAAAATGAGCAGAAGGGGCAGGCAACCCAGCAAAAAAGATAAGAATGAACAGCAACATAGAAAGAGAAGACCAAGAAGAAAGCAAGTAAAATGTAGAAACAAACATATCTGAAGAGCAGCTTTATTAACTTGCTTGATATACTTACTAAGAGGAATAGATACTCATGTGGATAAACCTTCAATGAGAGTGAGTTCTCAAAATGAAATACAACAGGTGGAAATCCATCATCAATGCTGCAATTGAAAGAAAAACTCACAAATTAAAGTTAAATAAACTATAGCACAATGTTTACACATTATTCTCAATTGTAAGAACTTTTTTTTTGGTTTTGATAAGTCTCAATTGTCAGAACATTATAGCATCAACAATGATACATGAAGTTATATCAAGCCAGAAGGAATTGGTAGGCTTGAGAGATAAAAGAATATATCTTTAGGATCAACCATGAATGAAGGTGACCCAGCATGTTCAAATATAACAAAATACAAGACACAGGTTATTTAAATTTCTACAGTCAAGGTTATTTTTGTAATTCAATAATTGGGTTTGGACCCAAGTCAATTAGGATTACGGTTAAGTCCTAGTTGTCAAAATAAGCATATTATTGTACAATGTACTCTAAGGAGACATGTTTATGATAAATAAAAATTAAAAATTTTCCAATGGATTGGTGCTAATTCCAATCAACCCTAGGTGCTAATTCCTAGGTTTATCTTATTTTTCGATTTGGTTTTTCCTACAAATTTCTTTGCAGAATTTTTTGCTGCATTAGTTTTGATATCAAACACATTCTGCATCAATTTTGGTATTAGAACAAACTCCAATCCCTCACTGTTGTTCTCTGACACCTTGGCCAAAGTTGTAAATACTAAATACCAGACCAGAGGGCATTTTGATTTGGCCAAGAGAATGAAATATTTTGGTAGTAGTCAATAAAGGTTTACCTTTTCAGGTTACCACTATATATATATATATGCATTCATTAAATTAATTGGTATTGGTCAAAGCTCATAAAATTTGTTAAGAGCCTTTAAAATTATAAGTTAATGCCCAACCCAATAAGTTTTCAATAGTTGATACTTGATATACCTAAGAAAAAAAGATAAAACTTAAAACTATTAAAATCTACAAAGAGATAAGTGGGGGAGACTTGGCCATGTAGGTGGTTAAGGTAAGAAACCAAAAATCTGAAAAAGCTTGTGTTGGGAGCAGGGGTTGGGCAGACAACTCAATGAAGAAGTAAGAGCGATTGACAATGTCAAAGAAGAATTGAACTTTATTTTGGGGATTATTAGTTATAATTAGGTTATTAGTATTTAATTTAATTTCCTAGCATCAATGTTATTTTCAGAACTAAATAATTGGGCTTGGACCCAAGTCAGTCAATTAGGAATAGGATTTAGTCCTAGTAGTCTATAACACAAGTTATTTTAATACTATGGAGACAAGTTTATAGTAAATAAAAATTTAGTTGGAATTATCCAATGGCTTGGTGTTGATTCCAACCAATTCCTAGGTGCTGATTCCCAGGTTTATCTTATTTTTCTGTTTGTTTTTCCAAAAAAAATCATTGGAGAATTTTGTGGTGCACCAGTTTTGTTATCAAGCTCATTGTTCTACATCATGTTGCATCCAAGATATGGTATGTAAATTGTTTCCTCATATGTCACGTCTTGTGATCACTTGGGAGATATATCTACAAGGCCGTCCATAACAGTCATTTTTTAATCTCTAAAACATTCTAGGCATTATATTATAAGAGCTTTATAGGCAAGGGCATTAGTATTCCTACAAAATTTTGAAAATGTATTATATAAATAGGTAGGGAAGCAAAACCACCACTGGGTTGAGATCCCATCTCTTTATGTATTTCCTCTTTCCTTGTAGCCACCAATACCACATCTAGCACTACCATCTCTTAATTCAAAAGTCTCATATGACAACAATATACATGCAACATACCTCTCGGAGTACTGGAAGCATGTATACTCATCGTGAACAGTTTGAACATTTATTTCTGGCTGCTGAGAGATGATCTAACAAAGATATCAAAATGTGTAAGTGGGCAACTTGAAATACAGAAGTCAACCAACTTGAACTCTAATATATCATGTACACTACAAATGATTCATATGGACATACCTTACTTACTAATGGCTCATAAACCATTTCTGGGAGATAGGCCAAGGTTGTACCACTGTCAATTATTGTCCCTTTTCTGTCTCCTGACTCAAACACCTCTATTGAAATATTTAAAAAAACTTGACCAACTTGAACAGCCGTCATATTGACATTGTAATGAGGCCTACAAATTTTGCAAGAAGAAACAGTTTAGTCAACTAAAATACATAGGCGAAGATTTAACTGAGAAGAAATTGCTTAAAATAATAAAAATAAAACTCATAAATGCAGAAGGAAAAATGAGTAACATATTACATTTATATATATATATATATATAATGTATTTCTATTGCAGAAGAACTACCTCATGTAAAAGAACACAAGGTAGCCTAAAATATATATCAAAGATTACATGCAAATGTAAGTGAATCAATAAATTCTATTATGGTAAGTATATAATTCAGTCCCATTCCACTGGACCAATCTTTAAATTTTCTAATAAAGGAGGTCTTCAGCTGAAATTCCAAAAGTTCATCTTCGTCAAAGGTGCAACTATTCTGTTCCCTCCACAATATCCACATCAAGCACAAGGGAGCTAAATTCAATATCCCAGATGAGCATTTACAAATCAGTTACGCCAACCAACCAGTAAGTCCAATATTTTTGGCATCCATTGAACCACAAACGATCCACTGTTTCCCCCGTTTTCTGCACAAATAACACCAATCTACCAATATAATTTCCCATTTTCAAAGATTATTATTGGTCAGGATCCTCCCCCAAGCCGCAGTCCACACAAAGAAAGCAACCCCCTTTGGGGCCTTGGCACACCAAATACCTCTCCATGGGAAATTAATCACCCTATGGGCATGCAACACATCATAAAAAGACCTTACATCAAACACCCCACTCCCACGCAGTCTACATCGCATCCTATCTGGAAATCACTAGTTAGCACCTTAGAATACAACAATCAGCAAAGGCTCAACTGGCTCTGATTACCAATTTTTGAAAGGTTGAATGAACCGAACATTTCAATGCACCTCACCCCCACTGGTACCAGCCACCAAATAAGCAAATACCAACTCATCCTCATCCATCATACAAGACGAGGTCTGCTCCTTCAAGAGGTGCTCCCCACACCACCTGTCATGCAAGAAATGCACCTCATCTCCTTCTCCCACTTCAAAATGCACATTCATGACAAAGACATCCCACTTTGCTCTAATTTCCTTCCATAAACTAGGACAAAGTTTGGACATGTTTGGAGCCTCGGGCTCGAATCACCAATAGGAAGATGACATTAGCCCTTGTCACGTGCAATGCATATGACTCACTTAACCCAACCAATTAAGTGGGTCATGTT
This sequence comes from Quercus wislizeni, assembly GCA_023055345.1. Lineage (NCBI taxonomy): Eukaryota > Viridiplantae > Streptophyta > Magnoliopsida > Fagales > Fagaceae > Quercus > Quercus wislizeni. Next base: position 36,941,197 of record JALGQJ010000003.1, read on the forward strand.
CATTACATATGACGGGATACATGCTATCTTCCTATTGGTGGTTGGAGCCCAAGTTTGGAGCCAAACCTTTTCCCATAAACTACACCCATGTGTGCTATGCATCTGCTCCGTTGCCTAACCGCCCCCTTCCATGCGATATTTTAACGCTATTACCCTCCCCATAAATGAGTCTCCTCTACCCTTAAATGCCAATCACTTCACTAATAGAGCTCTATTAAAGATCCCCATCTTGGAACCCAAATCCCCTCACATGACAAGAGAACACACAATATTCTAGTCCACAAAATGAAACTTGGGCTCATCCCTCAACCCGTTTGAGAGAAAGTTCCTCGTCAACTTCTCTAATCTATTCACCACATGGGATAGAAAGGTGAATTAACAAATAATAAGATGTTAGAAGTCATGATAACATGCTTTTAATTAGTATTATTCTTCCCCCTTTAGATCAGTACAACTTCTTCCATCTTAACAATCTCAACTGTCTTCTCTAAAAAGGGATTCCACACAATGTATGCCTTAATAAATGAATCCAAAGGCACACCCAAATAATTCATAGGCAAGCTCCCAACCTTATGATAAAAAAATCTCTGCCAACTCATCTATATAACCCACATCTCCCATCCCTACTTCACTCTTGCTCAAATTAACTTTCAAACTGGTTAAAATCTCAAAGAAAGACAATGCCATTTTAATATAAAGCATTGCTTAAGAGATCCTTGACATGAGATGCACAAAAAGAAACAATCCTTGACATGCTCAAGAGATCAAAAATCATATTTAAGGAATTCTATTCAATTTTGAATTATTATAAATTTGGTCTTGATGTTGGCACTTAACTTATTTCAATAGATAATGATAAACATAGCACTAACAAGCGATCTTTTATTATATATAAAATACCCAACATATCTGAATATTTAATTCAAAATGATGAACATAGCCATTCTATTTGACTACATGTGACTCTGCTGTCTTCTTATTTTCACGAAGTTACAGCATTGGTTCCCTTTTATCATGAAATCTAATACTGCAAAGTTCTTTTAACCTCCTCTCCTCAGAGACCTACAGAATTCCAACCAATCCACACACTCCAGCTTCTTGAATCTTAGCTCAATTATTATATCAGTGGACTCAGAAATAATTGTTTCACTGCCCAAGCACTCATTAAAGCACATAAATAATGAAGCAAACTATTAAAAGCAAGACAACTATATCCTGCTAATAAAACTTCAGGCTTGAGAGCTCACTATTCCTAGGGGTGATGGGGGTGACAGGCTTCGTTGGGGTCTTAATGGAAGTGGAAAGTTTGATATTCGGTCTTTTTATCATAAGATTCGAAATGCAGCTCCTTCCTCTTTCCCTTGGAAGGGCATTTGAAAAGTCAAGGTCCCTAAAAGGGTGGCTTTTTTTACGTGGACAGCAGCTCATGGTCAGCTTCTAATCTTGGATAACCTTATGCTTCGTGGTCGCCCTTTGGCGAATCGTTGTTGTATGTGCTGCTGTAATGAGGAATCCGTGGATCACCTGTTACCTTTTTGTCCAATAGCTCATTCTTTGTGGACCTATATGCTTCGATTGTTTGGGTTTGATTAGGTCATGCCAGGTTCAGTAGCGGACTTATTATTTTGTTAGTACCATTGGCTTGGGAAGCATAGCTCCGATATTTGGAATTTGGTTCCAGGCTATTTAATGTGGACTATTTGGACTGAACAGAATCGGCGTTCTTTTGAGGATAAGGGGAAAACTGTGGTCCAGTTATTAGATTTGTGCCACCGGACCCTCTTTGATTGGTCTCGGTGTTGGGGTTTTTCAGATTTTTCTACCCTTATGGAATTCCTTTCATCTATTAGTTTTTCCTAGTTTTTCTTAGTGGATGCTTGTGTCTTTTTGTTCACTACTGTGAACCCTTTGTATTTTCATGCTTTTCCCTTATTAATAATATTCTTCTTCTTACTTATCAAAAAAAAAAGTTATATAAAGCAATGAAATAGGTTCACTAAGTACTAGAGAATTACACATTGTTTTCAAGCACAATCAAGTATAGTTGCATTATTTTCAAGCACAATAAAAAGTTTATTAAGCATTTTCCAATTTTTAGGGGTCAGCTTTCGCTTTATTATCCATCATTAGATCTTTTCCCACTAAATTAATCAACCTCCTTTAAACCTCAACTTGTCTTAGGTTACATGTATCCCTATCAGAAAAAAAAATGACTGCAAGCTAAAATTGAATTACTCAAAGGAAGCTATGACACTATTCTAAAGCCATGAGTCTTAGGTTGCAACTTACCCACCTGTAGTTTGGTCAAAATTTAAGTTGCCTACCTCTTATTTGAAATTTGACATTTTACCCACCTAAGGTTAGCTTAGTTAGATTTCTATAACCCACCTCTATTAAAAACAAGACTAAATATGTAATTTTATTCCACTTTTATGTCTCTTTCCTCCAAAAACACAAAAATTAAAAAAAAATATAAGATAAAAAAGAATCCAGTAAAACACTTGCATCATGAGATTTTAAACCACAGGTAAGCAATTTAAATTTCGGTCAAACCTCAGGTGGGTAAAGTTTCAAATTTTAAACCACGGGTAGGCAACTTAAATTTCAGCCAAACCATAGATGGATAAGTTGTAATTTGCCCATAATTTATTGTTAAAAGAAACCAGTCATATAGTATTACAACCAAAATAAACAGTGTCTATTTGGCAACATCTTTTTCTTCGAACTTTTTAGCTTATTTGCTTATGTATAGATTTTAAAAAACTCACATTTTCAAAGTACGGCTATACTTTTAACCAACTTTTAGTACATAAGCTTTCAGCAAAAGACTGCTGAGATTCTATAAATAAGACAAAGGAGAACAAGAGACAACCATAACACCCACAAAAGATCTCACATACTGGTTTGGTACCAAGGGAGTCATGTTGACTTTTGGTTGCACGACATGCCCAATTGCAAAAATACCACCTCCATTTACTCCATCTAAGCAGTGAGCAAACATCTTTCTCACTTTTCCAGATGAAGCTAATTGTGAAATTATGGACAAATTTGATTTTCCAAAACCAAGAATCCCATCTAGCGCCTCATCTTCATTAGATGAACCTAGATCCCCAGCTTGTCTAGCACCACACCTACACCAAAAACATTGAGAACACCACTTAATTACCCCTGAGAAGAGGAACAGGTTGTTGTTGATTGACCATACAACTAAATAATGATAATTAGGCCTTTTGACATCATACAACAGACACGATTTTGAGATAGATTTCAAGAAATTATATAATAGATAAATCCTAGAACAAAATAGAAAGCATCAGAGGGAACTTCATGATATTCAAGAAACCTCTGTGCGAAAACAATTTAAGAGAGGGAAGAAAAAGGACTGCAAAGCACAGAATAACATAAAATGACCAGAAGACATTTGATTTTAAACAGAAGTTTAGATACTGTCAACATTCATTGGAATAAGTTCACAAGCAGTTTAGTTTTCAACCTGCTTTATTTAAATTGGCAATGAAAAACATGTCAGTTTTCAGTAGCTAAAGCACACAGTAAATGAGACACATTACGGTAATCTGAGTATATAAACTGAGCATATAAACTGAGCGAGCTAGTTTATAGAAGAATTGTTTGATTAATTTTAAAGAGTTAACACAGTTTATTTCAGTAACTAGACTGTAACAGTAGCCTGTAGAAAGAATAACACAACTGTATTAGCTGTCCAATAAAAAGCTAGAATACAAAATCAGACAACAGAAAGAGATTTATAATAGTTATTTGTCATAAACACATCCTTGGAAAAAAATTAAATATGGCAAATTAATAGGGAAAAAAAAATAGCTACCCTACCCCAAATATACCAGAGCTCCTTGTTATGCTGAAGTGATAGTGTTGGAGTGCATGTATTTTAAAATGTTTCATCTACTTTAGTTTATGAAAGGTTCCAGCTAAATCTTACAACGAAGAGAGAGAAAGAGATGTAAAAGCACATTGATACCAAATATATGGAGAAGTACATGATCAGATATGTTCTAATAATGTTAATGAAATATTTTAAAGCATTTCGATGTATTTCATCCTAATCTTCAAAAATTGGTAAAGTAGTCCTAGGCTAAGATTGGGTTTGACTTGGTTATAAAAATTTCTAGCTTCTATATCTAGTATATTTTATTTCAACAAAAACCTTTAATAATCATCCTAGCTAATCATACTCAAAGCTCTTGTAGCCTATCACCTCATACTTCAGGCTAAAGGATGCCAAAACGCCAATGATATACCCAACAAACTATCAGCTTTGATACCACTTGTTCGGCTCAACAGATGTTCAGTCACAACAAGATCAGATAAACCATAACTTCAATTACAAATAGACAGTTCATCTAAACCCACCTACATCCATGGATGAGAGAAACAATCCATTGTAAGTATAGGTAATTATAAAGGAACAAGATTTCAAGGCATCCAAATTGACACTTTACACCAGAACAATAGACAACAGCTACTATACTCATCACACCTAAGCCGTAGAACATAGCCTTGATCCCATATTTCATCAATGTTCCCCGTGACCCCGTCTCCCTTGCATCTCTTGTCAAACCCTTTTACTCATAACCCTAGATGTGGATTATAAGAAAGAAACAATTTCCTTTCACACCATAACCAAGCAAAACGCTTCCTGCAAAACTTCTCTAGCAAGTCCAAATAGGAATTTGATACAGATTCCCATATATCTACCATGGTCAAATTCAACCATGTAAACCCTTCATCTTCTTGGCAACAAGTGTGTAGCTCCACCTTTACTAATTTTAGTACATGCAACCCATGTCAAGAGATCACTAGACTCAAAATGTCGTACTAATCTCCTCTTATTCGCTCCAGATCTCAAGGATACCAAAATACTATTAAAAAAAGAAGAAGAAGATACCCAATTGTAATGACTATTTTACCTTAAATCATTGATTTTGAGACCAGGGCCAGTGGAACCACACAGAGATCCAATAAATAATAAATTGAAAGACATACAAGGGTTAAGAATTTAACCTGGTTCAATCACACTTTTCCCTCAAAATTTGCTATTATCTAACATGGTTTGACCACAGTTTTCCCTCTGAAAATTCACTTGCTATTGTTGTTAAACTTCCCTAAAAGGATAACTAGACAAGCATCTTAGACCCCCAAACTCTTTGATAGCACTCTAATTAATCAAAATTTGAGACAAAAGTACAATTACTAAATTTAAATTTTTAAAAGATATATATTTGATTTGGCCAAGTCCAATTGCTGAATTCTAAAATGGAAAATGCTTCGGCCAAACAATACACCTATCTTGTGCAAGAATTACAAAAGATAAATTACGAAGTAAAAGAAGACAAAATTACACAGCCACTATACTAGTGATTGCATAATTCACTTGTTGAGCTACTTCCATGGGTGAGCTAAGACAGGAAGCTAACTATTAAAATGGAAATACAGTATCTGAAAACAACAACTTACATCTCCACCACTTTGTGATATTCAATGAGAATCTCAAAACTCCACAAAGCCCTACAAAGAGTTTCTTTATGAAGAAAGCAAATTCACACGATCAACACAAACCTGAACCGCCAACAAGGAATCACCATTAAAAACATTCAGATTCTAGGCCTCAGGATGCAGGAAAAGCTACAGAATATTCTGAATTAGAATACACACTTATACCCAAAAAGATCATCTTAAGTGGCTGATACCACTCTACCAAGTTTATCTCTAAACTATATGAAACATGACCCTCAGTTTCACCTGAAGTACGGCAAAAATAATAATAAAAAATAAAAACCTACATCAAGAAGTATATCCTTTATATCACTGAATCTATCATGATTAGGTAACACAAACAAATTTTGGTAAGCACACCAAACATCACATTACATTAAGAGTACACTAAGAAATCACGATCATACTTCCACACAAAATCCATATCTACAGGTTCACTAACAAAAGAAGTATCAATCATAAGCTCACCCAAAATTAATACTTCCATTGGCTGAAGTTGTTTGAAGATCTCCAGAAACCCGATCATACAGTACAAGATCCTTTATGAAGACTCCAGCAGTGGAACTGCCATCTTCATATATCTGAAGATACGGACAGGAATCATTAGCTGTGCAGCCAGTTAAAGGACCCCCGTTTACCTCTAAACAAAATTCTTGATTGCAAGGAACCATTTTCCCAGTGACTGAATCCTTTATATTGTATAGAGACAGATCAATCTGTTAGAAGAGAAACACTGAATCAGCAAAGGAATCAAATGTGTAATTTCATTGCTCAGGAGATGGTGCAAAACTATCACAGGGACCTTGGACCTGCTAGATGCACACTAAAGTCAGACATAATAAAAAGCCTATGATTTTCTATAATGGGAATGAATTTCTGTTGAGTTTTATTGTTGTCATTGACATTCCAGAGCAACTCATATAATGGGTGAGAAAATGCATCACTTCTCCTAAAGTTCCATACATGTGAATGAAAGCTTTGTGGGGTATTTCAAGGGGAGGAATGGTTTCACATAGGAGAACCTTCATATCCTAATTTTTTTGTCACAACCATGAAAGTGTTCTCAAGAATGATGAAGAAAGCTGCTATAGAAGCAAAGGGTTTTAAGTGTGTGTTTGGCAATTGTTGAAAAAAAGTTATGCTTTTTGCTTTTTGTCTCAATTTTTTTCCTAGCTTTTTTTGCAAATAATCTAGCTTTTACCTTTTTTTAGCTTTTTGTAACACGTTTAACACAAAAGTTATCAAAAACTATATCTTTTAATTAACACTGTGCAAACAAGCTATTGGAAATAAGCAATTCCCAAACAAACACTAAGTTCCATCTAAAATGTGAAAGATTACAACTATCTCATTTGAACTTTGCTGATGATGTAATGATGTTCACCGCTATTGACTTGAAATCTAGCAAAAATAATTTAAGTAACATTATAAGAGTTTCATCAGATGTCTGACCACTCCGTAAGTTATAGACATTTTTTGCTGGAAGAAATCAAAGATCAACTTATGTCTACTCTGCATTTCAAGGAGGGAAAATTGCTAGTAAGGTACTTGGGACTGCCTCTGATTTCTGGTAATCTCATAGCCCAAGATTGAGCCCTTTGTTACAATAATGGTGAAATGATCAAATTTCACCATTTTTTAACAAATTAAGTTTGGAAAAAGTAGTAATTTATAAAGGTATTGGAGCAGGTGGTCCTGGATTTGAACCCTTTCTCCACTCTATAAAAAATTTACAAACCCCATGTGTTGGGCCTCCCTTATTAAGGGTGAGTTTGTGCCACACTCGAAAGGCTTTATTAGAGTAACGGCTAAAGATTAAATTCATCATTTCCTAACAACTTAATTTTTTAGAAATAGTGGTAGCTTATCACCCTTATTAAATAAAATTACTACTGGTACTAGTTAGTGGACAAAAGAAAGCCTTTTATTTGCACTGATACTTCAATTTTTTGTATTCAACAATTTATGGGATCCAGGTGTATTTAAAACTAGCATTTGAGATGGTCCTAAAAAATTAAAAAGAAAGAGAATTACAATCAGAAAGAAAGAGATTCATAAAATCAACAACAAAATGAATCTAGCTAGGACCCAAAACACGACCATTCAAACAATGATCTCATTAGAGAACTTCAACTAAAATCCAATACCTCCAAATCTTTAAATGTATGATGATTCCTCTCTCTCCACAATGTCCACAATAGGCACAAAGGGGTGAAATTCCAGACAAAGGACGAATGTTTACCAAACCAATTTCTCCATCCACATAATACACCAACAACACTCCTAGGCATTACCCCCTAAATAGAAAATGATGGTGGAATCATGACATGGTTAAAGAAATGATATTCTCTTTGGAAGCCTAAGGTTAAGGCAAAGCCCAAGAATAAGTGTCCATGGTAGTTAATTAAGTTTTTATATTTTATTTGGTTATTCTTGAGTCAAGGGTATTTTAGTAATTTTACAATTGTTAGGTATGGGCCATAGTTATAGGCCATAGGTTTTATTAATGAGTCTTATTTAATTATGGGTCTTTATGTATGGGCTTTGGTTTAATTTATTAAGGTTAAATAGTAGTCCTTGTACTCAGGGCAGCCCAAGCGTTTCCGAGGCCTAAGGAAAATTTTTCAAATGGGGCCTTTATGTTATCAATTAAATAATATTTAACTAGCATTTAATATAATAATTTTTTTTAAATCCATTCTTTTTACTATTTAATATGATTTTTTTTTTTTTTGAGAAAATGCTAAAGTTACAACAAATTTTACTACAAACTAGTGTTATAATGAATGTGATCAATGACATGAGACTTACAAAAATACTAGAAATATTATAAAATTTACAACATGAGAATTACAAAGATATATATCACAAATTACAAATATTCATTCAAAAATGCATTCAATAGTTTGTTGAAATCTACCTATCATATTCATTGTCACATCAAATTATAAAAGTTATGGAGATCACCACGCACCCTTGATGCAGTGATCACTCCACAAGTATAAGTTCTTGTGAAGTGTGAGAGGCAATGGCCGAGATTTAAGTCTCTAGAAGAAATTTTCACACACATATACACTTAGATTAGGGTAGAGTATAATTTTTATCTTATATAAAAATAATTAAATAAATAAAAGTTATGTAGTAAAATTTATAGTATTTTTAACATTTTCCTATTTGAATTACTTGTGATTAGTAACACGTCTATTTGTATGACCTATTTATTTAAATTTGCCTTATCTCTATCTCTATCATTTCTTAATTCTTTGAGCCTTCTTAATGGTGAAAAAAAATGTAAAGTAAAAGGTTTTAGTATTTCCCAAAAATATTTATATATAAAAAATAAATAAATAAAATTTGCCCCCAAATTTGGGGCCTTCTCTAGTAAGGGGCCCTAGGCAATGGCCTAATTGGCCTAAGCGTAGGGCCAATGAGGAGACCGTGGATCACCTTTTGATCAATTGTAGGTTTGCTTCTGCTTTGTGGAGTGAGATTCTTATTATGTTTGGGGTTCAGTGGGTGATACCAGACACTATTGTTTCTCTTCTTTTTGCATGGAGGAACTGGTTGGGAACTTACTCTTCAAATGTTTGGAATTTGGTACCAGCATGCCTTATGTGGTTAGTATGGAAGGAACGCAATGCCCGAACTTTTGAGGACATTGAGAGTCCTATAGATACGTTGAAGACCTTGCTTGCTAGGACTTTGTTTGAGTGGTCTCGTATTTGGGGGCTTACGCATTGTAGTTCCTTGACTGATTTTCTTATCTCTATTAGTCTTTCCTTATGATTTGTTTGTATTTGTTTCAAGGGCAGTGAGTTTACAATCGTAAATACATTGTTCTTTTCATCAATAAAACTCTTATTATCTATAAAAAAAAAAAAAGCGTAGGGCCGGCCCTGCTATTAGGAATCCTAATACTACTATTATACAAGTAAGAGTCTTTATATATATAGGGTGCTCAATGTATTCAAAAAATAATATGAGTTGATTAATAAAATTGAGTGTTTTGAGCAATAGGCACGTTGGCCTTTGTTATTTCTTTCTCTTTCTCTCTTTTCTTTATTTTCTCTTCTTTCTTTCTAGGGTTACTGTTCAGATACTGTTCACACAGCCCTAAACAGCCCTAACTTCTCTCTAATTCTTCTTCTTTCCAACCCTAAACCCACCATAACTAAACGTAGACAAATCCCTAATTCGTCCTACATCAAAAAAAAGCATAAATCCAAAATTCATATGCAATGTCACAACGCAACAACAAATGCTCCAAAATCTCACCAGTCACTTTACTCCTACACATGCAACACCAATCTAATAGAGTAATTTCTATTTTCATGAGATTATCGCAAGTTAGAATATTGCCCCATGTTACTTTCCACACACAAAAAAGAAACTCTTTTTGGAGCCTTAGTAAACTTAAATGAATAAGAACATGGTCAAGGAAGCCTTTAGTTTTAGTAGTTAAAATTCATCAAGGTAGTTTTCATAAGGATGGGCGAAAATCTTACAACTCAAGGGTGTAGCTAGACTTCTCATCAAGTACTCAGTGCAGACTCAATTTTTCTTTGGCATGATAATTGCCACCCTTAGATGCTTCATTCCCTAAGTGTTGCTAAAGATTAATTTATGATGCAACTAGCTTTACTTCTACAGTTCTACTAATGTTGCGTGTGTCATTCAAGCTGGGCAATGGTATTAGTTGCATTAATCGAGGGGCTACTCGATCTAATTTTCATCATTCAAGCTGGGCAATGGTATTAGTAGGGAAAGTTATCTTATCTCTGTTCTCTAGTGTAGATTACCAAGCTGCTGCTAGTGAGTTCTGGTGTTTCAAAACTAATCCTATATCTTTTGTTGCAGGTTGTTAATAAAGCTTACTCAATTATCCAACAAAAATATATAAATAAATAAGCTGGGCAAACAACAACAACAACCAACCCATAGTCTTAAATCTTTTGGGGTCAGCTATGAACACTCAATAGATTAGTCAACGTTGACCACATGCGTTCATTCTATTCTATCTGAAATCATACTCTTCAATTACTTCCTTAATTGACCTGTCGTTTTTAACTAATTCTACTTACAACCCGTTTGTTTCAATGAAAAACTTAACACAAAAATAGTTTTTGCATTTTCCTGTGTTCGGTAGTATCAAAAAAAAAAAAAAAAAGGGTCAAAAGGACTTCACTTATTTAGCCTGACATAAAATAGAGTTGTTTTCCGCTAAAAATTTCTGGAAAGTAACTCTACATATCTCACGTGAAGCTTAATAAGGAAAATAAATCTATCTCACATGAAGGTAAATAAGGAAAATTAAAAGTTAGTTTTCCAACTCATTTTAAGGTCGCTACCAAAAAAAAAAAAGGGAAAACGAGAAAATGATTCATTTTCAAGAAAACGTTAATGTCAAAAGAAACAAAGTGAGCAAAAAAAACAAAAAAGTGAAAGGGTAGAGAAGCATACACCAAGGGAGCTTCTTTTGGGGCACTCTGTGCACTGAATACAGTTGACCCACATAATATCACTTCCTGTATCCACTTGCACATAGAAGTCCTTTGTAGGTGTTCCAATCCCTATTTTTGCATAGTAAAGCCTACAACAACAACAACAACAACAACAATCAAATTGTATAATCTCAACAAAATCTATTGTGCTTGAATTTTGAAAATACACCATGTCCAATCAAAATTCAAAACCAAAACCAAAAAAAAAAATTTTGATTGGAAACCAAAGAGAATTGAAGAAGAGTTTACCCGACGGCATCGGGACGACCGGAGCCGCCCAAGGGGAGATCGACGCCGGCGAGAATACCAAGATGGCGGCGGCTATCGTGAGCTTTGAGTTGCGTGATGGAGGGCTCTTGACCGGCGTACTTGTACTTGACGTTGAGAACGGCGTTGTGAGCAGAGACGGCAGTAATTAAGAGAGATGATAACAGCACCACCGCTGAAACCACGCAGCTTCTTCTGAATACTGTTATGGCCATGGCGATCGTCGTCGTAGTAGTCGTAGTCGTCGTAATAGTGATCGTCAACTCGTATTTCTCTTCTTCATTCTTATCTCAATCTTCTTCTTTTGGGTTTTGATTACTTTTTTTGGTTTTGGCCAAGTCTATAGAAGAAAAATAAATAAGAGAAGAGACTTTTCTTTTATAGGTGGTTTGAAGCGAATGGCGTTGGCATATGAGTCTTCGCGCTGTGAGCGTGAGGGGGTGTTAAGAGTTTGTTAGAGTCTCCGGAGGGTAGTTGGGCCCACCCTGTGAAAGGTCCCTACCCTATTGAATGAATAATCCACATTTGATTTTAGTTCCCATAAAAATTTTTAAAATATAATAATAATATAATAAATAAATCCATATTTTAGCTCGTGTAAAATGGCTATTTATTACAAGGTGAAAAAAAGCCCATCGATGCCAAGGCCCAATGTTTTTTTTTTTTTTACTATTAATTATCAAATTGGTCTTTAAACCAAAATGTTATTTTCACCAATTCTTTTTATAAGATTAATTATCATTTTTGTCCTTGAAGTTTGCGTTATATAACGGTTCTAACCTTTTTTTTTTTTTTTTTTTTAAGGAAAAATGCATAAAAGAGGAAGGTGGCAACTCCTACGCATTTAGAGTAACACGAAAGGAGATTAGTACCAACACGCTCACTAATGAGAATCAAGAGAACTCAAATCCAAGACCTAAATCTTGTTGGCTCAAAGCCTAACCAGTAGATCACTTGCCACATTAGTTAAATTATTTTTTAAATATAGGGTAAACTTTTAGAACCAAAATAATATTTATACCTTTTTTTTTAAGAAACAAACACACTTAAGGAAGAGAAAATGAGATTCTAACACAATATACACTAGAAACTCCACCCAAAAAAAAAAAAAACCCATGGTAATTAAGGGAGAGTGGGCAACCTTTTTTTGTTTAAGTAATTGTTGCTCCTAAGAACAATAATTGATAAATAAATAATATTCAAATTATCATTTAAATAATCACATTTCACATAAATTAGAATTTACCATAAAATTAGAAAATGATAGAGAGATATTACCTCAATGATGCTTCAAAGTAATCTCATAACATTATGAGCAAATTACCGTCAATTCATATATGTTTTTAGATGGCGGGGTTGAGGCGTGGACCAAGTCACTATTTTGAGACAATACATGCGTCTACGGGGTTTTTGATGTAGTAGACTTAACATTGTGCATGCCGCCCCCAGGATACAACAACCCAGCCACCTTCACTAATTATCCTTCAAGCCACCACTTATAGGATAGTAAGTTCTCAATAGTACTTTTCTTTTACCCAGAAATATAGTATATACAATGATATATTATTTTCATAAAAGATGAGAAAACTAACAAAGTAAATATATGAATAGTTTTCTATTACATGAAAATATATATGGATAGAAGTTTTTCTTCTGTCTCTAAAATTCGGTACACCTTGATTATAACCCATTGATATATATATATATGTAGGGTAAGACTTAAGTACAGTACTTAGGTGTTATTCCTTAAATTCCCCTTTTAAGATTCAGCCATGTGGATTTTTTCTTATGAAATGAAAGTATATTTTTTAGTTAAATAACCACATGGCTAAATCTTAAGAAAGGAATCTAAAAAACAGCACCTAAGGTACTGTATTTAAGTTTTGTCTATATATATATATCTAAAGAACATCATCTAAGGTACTGTATTTATGTTTTATCTATATATATATATATATATATATTAAACCTTTTCAGCTGTTAAATATATATATATATATATATATATATATATATATATATATTTAACAGCTGAAAAGGTTTAATAGGGAGTCGAGCTAATAGGGAGGTGAATACTGACCATGAAAAGTTTCTTGATGGTAAGGCATTCCAAGATATTGCTCACACCATGCATCTCACGTGTGTACTTTGCATTCGTGTCTCCCAAAAACTATAGCCTCATCGATGTACATATCATTCACTCACACCAAGCGTTGATGGTGTGTTGTGGTTCCTGTGGATGTTTGCAAACATCATATTGGAAACTAATTGTTAAACTAAAGTGAAAATTTTGATAAATCCATCTCTATACTATAATTTCTTATTATATCTTTTATATATTTATATATATATATATGCAAAATTTCTAGGACGTATCAAATTAGATGCTTACAAATTTTTTACAAATTTTGTAGTATCTACATCAACATATTTGGACGTTTAATATTACAATATGTTAAACATAAATAGATAATCTTATAGATTCTCCATAAAAAATAAATAAATAAAAAAAGAAGGAAGAAGGTAATCTTACAGATCCCACCCAGGAAAAGCGTTCAGCTGCGAGCAAGATAACCAATGGTATTCCACCAAGTCTCAACAGGCGATTTCCACTCATTATAAGATCGAATAAGATACATGTTTCCCATCCAAATTCACTAGCATGCATGATTCCCTTGATACCCAACTAAGAGAAAAGTGACAAAAATCAGAGGCAAAGGATGAGCATGGAAGAGTGGATGATTGCTAATAATGTTTATGAACTCAGTAAAGTCTGCAAATACGAAGTCCTAATGCACTGAAAATCAATGTTTTTCAGGAGCAGAATACAAGAAAACTCATCGAGTACAACGTTTTTTTTTTTTTTTTTTTTTTTTTTTTTTTTTTTTTGAGAAACCATCGAATACAAACGTAAATATTAATGCAAGCATTTTTGCTTAAAATAAGCATTTTAATTGATTTCCCATTTCAAGAAGGTTACACATTTAATTTCGACAAGGGGCATCAATCTAGGTTGGTAAGAGAATTTTAATAACATTGTTTAAGTGTTGTGAAAATACGTGTGGGTGAAAAAGTATTATGGAAATACGCGTTGTAGTGTTTAAACAACAAAAACTGTTGTTTAAATAACAGTACCAAACAGGCCCTAGAATTTTATTAAAGGGGTGATAATTTGATTTAATGAGGCCCTAAAAGTATCCATATCTAATTTGGAAGATTTTCCAATGCTTTGATAGGGAGAATGCATACATACAATACATAAAATAATTTGGATAATGTGCTTTTTTCTAAATAATTGGATAATGTGCTAGAAATCTATATATCTATATATTAATAGGCAAAGTTAAAAGAAAATCCAATTAGATTTCAAATTGGAATTTAGATTGAGTCTAATTTTATGCTACATGTCACATCTAATCTAAGTTTTAAATTTTTGTGTCAAGTAAGTTAATTCAGTGTGAAAATTGGATTTCAATTAGAGTTTATTTTTGTGCCACATGTCTCATCTAATTTAATTTTTTTTTAATTTTTGTGTCAAATGAGTTAATTTAGTGTAGAAAATAAGGAGTCCAATATAAATAAACCATAATAAACCTAATCATATATTTAACACTATATATAAAATTAGAGGAAGAGAGAATATGAATGATTTTATATTTATGCGCCATTGTTTTTTATATAACTAAAAATAATTCAAATTTATAAGTCATTTATGTAATATATCATGACTATGTATGGTCCATTAGAATCAAAATTGGATTTTGCTTTCGTTAGCTCTCTATACAAATAAAATATTTAGATTTTTGCTGATATTTTCTCTCTAAACTAATAAGCAAATTTTTTATACTATTTCTATTCAGATATTTTGTATGCAAAGATATTGAATGTAACAAAATATAATTGAGCTGAACGATCTCATGCACCTATTCCTATTCAATTTAGGAGATACTATTTGGCCAATTTATTATTTTATTTTGTGTTATATTTAGTAGAATTTCACAAACAATAATTGTGAATTGATATTGTATATATAGTAGCCAGTAGTAATTTTCAATATTATATACATAATAGTAATGTAAAGAGAAACTTGACATAACTAATATCATAAAAATTGCAAGAAAAAACTATTTTAGTACCTCCAAATGTCTTGGTCGAACTATGTCTTATATGTTTAATAACTCAAACTAACATTAATAGCACCACTACAATTCATCACTCACGGGTTACATAATAAGGCAATCTCATATTTTCATATCTATGCTATTTTATGCTAATATAAATAACCTTTGTTTTTTAGGTAATAAAGACTTTCCATGCTAAAGGAAATTAGTGGAAGAAGAAGAAGAAGAAGCTATTCTTTCTTCCAGTTATTAGACAATGTTGAACTACAAGGTGCGACCAAGCCAAGTTGAAGAGAATTATATGCATATTTGTTAGTGGGCTCCCCCTTTTTAGCAGATCAAGTAGTTAAAGACTTTTGGGCCACTTTGGGAGAGGCTTGAAGTTGAAGTCAGCGTGTAGGAATAAGATTATAAAAGGGAGAGACGGCAGGCCAGTATTACGGCTAGAATTCTCAATATGAATTCATTTTCCTCATTTTTTAGGATTTATTTTAATTGATTGCATTCTTTATTTATTATTCTTGATTTGATTTTATATTTAAAAAACGAAGAAGAGCATGCTTTAGATTTTAAAATAGAAGTTTTAATGATAACATTTTCCATAATAATAAGATTAATTTTTAGATTATTATGCAGTACCTTAATTCTTGAATATATACCAATATGAATTAACAAAGCGTATTTCAAAACCTTAATTCTTTTTTTATTAATTGTTCACATATCTTTACTATCTTTATTATTTATTTGCTTAGACTAATTACTTTTTTAGTTTATTTAACTTTAATATAAACAATTTTTTATTGAACTAGATTAGGAGTTATTTAGTTAAGGCTTGATTAATTTTCATTTATTCATACAAGTCCTTGTGAGTTCAACCTTGCTCTTGCCAAACTATAAGAGCAAACTATATTTCAATATAGTTGTGAGTATTTTTAAATTTTCACAACAGGGGGTGGGATTGCAATCGATTAGGTGAAAAAAAAAAAAAAAAAAACTGAGGGACAATAGGCCATTGTAAGCTTCAATCATCAATGACTACTTTATAACATGTAATTGTATATTTACAAAAGTTTACATATATGCACCCAACTGATGTCAAGTGTAAGAATCAATGCAAATGGGTAGAAGTAAAGATAATCTAAAGTAACTTTTTGAAGAATTGAAATTAAATTTCTGTTAGATTTTTACTTTCAACACCATTCTCAAGTTAGTTTTTTCAGACCAAAAAGAGGAACCAGCTTAAGTGAAAAATGCTTTCACCAAGTCATGCCACGACAAATAGATGAGAGCAGAGCTCAATAACCCATCTGCCTCGATAAAAATAACAGACAATGAGCAGAGATTGTTGAGAGGAAGTGGCATGACTTCAGAAGGATCTCAGATGTGCACACTTTTTTTTTTTGGCCGAATCAGGCGAGCATACTCTTGCAATAACAAACTTCTGCAAAAGGAAAGTGGAAGAAGCATCAGTATAACCAGAACATGGAAACTTCTCAACAGTCAACACAAGCAGTGTGTTGACAAAGAAGACACGGTAGACATGAGATATTGAGCAAGGAAAAACATTTAGTAAGAAGAACCATAACTTAATGCGTTGGAAAGAAGTGGTAGCCAACTCTAAATAGACAAATTAAAAAATTACAAACAAATATGTTAAGCTGGATAAAGATGACTGATGTTTCAGGTGGTAGCACAGAGGCAGTCACAAAACTTGCTGAGGTTTACCACACAACTGACTACTGGCATACCAAAAATGCAAATATTGCTTCAAAATATTCAAGTTGAAGAAATCAGTTCTCTTCTAATTTAAATACCTCTCAAGTTTGCAGAATTTGACCTGCATACATTTTCTAATGTTGAAAAAAACATTATCTAAATTTTTCAGAAACTCAGTATTTGGCCAACAAAAACTCTTCATTCTTTTTTATCAATAACTTATCTTAAGAAGTAAATACATAGTTCACAGGTACAAACATGTAGATATAAGGCAATGCAGCACCATCGAAAAGTTTTCGCATTCATTAGACATCCAATTCATGTCACTAGACTGAAAAAAAACACAGTAGAAAATAATTAATGCTGCTTTATTGCAAATTTAGCAAATATTTCCAGCATCCTATAGATTCCTGTGTTCCAAGATAAACAAAGATCTAAACTAGAGGAACTCAGCATTTCATTCTTATACTCTCCAAATACTTACCGTATTTAAAAATTTTAGATTACACCATGGGTCGAACTCTCGTATTTGATTATCTTGAAAGATCACTTTCTCCATCTTTGTTCCATGCTCTGGTTGATGGAGACATTGAATATATTAGTTTACATTTTGTGAAGAAACAATTCAAGTTTTTTCCTTTAAAAAAATGAATTAACACCCAAATGTGATAACACATGAAACAAAAATGATTTAAATGAAGATCAAATGAGTTCTCAAATTTGAAATTATAATATAAAATTTTTAGCAATTTCTATCAAGAAAAGTTGCAGTGAATGCTTGCAGAAGTTTAGCAGAAAAAGGAAAAGAAATGACAGGACAAGGGAAGGTACATTATAGTCCTTCAGCCTGTTTGGATGAACGTGGAAGCATACGAGGTGAAAAACGATGAACTGATGAAGGAATCGCATGGCTGGACAAACTATTCCCACTTTTACAGTCATTGCAAGAAAAAAGAGTGGTTGGAATATTAGGGCAGCCCAGCTATGGATTCCTTGTGGCCACTGGCCAGTCAGAAAAAGGAACAAAATCAGAAGTGCAATCAACTTTAAGCTATTTGAATGCTACTTCAGGATTTTCGTAACTTCACTTCCTGGTTTAAATGGTTTTGAATCTCAAGTTTAGTTGTCTTTGAAGTATTTCAATTTAAAGAAACATCAAGTGGCTTTGAAGCAGCCACAACTAACTTACAAAGTAGCAATGTAGCATATACAGCATTGCCTCCCTCAAGCAAGATTTGTAATACAAAGATGAAAAGAAAACTTCTTTTAGAAGTTGGAAGTTTATATTGATTGAAGTTGAGCTGCTTACTAGTGCTGCTAGCTGGTATCTCCCACACTTGCCCTCTGTGTTACTAGTTTATGTTGTAACAAGGCTAATGACTTTATAGCCTAATGATACTTCCATGCATGAAGGAATGATAAGGAGTATATATAGAAACTTCATTCCATGTATACTCTAATCTAGAAGAAAATTATAACCCGATAGGAAACCTAGATTTGAGAAATTGGAATTGTTGTGTTACTCCTCTAGTATATATACTCATTAACATTACGAGTATTAGTTCAACTATATTACATGTTATTAAGAAAAGGAAAAATATATAATATGATTATTTAATTGATAGATTAGGAATGTGAACCTAACAGGACTATTTCTTCCAAAATATCTAACATATATTTCCTTTGTGACAAAAAATTTCCTCTTTAGATCGTGGTACCTTAATACCTAAGAAACAACATAGCTTTCCCAAATCCTTTGTTCGATGAAATTTAGAAGGTTGTCTTTAACTCATCAATTCCCTTATATTGTCATCACGGACGATATTTATTTATTTATTTTGGATAAGTAAATAAAATTTTATTCAAAGTCATAAAATGGAGTCACCCAAGTATACAAGAAGTATACAATAGGGGACCAAATCAATCAAATACATAACTTACAAGCATCCATCAAATCATAAACCAAAAAAATAAAATAACTTCCTACAATAGAAATCCAATCCGATAGTGTTTTAAAAAAGAAAAGTTTTACGTCGGCTACAGTCCTTTCAAAATCTTTAAAACACCAGTTGTTTCTCTCCCACCAAATGCACCATGTCAAACAATGAGGGACAACCAAAAAATAAGACCACTACAATGATGACCAAATTTTCCTTGCCAACATGTAAGGAGCTCAACTGGTCTTTGACATTGCCCAGTATATACCAAACAACGTGAATACCATAGACTACTACTCAAAAACAACAGGACAATGTAATAAAATATGATCTACCAATTCTCCATTACTTTTGCACACATAACACCAGTCTAAAATCAACACCTTCCTCTTACATAAATTATCAATAGTCAAAATAGTTCCCAAAACTGCAGTCCAAACAAAAAACGCAACTCTGGAAAGAACTTTTTGCTTCCAAATACTTCTCCAAGGGAAGGATTGAGTACATACACCCAACAAGGCCTAATAATAATTGCTCACCTCAAAGCCCCTACTCTTAGTGGGCGTCCCACACATCTTATCCTCACCAATACCACTCAACAAGACTCCATATATAGCATCCCAAAAAATATACAAAGATTCCAATTCCCAATCTTGAATTGCTCACAAGAATTCCAAGTCCCAATAAAGAACCCCATTAAATAATTGCATGAGAGCCACATAAGCCTCCTTAACACTACTGATTTTGAATAATTCTAGAAAACACACACTCAAAGGATTATCCCCACACCAGACATCATGCCAAAGTTTCACTCTAGTCCCATCTCCAATCTCAAACTATATGTAGCGAGAAAAAGTAGACCAACCACTACTAATATCATCAAAAGAAAGAGTCAATAAAATCTTCCCTCTCTCAAACATGTAAGAGGAAACTAAGTGATCAAATTGACAATAGTGCAACCCAAACCTAGGTACGACATCACTTAATTTACCAAACCAAGCTCTAGGAAATTACACAATGATGTGGAACAGAAATGTGAAAGTGAGCTAGAGCCTAGATCTCATTCTAGCATAATGAAACCCTTAAATCCATATAAGAGGGCCCTTGAATCCATAAGGAAGAACAATGGAATCCAAGTAATAAAAACCTCAATTTTATTGACTTTAAACTAGTCTAAATTCGTAATACATCTTGCAGCCCGATTTAAAGGCTCCAAAAAATTTATTTTCCAAGTCAAAATAACTCTAAACTGATCCTAATTGATAACCTACCAAAATAGGACAAATATTTGACTAACAAACTGTAGAGACCCAAAAGTGGAGTCTTGCAATCCATGGAATCCCACATCACCTGGGGAAGCACATGGGTTGTGCTTATAAGAAGTGACCTCCCTTTAGTGTGTAGAGGCCTTTTCCCCATTGTTGTGTGCTTTGGGGGAGAGCAAAACCATGATGGGTATGTGTGTAGAAACCCAAAAGTGGTGTCTTGCAGTTCATGGAATCCCACACCACTTAGGGAAGCACATGGAGATGTGCTTATAAGGAGTGACTTCTCTTTAATGTGTAGAAGCATTTTCTCCCATTACTGTGTGCTTTGGGAGAGAGTAAAACCATGAGGGATATGGGCCCCAAAGTAGACAATATCTACACAATTGGAATAGAGTCGTTATAAATGGTATCAGAGCTATGCCCTAGCCGGAAGTGTGGGCCCCACACCCGAGGTTGTGTGTGCCTATAAGGAGGGTGGATTGTAGAGACCCAAAAGTGGGGGGTCTTGTAGTCCATGGAATCCCACATCGTGGAAGCACATGGGAATGTGCTTATAAGAAGTGACCTCCCTTTAATGTGTAGAGGTCTTTCACCCACTGTTATGTGATTTGGGGGAGAACAAAACCATAAAGGGTATGGGCCCCAAAGCGGACAATATCTACACAATTAAAGCAAAGTTGTAACACAAACTTTTTTTTGACAAGTAATAATGATATATATTCAATAACACTACCTTATGCAAAAAATACATAAGGCAAAGAGAAAATACAAAGGGAAAAGAAAGAGAAGAAAGAAGAAAGAAAAGAAAAGATACTAAAGACACAAGAGAGAGCTAAGAAAACTAGGAAGAGAATCACTAAAGGTAAGTCCCCAAGCCCTAGACTAGTCAAATAGAGAGCCACTGAAGGAAGCCAAAAGCTGGTCATCCGAACTATCCATGTCCTCAAATGTCCTCCTATTTCGCTCCCTCCAAAGACACCACATTAAGCATAAAGGAGCTAAATTCCAAATGCTAGACGAATGCTTTCCAAGCCAATTCCACCAACCAAAAAGAGTACCCGCAACCAATCTTGGCAAGACCCAAGAGATCCCAAAAGATCTAAACACCAAACTCCACAACCGATTAGCCTTACCACAGTGAAGTAACAAATGATCCACCGTCTCCCCATTACACCGGCACATGATGCACCAGTCAACAAAATCCATTCTTCTACCCCTCAAATTGTCACATATAAGGATCCTATCTCATACAGCAGTCCACACAAAGAAGGAAACACACCGAGGAACCTTAACCTTCCAAACGCCTTTCCAAGGAAAAATAATGGGCAATGGATTTCTCAACTTATTGTAAAATGATCGGATATCAAAATCCTCATTCTTTGTCAACTTCCAACACATACGGTCTCCATTCACAAAGGGAGGTAGATTTGAGTCCAAAGTATGGAGAAAATCATCCACCCCACCCATTTCCCAATCATTAGGTCTCCGAATAAAATGAACATCCTAACTTCTCTATTCCTCTATCCCCAACCATTCAAGAGAAAAGGCCACCAATGACTCTTTATTGGAAGCAATCCCATACACACTCAGGAAAGTCAATTGAAGTGGGAAATCCCCACACCAATGATCTGTCCAAAGTTTAACTCTATCTCCCACCCCGACCTCAAAGCAAATATTTTTGCTAAAGTCCTCCCAACCCATGTGGATGCTTCTCCACAAGCCACACCCATGTACCCCTCTACCTAGCTTGGAAGACCAACCCCCCCATTCCCCCCCAAACTTAAGAGCTACAACCCTTCTCCAAAGCCTTATCTCCTCAATCCCAAACCGCCATAGCCACTTCCCTAATAAGGCTTTATTAAAAATAGTTAATTTCCTTATTCCTAACCCACCATTTTTCAAAAGTGCACACACCTTGTCCCAACCCACCAAATGAGTCTTGGAGTCCCCCCACAAGAAATCCCTTTGCACCCTTTCAATTTTATTGGCCACATGCGTAGGGATGGTAAAAAGAGATAAATAATAAGTGGGAAGACTAGATAAAGTGCTTTTAAGCAACGTTAGTCTTCCACTTTTAGACAAATACATCTTCCAACCGGCCAACTTATGCTCAAATTTCTCCAAGATAGGATTCCAAACAGTGGGAGACTTATGGGATGCCCCCGATGGCATACCAAGATAGGTCATAGGCAAAGACCCAACCCGGCATCCCAAAATCTCTGCCAGGACAAAGACATCAGGGACCTCTCCAATGAAAACCATCTCACTCTTCAACACATTAACCTTTAAACCTGTCACTGCCTGGAAACAAAGAAGAAGCATCCGAAGAATCTGCTCCTCATCTGTGTTGTAAAACAAAATCGTATCATCCACAAACAAAAGATGCGAGACCCCTACCCCTCCACCCTGTCTACCAGCAACCCTAAACCCTCGAAGCAAACCAGCACCTTCAACTCTTTTCATCATCTTACTGAAGACTTCCATCATAACCAAAAACAACATGGGAGATAGTGGGTCCCCTTGTCTCAAACCCCTCGAGCTCCCAAAAAAATCAACAGGGGACCCATTAAACAAGACAGAGAATTGGACTGTAGATATGCATGTACAGATCCACCTACACCACCTCACCCCAAAACCCATTATCTTCAACAAATCAAGGAGAGCCTCCCAGTTCACATGATCGTAGGCTTTCTCAATATCTAATTTACAAATAACCCCTGGAATCTTACTCTTCACCCTACTATCAACACACTCATTAACAATAAGAACTGAGTCAAGTATCTGTCTACCACCCACGAAATTGTTCTGAGACTCAGATATCAGTTAATCCAAAACCTCTTTCAGGCGGTTAGCCAACACCTTAGCCAGAATCTTGTAAACACTCCCCACCAAACTAATAGGTCTAAAATCTCGAATATTGGAGACCATTTTTCTTAGGGATTAAGGCTATGAAAATTGCATTAAGGGATTTTTCAAACTTACTATGTTGATAAAACTCTTCAAACACAGCTAAGACATCTCTTTTCACAACTCCCCAACAATGGTGATAGAAAGCCAAAGAAAAACCGTTAGGACCCAGAGCTTTATCTCCTTTCAACTCCTTAACCACTCAAAGAACCTCCTCTTGTTCAAACCTACGTTCAACCCAATCCCTCTCCAACCTCTCTATCTAATCAAACTCCAAGCCTTCCACAAAAGGCCTCCACTCCATCGACTCCATATCCAAGTTTTTATAAAACTGTACAGCTTGGTTTGCCATCTCGGATTTAGCCTCATAAATAACCCCATTCACCTCCAACATACTAATATGATTATATCTTCTCCGAGAATTGGCCACCTTGTGGAAAAATTTGGTATTGTTATCTCCTTCCTTAATGCAAAGCATCCTCGATTTCTGTCTCCACGAGACTTCTTCCAATGAGATAAGGTTTTGTATTTGAGATCTCAACAAAACCCTCTCACCTAACTCCACTTCAAAAAGGCCAAACTTCCCTTCCTTAACATCCAATAATTTCAAAGCCTCCAACAATTCTTTTCTCTTACGCTCTACATTTCCAAACTCACTCCGGTTCCACTAAATTAGATCTTCCTTCAATGCCTTCAGTTTCTTGGCAAGAACAAAACTGGAGGTACCTGAAAAGGAATATCGATTCCACCAAGAGCGAACCCTATCCATGAACCCATCCGTCTTAAGCCATATGTTCTCAAATCTAAAAGGACTTTTCCCCCTTAAGATCCCTCCTGCCTCCACTAAAATGGGGAAATGGTCTGAAATAGGGCAAGGTAAAACCCGTTAGATCACATCCGGAAAGTGATCCTCCCAATCATAAGAAACCAGAGCCCTATCTATCCTAGACATTGAAGGCTGATCCGAACCACTCGACCATGTATAATTCCTTCCTTCCAATGGCAAATCTATCAAGCTAAGCTCCTCAATGAACTCAGAAAAATTCTCCATAGCTGGGGTAAGACATGATCCCCCCAACCGTTCGCTTGGGAAACGAACAATGTTGAAATCCCCTATGTAACACCAAGGAACTTCCCAAAGTTGCTGAATTCCAGTCAACTCATCCCACATTTGCCCCCTCAAGTTATTATCATTTGGACCATAAACCCTAGAACATGCCCAGATAAAACCATCACCCAAACCCTGCCACCAAACTAATACAGAAAATTGTCCTACCTTAACCACCTGCTTTTCTAAAGCCCTCCTATCCCACATCATCAAAACCCCACCAGTTGTCTGATCCGCATCCAACGCTACCTAGTCTACATAGGGACAACTCCACAAGCTGCCAATCATATGTCTATCCACGCCCGCAAGCTTAGTTTCTTGAAGACAAACTACATCACAATTCCATTCCTGTAATAAATTTCTAACTATCAAACGTTTCCGCAGATCATTCAAACCTCGAACATTCCATGACATCATTTTTAACTTCATTGAAACTGTAAACTCCCTACTACAACCTCAAAAATGCAATCAAAGAAAACTATCTTCTATCATAATTAATCGAGGAAATCAAATTCCTCAACTCCCTTTTCCCTTTATCATTGGAGACAGATTTTTGGTGGGCAACATCTTTCCTGTGCACTAGATTGGCTGCCTCAAACTCTGTCTCAAGTTTTTGTAATAGCATAGTACACCTCTTCTTATGCCAACACAAAGGGAGCCCATCATCTTACTGAAACCGGGAAGTCTCTATTTCACCCAATTAGAGACATTCGATGCGTTATCAAACCTTATCACCTCAGAATTACTATTTAGTTCAGCGGTCACAGCCAACTCCAGAGGATTAATAGTTATCAAGGGGAAAGAACTAACCACATCACCCAGGCCCTTAGTTAGTGCCAACTCCGATTGGTTAGCGTGCTGGGAGGTGTCAAACCCCTGCATATCACTAGCACCCTCAACCTAACCACCTTCATCTCCATTTGGCACACCAAAATCCTCAATCCCAACTCTTGGAGGACTTAGCACGTAATTGGATAGCAGAAGGCCTTTTAAAACCCTGTCACCTTCTGTTACTACCTTACCCAGTGTGAACGAAGAGTCAACGACGCAAAGCCCACTAGAAATAAGGCTCACATCCTCCGCCGACGTCTCCGCATGGCAACCCAAATGCTCGGTTGGAGGAGCAGATACCAAATCTGTCCTTGTGATGTGGAAAGGAGCTGAAATAGCCCTATTCAATGTCACCGGTGAAGCCCCGACGTGAAACCCATCAGGAAAGGGACCTCTTTCCATCACCGCTACCTTCGCCAGACAACCAATAGTCATGATCTGGGTCGCCGAGCTCGCTACCGTCATCATCGGAGCTTGATGTTGCGCCATGCCGACCTTCTCCAGTGGCGCCGGTGACTCCTCAACGATGTCCTGAGCAACCGAAGCTTCGTAAGGTGTTTTGGACAGCACTAAAGCGTGGGTTTCCAAACTTAAAGATATCGGGTCACCTATAGTTGGGCTTTCACCCACTTCCAACCAACTTGGGCCGGTAGGCTCTAGAAAAGAAGTAACTAGAAGGCCCACTAGAGGACCATCTTGGATAGAACCCACCCCAGGTGATTTGTGAACCCGTGAATCTCTAGTCACATGCTTCCTCTAATCTCTTAATACCCATAAGGAACTCTTCAGCCCACCTTTATTCCACACCACCCTCCTTTTTCCTTCCCCAATCACTTCTATAATCAAGCTTTTTCCTGCCCAGTCAGAATTCTCCAGTTCACTTTTTTTTCCATAAGCATGCTCAATCCAATTTGATTTGAAATGCAACGGAGATCCCCTTTTATTTCCTACCAGATTTGTCATTCCAAAGTTCAACCCCTCTGTACTGCGCCTAGCACCCACAATTCTACCTTCAAGGATCGTCGGACCTAGTAAGCACTTCGACGTTTCGCTCAACATTTTTTGTTTAATTCTTGGGTTTTGCTTCACTGACTGGTTTCTACCCCTTACTTGCACCTCATGCCCACACACCGTATCTGCAAAGGATTTAAAAAGTTGAACCCCTGAGTTAACCTTATGAAGTAGAGCAACAAATTTCGACTGCCCAGTCCCACCATTCACATAATTTTCAAGTTTCAACATCTTCCTTAACTCTAACCCAAAAACCCTCCATCGATTCTTCGCTCTACCTACTAGAATAATAATGGACCTCCTAGACCCGCCAACTTTAAGTTCAGTCAATAGTTGGAACAAGCCTAAAGAATTGGAGCTCCATTAAAGGGTGTAGGCTAAATCACCTTCCCTGAACGAATAAAAATACTTCGGACTGAACCCAACAACTATTTGTTCTATACTCTTCATCAGCCAAAGTGCCACATTCTTATCCATGAAGACTGACTTCATGAAGTACCTACTACGCTCAAAAATCCTCAAAGAAAAAAACTGTCCCCCTTCCTCTACCATCAGTTGAAAATATTTGGATTCGACAGAAAAACTACGAACACCACCCATATTTGTCCCTGAACTCAGCAATGGTGTTGCAGGGAGATGGATATGGAGTTTTAAAAAATGAAGAAGAAGAAATCACCATTACAAACTTTTAAAAACACCTAAAAACAAGGAAATAAAATCCTATCACCTACAATAACGAAAATCACATCAAAAATTCAAAAATCAATGAATGATAAAAATTTAACCCTATATCTTGTCCAACATCATACCCCTCCACTTGAATCAAACCCGACCTCGAATTTTCGATTGGAAATTGAAATCTTCCACCCAAAATAAACAGATACTTCAAACACTTGGCATCTTCAAAACCAGCTTAGAATTATTTTCCACAATTCATACCATCCAAAATTTCTTCTCTTCACCCTTCCCATTAATTTGCAATATTAACCAGAGAAGGATTAAAGAAAACATTAAACTTTTCAACTGCAAGAAAATCAATAGATTGCGTTGTAGTGGTCGTAAGAAAATCAATTGGATCTTGAGAATTTCAAGTTATGGGCTCATTGTCATATTTGACTTCAGTTGGATCTTCTACAATATTCACAAAATTTTCCTTCACATGATTTATGCCCTTCTCCCTAATTTACTCCATATTTTCCTCTTGAGCCTCTTCAAGAAATTCTAAAATATTATCTTCAATAGACGGTCTTTCTTCAAATTGTTTATCTTCCAACATCCAATCTTTGAAGTCTTCTTTGTATGATTCACCATCAAAGTATTGAATATCATTGAAATTACAAACATTTTTGTTGATAGATTGGCCACGAGAACAATCTCAAACATGATTACTTCCCTGGTCTTCATGATTTTGTTTGGTTTTCAAACTCAAATCATTGAGCGTGTCACGAATCTCATTGAACCAATATTCTATACTTTGCTAATAAGCCTGGAGTGCATCCCCAAGGGCATGTAGCCCACGCATTTCTTCAACACTGTTGTTACACTCACCTTGATTGTTTGCCATCTATGAAGCACGAGTGCGTTTCCGGATTTGGGTGTGGGTACGAGTGCGGAACTTGGCAATTTTTGAAAAAGTAGAGTGCGGGTACAGTAGGGTGCGGCGATTAAAAAATTATTAAAAATATTTTTATTTATATTTTCTACATATTTTTACTATTAAAATATTCTTAAAAAACACATTACTATGCCTTGATTCACAAAACAAAGAAAGAAGAAGGCAAAAAACATAAAACAAAAAAGAAAACACAAAAGAAGCAAAAAAATATTCAGAATAAAATTGAGGAATGATAGATTTATGTTGTTTGGGCCTCATTCAAAGCCGATTTCGGTTGTTCCGGCATGATTCAAGGCCGATTTCGGCCTGTTTCGGCCGTTTCGATCGTCGGCCGAAACAACTCGATTCAGCCAATACGGCTTGATTCTGGCCAAATCAGCCCGGCTCAGCGCAAATAGAAGCCAAGTTGGCGCAAATCAAGCCGCGTCAGACGCCACACCCCACATCGGACTCCAGTGAGGCACCCTCCCAACCGCGTCCATGCTTCACAGTTTGCCATACTAGATCATTAAAAAGCTCTAATTCCTAATGATGCAGAACAGAAACATGAAGGTGGGCTAGATCTCATTCAAGCATAGCAAAACCTTTAAATCCATATAAGAAGGCCCTTGAATCCACAAGGAAGAACACTACAATCCACCAAAAATAATTAAATCCTCAATTTCATTGAATGTATATTGATCTAAATTCATAATACATCTAGCAAACCTATTTAAAGGCTCCAGAAAACTTATTTTCCAAGTCAAAATATCTCTAAACTGATCCTAATTGATAACCAACAATAATAGGACTCTTATTTGAATAACAAACTCTTAAAAACACCTAAAAACAAGGAAATAAAATCTTCACCTAAAATGACGAAAATTATATTAAAATTTTAAAAATCAACATGCGATAAAAATTAAACCCCATATCTTGTTCTAGATCACTTAAGGCCATAGATGGCCTTATGTAATCAACAAACCCAGGTGATTGCTCTATGTAGAACTCTTCCTATAAATCTCCACATAGGAAGGCATTTTTGACATCTAATTGAAATAGTGCCCAACCAAAATTAGTAGCCAATGATATTAAAATCTTAAAATTTTAGCAACAAGAGAAAATTTCTCAGAGTAACTTAAACCACAAGTCTGAGTATTACCCCTAGTGATCATGCTAGTTTTGAAACACTCAATAGACCCCCTTTAGCTAGTACTTCACAGCACCAACTCATCAACAACCAACAATAAACTTCCTAAATGGAGGAGTAACTAAGTTCCAAGTGTCATTCTCAAGAAGTGCTGACATCAAAGTTTTGAATTCTAATTCAGGGACTACTCTAAATTGGCTACTGGAACGAAATATTTCAGCATCGATACATGCCGGTGTACAATTTCGGGTTTACACACACATAAATAATAATAATAATAATAATAATAAATGTTATACTTATTATTATTAATAAGCTAAAAGTTTCAAATTGATAATCTAATGACAATTATTACACTGTAATGGTAAATTTGAAAAGCAAGCACCTTCCAAGAAGCTTCCTTTTTATACATTTTTTTATTAAAAAAAAAAAGGCAGAAATTTGATTCATGGTAACTTCAAATAATTACAAAACAATATAATCCAACTATTAGTCACCGAGCCTGTAGCTTATGAAGCACCTATAGCATTCTAGAAATATAGCTAGGAAACAATACATTGACATAGATCTATAGCAACACGTGATCTCTCCTCCAACTTAAAATTTGCAAAAGACTACCCCTCCCACCTATTCTCTCTTTACTACTTTTTATTTTGTCCTTTCTCAAGAGTAAGTCTCACCGTTACTTCTCTTCTTATCTTCTTCATTCTAGTGTCCTCTGTAAGTCTCTTCTCATCCTTTTCATCTTCTTTCTACTTTTATTTTTAGTTCTTTACCATTCCCTCTACCTTCTCAGTTCAAATTCTTCTCTTCGTTTTTTATTTTTTGGTTCTCAGTCTTCCTTTACTAACATAGTCCCTCTCCTTTTTGAATATTCCCCCACCATCAGATCCAAGAAACCAACTCTTCATTTTGCTTCAAAACCAACATTCACCCAAAATGATGAAATTCCAACCAGAACTCCATTACAGGCAGAAATTCAGGGTGATATGGATCAGGGTATCACTTGCACCAAACTATACACTAGGATGAAAAATTCCGAACATTTCAACTGGAATGGAAAGGTATTTTCCATAGCTTACTCCGAGCCTGGAATAGATAACAACTCTTGGACAGACATAGAAATAAGTAAATAACCAAGTAAGACAAAGACAAGGAAAAATCACAAAATGATGGAGATAATTATGCATATGATATGAGCTGAGAAATAGGTAGGATGAAAAGTACAAGCACTACCTTTGCATAAAACAATGTGAAGAGAATCAGGACCAGGATGTGGAACTCCAAATGGAATAGAAGGTTTAATGAGAGGTGGTCATCAACAACAATACACCTATAAGGGTTTCTCAGGAGGAGTGACTAGAGATGAACTATTAGTGCTAGTGGAAAAAGGAGATGGAGGTAATCGAGGAAGACATAAAGGATAGTTATCACTATTTGGAGGAGAGGTGTAATATGAAGTGGAGTCAAGGAAAGTGATATCAAACACTAACAAAGTGACAATGAAGCATAGGATAATAACACTTGCATCCCTTCTAAGCACGAGAATACCCTAAAAAAATACACTCAAGCGATCGAGTTCATAATGCCTAGACCTAAATTTGAACATAAGAACAAACCCAAAAATCTTTGAAGTTAAATGAAACAACAATTTATCGAGAGACAACACAATAAAAGAAATTTGACTTCCTAGAACAGTCGAAGGCTTACCATTGATGAGATTACAAAGTCAACATGACATCACTCCAATAATGTTAAACTAATAGAAAATGGTGAATGTAATCATTTAATCATTATTTTAAAGCTTCCTCACATGTGGCATAGAATCCCCTCAATAAATGGACCCAACCAAAGGAATTTTTTTAACTTTTAAATGGAACTTAGATTGGAGCTAAACCACCAACTTGGATACCATATTAACTTCAAGAAGTGTGCGTAAGGTTCATAAATTTACCCTAATAAAGCATACTTGGCATTTATAATGATAACCAATTCAAATTATAGATTCTCCCTAACACATATGTATACTGCTCATAACAATTCTCCTTAGTCAATGGCTTTTCCTTATGCACTCCATGTCTGCTTATCCCATTGTACCTAATTTTACCCAAACTTGAGCTCTCCTTTATCCACCATCCAACCATAGCTATCAAAATGCAAATTCTATTGTGTTCGTGTACTCATATCATATAGTACATGAACACAATAAAATTTATTATATATAATTATGGGGTGTTCATGGATCAATGTGGTTAATTAGGGAGAGGCTTTTTGGCTGCATCAACCTAATTAGGGTTCATAGAAATTGAACTGCCACCACACCATAGAGGTTGAAATGCCAACAAGATCAACAGTGGTTTCTATAGATCGGTGGCTGATTGTTGACAAGGGATGAGAAAAAGAAAGAGAAATGTTACACTAATTGTTGAACGGCTTTTGGAGAGAGAGAGAGGGAGAACAAAGTAGACCTAGAAAACCCATAAATTCTTTGTGGTGAACGACTATTGCAAGCGGAAAGCCACCAGAAACAAAACACGTCTATCTCAAGAAAATAACCCTTAGATACACAAGGAGAACCTCCAGAATCCAACAAAAAAAATAATGGAGAAAACACTCTAAAATTTGATTAATTTGAAGAACTGAACTTAATTTTCATTTGGAGACCTAATTAAAGGCTCCATAAAACTTGATTGACAAGTAAAAATATTTTAAAAGAGATCCTAATTGATACCCTACCATAACAAGACTTAATTTGACTAAAAAAACATTAAAAACACCTAAAATCAAGAAAATACTTTTTTTTAACTGAGAGAGAATTTTATTCTAGCCTAATCTATGTATATGTGTGTGAAGCTTTCTCTTAGAAACTTAAACCTCGACCATCACCCCCCACAAGAACTTACACTTGTAGAGTTACCATTACACCAAGCCTAAAATCCAAAAAATACTAACCCTAGACCTAAAATTCCAAAAATTACATAAATTTATCAAAATTAATAAATTACAAAAAATAAATTGCATATTTTGTCCTACATCACGACCTACAAAGATTTTTTCAGTGATTATTATATGAGGCATGTGGAGGTGATTTCGGTGGCGATGGTCATATTCCGCTATGTGTGGTAGTGATTTCGAGGGAGGAAACAAAATTAAATATTGCAAGGATAGAAAAGCTTTTCTTTTTTCCTTTTTTTTTGGGGGGGGTGGGGGGGAATAACGAGAAACCACTTCAAGGAAGGGCCTTTTGGACCCACCCATGACAAGTAAAACCCCAAATGCACAACATCACCCGAAAGAACAAATTAATCAGAAGTTCTAAATAAAAGAAAATACATACACACATACATATATATATATATATATATAGATATTTAACAAATATAAACTATTTAATAATTAGTGAAGCATTTGAAACTTTAATAAATCAACTATTGTAATATATAATACATTGAGCCATTTGGTGCAAGGACAATATGTAGTGTGTACATTTTACTGTATTAAAATACAAATTTAATACAAAATTATGGTATATGATCAAAATAATTTAAATGCATTTTAAATTTTATTTTAAGTTTCTAGAAAAATTTTGGAAGTAGAAATTTAGTGGAATATAATTTCATATTTCTTGAAACTGGGCAATAATGTTTTACCTAAAGTAAACTGTGTTTACAATTAATAACTAAACTATTTTAATAAAAAAAATGAGTATAGCCATTTGTCATAGAGAGAAGATAGTAACTTGACACAACCACGGCTTCAAAAAGCAAACTTTTATTATATAATATATGATATATTAAATAAGATTAGATATTAGATAATCATAAAATTTACACTAAATAATTCTCAAAACACACTGCTATCTAGACCTCACATATTCTTTACATTACAAAACCACCCATTATAACTTTTAAGTACCAACAGAAAATTAGTAATAAAAAAATCCATCTAAAATATCTGCCTGCATCCCACTGTCCTAGTCCAAGATAGCATTCACGAATTAACTCACAAAGATGAAGCTTCCAACGTGTTGTTTGTTCAGCCACCAATAGTTGACCCTAAATAAAAAGTCCCAAGAGGCCAAGACCACTCTCCAGAGTAATTAAATCCAAACCAAAACTTGACACATTATAGGCTTCGGGTCACTGTGTCAACCATCACCTATCAAACAACAGGTTTAATTAAATTTTGAAAAAAAAATTAAAAACATTTTACCAAAACTACACAACACCACCACCACTAAAGCCTTAGTTCCAAAATTTGGGGTTGGCTTTGGATGCTCAACATATAAGATTGTAGATTGGGTCAACCACATAAATTATTTTTCTCCGCTGTATTCTATCTAAATTCATGCTCTTCAATACTTCCCTAATTGACATGTCCTTGTTTTTTTTACTTCTACTAATGTTATTTTAGGCAATCCTCCACCTTTTATTTTTTACCTTAACTTGGATCAACTCGCTCCTTTTTACCGATTCATTACTCGCTTCCCTCTAAACATGACCAAACCATCTCAAGCGATTTTCCCTCATCTTTTCATCAATAGGGGCTACCCCCATCGTCAAGAAGATTTCCTCATTTCAAATCATATCTTTCTGCATATTCCCACTTATCCATCTTAACATTCTCATTTCTGCTACTCATTTTATGGATATGTTGCTTCTTAATAGATCAATTTAAAAAAAATAAAAATAAAAATACAATAACATATACATATACATAATTCACAATAAAAGATATAATAATCATATAATGATGCTTAATACAATATATTAATTATTGAATACTCATTGTTTAAGGTAAACATAAATAGCTAAAAAATATTATAATGATAAAAAAAAATAATAGCTAAAATTTTTTTTTACAAAGTTTTTTATAATTAAGAAATCCTTTAGTTATAGCAAATAAATACATAGAATTAATACAAGTAATAAAAGAACAGTGTGTTTAACTTATTAAGGAAAAATATAATCCAAAAATTTTCAATTATGAAAGAAAAATTAGATATATATTAAAACTTTCAACACATATATAAGTAAAAATAATTCATTTAGAAAAAAAAAATTATGAAATAAGTCTAAATTATTGAAATGTCATTTTGAAAGTATATAATTTTCTTCTTAATAGCTTTATATTAATTAAGTGATACATTTTGGAAATAATTGTTAATAATCATCAAAGATGTTGCATTTTACCTTCAAAAGATTAAATGTTAAAACTATTTATTAAAATAAAATTGAAAAATTCAATAAATAAACTATATAAAAAATTTATATAAAAAAATAAAAAAATAAATAAAAATAAAAAAACAGACGTTCTTAAGAACCTGTCAAGGTTCAAACAAGCTATAAAAAATGCACCAGGTTTGATTGGGTCATATTCTTAAACAATCTAATTAGAGACTCAGACCAGTCTAAGTGCTGGGTCACCCGTTCATCAGTCTGACCGGCCGAGTCAGTCAGAGTTTAATACTATGCCACCCTCATGTCCAACTTGATTTAAGCCACATCCAACAACATTATTAAGCAATTGAGTCAGCACATGAAGCTTTTACAAAAAAAGAATTAGTAATTAAAAGAACCATCTAAAATATCTAGAAATTCTGGCCGCATCTCACTGTCCTGATCCAAGATACGATTCACGAACAAACTCACAAAGATGTAGCTTCTAACCTGCTGTTTGGCCGCCAATGATTGATCCAAAATCAAGGTCCCTAGACCACCCTCATGTCCAACTTGAATAAAGGCACATCCAACAACCGTATTGGCAGTTGTGGCAGCACTTGGACTTTTCTTTGTTGAGAAGTATTTTTTTTAAGAAGAATTCAGTGGTAGGACTAAGATTTGACTTAAGACTTGTTTATTAACTGAATACAAAGTTAACTTATCTTAAGACTCACCATATACCTTCTTGAATAAGAACTCACCCTATACCTTCTCAGAATAATAGAGTTTCAAATAATCTTGATTGATTTTTTTCTTTTCTTTTCTATCCTTTTTTTTTTTTTGGTTGCTCATAGCCGGTCCCAAGCCCAAGGAAAGGAGGAGGGTAACAATAAGTTGACAGCCAGTATAAAATTTAGTCACTCTTTTATGAATGAATCCAATACAAATAATCACTAAGGTGTCCCCTACCAGTGATGTGCTGCATAGGACACAAATACAGTGAAAAGTGGACAAGGGTTAGTGTGTTCCCTATAAGCAACACGCTACATCAGCCCTCAGGTATAGTTATAATTGGGTAAGAATTCCCGCACTTTGATGGACAGGTACAGGTAAAGAAGTTAGTTCAAGAGAATAGGATTCGAATAGGCACTTAAAACAGAGTCTTTAACTGGGAAATTAGTGGAAATAGTAGATACAATAATTAGGAGAAGCATAAACATAATATATCTTCAGGATAGTAGATACAATGATTAGGAGAAGCATAAACATAATATATCTTCAGGAGTCTAAATGGGTAGGTGAGAAGCATAAACATACAGGATAAAACTATGGTAAATGGGAAAAAATAAAAATAGAAATGATGTAGGGACAACCATAAATAACAGTCTTAAATAAGAAGTTGTTGAGGTTAGGAGGATGGGGGATTAAATTATTTTAATAACACTTGTCCTAGGAGAGGAAACAATTAATATAATTGGTGCGTACACTCTTAAAATAAGATAGGAAGAATCCATTACCTAAAAATTTTGAGGGGACATGGATGAATTGATCCTAGGGTTACTAAATGGGAAAAAGATTTTTGTTGGAGACCTAACTGGTTGTGTTGGAAAATATGGGGTTTTGAAAGAGTTCATGGACGCAGGGGATATGGATTATGGAGTAAGGAATGAACCAAGATCCAAGAGATGTTATCCTAGACTTTGCAATAGCATATGATTGGATATTAATGAATACTTGGTTCAAAAAGATAAAATCACACTTAATTACCTTTAAAGTGGGACAAAAGTTAGTGAAATATATTTCAACCTCACTCAAAAAGTAGATACTATATGTCATAAAGATTGTATGGTGATACCAGAAAAGAGTGTAACCACTCAGAATAGGGTAGTGGTATTAGATATTTGTATTAGAAGTTTAAAATAAAATAAAATAAGGTGTTAGACAAAAAACCCAAAGATTAGGTGGTGGGGTTTGAAAGGAGAGAAACATGTATTTAAAAATAAAATGATCAAAGAAGGCAAGTAAAACGCAGATGAAGACGTACTTGGAGAATCTAAAGGATGTAGGTAGCTGACTAAGGAGACTTGGTGGTGGAATACAGAGGTTCAGGCAACAAATAGATTAAAGAGAGTTTTTTTTTTTTTTTTTCCTTATGTCATGAAACCTCACCAAGGTAGGGCCCTTTGGACCCCACCAGCCAGATAGACTAAAGAGAAAATAAAAACCTACCTGGATGTAGAGACAATGCTGCTTACGAAAATTATAAAGTAGCAAAAGAGAGGTTAAAAAATGGTTGTCCAAGAGGCTAAATGTAAGGGTTATGATAAATTATATAGCTGTTGACAAAGGAGGGAAAACATAATATTTATACACTTACTAAAAAAGGGAAATGAGAACAAGACACTTGAATGGTGTCTACTGCATTAAAGATAAAGATCCAAAAGTGTTTGTAAAAGAAAAGCAAATTTAAAGAGAGATGGAAAAGTTATTTTGATAAAATTTTTAATGAAAATGATGTGAAATATTAGAGCAATTTGGACAACCCAATGGAGGATAGAAACTGCATAAGAAAAAACTACTCCAACAAAGAAATGAAGTAGGCAAAGGAAATATTTACAAACAGCAAAAAGAAAACAGAAAATTATGTACAAGAAAAAAGGGAATAAAAAAAAACGGAATGGATTCCCTAGATGCTAAACCCCACGCCCATGACCAATCAACAAGGTTCCAACAAATAAAGCTAGGAGGCATGTCCCTGGAGAAGTACTATAATACCTATTTACAAGAACAAAGTGGATAATCAAAACTATACAAATTACTTATGGATTAAACTTAATAGTCATTACGTAACTTTGGGAGAGAGTAATTGAACATAGCTTAAGACATGAAACAACAATATTGGAGAACCTATTTGGTTTTATGCCAGGACGATTTACCATGGAAGCTATTTTCTTAATTAGACATCTCATGGAAAAATATAGAGTCCGGTAAAGATCTTCATACGGTTTTTATCAATCTCAAGAAAACATATGATAGGGTCCTTAAAGTAGTCCCTATATAGTATATTAAGTTGATTAAGGGTATGTATGATGGAGCTGTAACTAGTGTGAGAACAAGTGGAGGTATCTCAAGTGAATTTTCCTATCACTACAGGTAGGCGTCAAGGATTAGCATTAAATTCATTCTCTTTGCACTAGTGATGGATGAGCTCACTAAATCCATTCAAGAGAAAGTTTCCTGGGGTATGCTTTTTGTAGATGATATAGTTTTAGTGGATGAAACTATAAGTGGAGTTAAGGGCAAACTGAAAATTTGGAGAGACTGCTCTAGAATCTAAAAACTTTCAATTAAGTAGAACTGAAACAAAGTAGATGGAATGTAAATTTAGTAAAAGTAGAAATAGAGATTGGGCTGTAAGACTCTATGGTCAAGAGATACAAAAGAGATAGCTTTCGACCCCTTGAATCAATAATCCATAAATATAGACGGATCAAAAAGGGAGAGCATAGTGGATGAAGTGGAGATGCGCATCGGAAATATTGTGTTATCATAAAATACCTCTTAAGTTAAAGAGAAATTTTTAAAAGATTACAATAAAACCATCTATGCTTTATGGTACTAAATGTTAAGCTATTAAAAAGCAACATATTCATAAAATGAGTATAACTAAAATGAGAATGTTAAGATGAATAAGTGGAAATACACAAAAATATAGGATTTGAAATGAAAAAATCCACTTAAAGATAGGGGTGCCCCTATTGATGAAAAGATGAAAGGAAGGTCACTTGAGATTATTTGGTCACATACAATGGAGAGTAATTAATTAAGTGATAAGAAAAGAGTGAAATGACTCCAAGTTAAGGGAACGAAAAAAAGGCTGAGGAAGACCAAAAATAACATTATTAGTAGCTTGAAAGACATCTCAATTAAGGAAGTAACAATCATGGATAAAATAGAATTAAGGAAAAGAATACATATAACAAACTATAAATCTTGTTGAGTATCCATAGTCACCCCAAAATATTTGGGATTAAGGCTTTGTTGTTGTTGTTGTTGATTGAGATTTAATAAAACAACTAGATTTTGTAAGAAGTTAGCTATGCCACTTGGTGTAACGTAATGCACTCATGGATTTCTTAAACGGTACATTCTCTCAGCATCTGCTTTTATATATCATATTATATTAGATACATGCATTCAAATTGGTTACACTTAACAAAATCTTAGTCCCAAATCTATCATCACATTCATCACTATGCCCTATCATCTCCATGTCCATAATTAGGTTGCATTTGAGAACAGATCATAAAGCCAATTTATTTTACTATTTAGCTTATTTTTGCTACTATTCATGAGTCACACTGCACTTTTTAGTACTATTCATAGGTCTTACTGTACTATTTCAACTAGTTTTTACCTTTATTTACAATACTTTCAGCAAAAAGTTTTCAATTTTAGCTTAATAAATTGTTCCTAAACAGACCTTAGGAACTATTTAGATACCGCTTATTACTAAAAATTGAAAACTAAAAATACTGTAGTAAAATAATTTTTAAATGTGTGAATAGTGCCGTGGGACCCAGCTTTAATGAAAATTTCACTGAATTAGACAACTTGTGGGTCCCGTGAATAGTGCACGTGACCCATTGACAGAGACACAAATGCGCTGAAATCAATCCAAACTCCACCTTAGTAGCATATTCTCTCAAGAAACAAATTAAAAAGAATTTTTTTTTTATTGTTGGCCTCGACAAGATTTTATCCAATATCATAAAACTACAAATACCCAAAATAAACCCACTTGATTCCAATATCATAAAACTACGCATACACAAAATAAACCCACTGGATTATGAATCAGACAACACACACTGAAACCACAATTCATACAAATAAACATCCGCGATACAAGCACATAAGACTATCTTTCTACTCCTTGATTTGATACATATCACAAATCACACATCTTCTAATACTAAAAAATATGCAGTCAACTCTGACACCAACAAGTACATTCTCTTCTAGTCAGCATGCATTGAACCAACATGATTCTATTTGGTTCTCATCATTTTCTAACCGACAATTGCATCTTGTCACGCATCTTATCACTCGTTCCTCTTGAAGAATCAACAATTATCACTCATCCAGCTTGCACCCTCACTCCTTGACACAATTGAACGTGTGATACATCTACTTCTTTCTCCTTTTTCTCATTCTAAATTCATCTTTAAAAATGGCCTCCCCTAGCCTTAACTCTAACATCTTTTCCTTGATCTATATGATCTTTCTTCCACCCATCTTCAAATTATAATCAACGCAATGGATGGTTGTAGGTAGATTTGCAAGTCAATTATGAGAAACATCTTCACCCCCACCACTTATCCTCAGATTTCCACTGTTGATTGACTGAAAAGAAAGCCATGATAAGATTGTGGCAACACTTCCCAAAAACACATTGTCAATAGACTTTAAGCATATGAATGCAATAATGAGAAAACCAAAAGGCAGTTTTGATTTTGAAAAGGATAATAGCCAACCCCAAATTAATAAGTATGAAAACTTAATTGAGTTCAAACTATATTTAAGTCATCTTAAAGGCTAAAATGGGAGACAATCCCTTTCCCCAAGACATACTGCCACAGCCAAATAAAACAAAGCAATGATTAAAATACGTCTAAATCATGAATATCTTTGAAATTCCCTCCTGTAAGTTGTCATCCGCCTGTTATGAGCCCCTCTAATTCCAACCAGTCTCTTTCCCTAAGCACACTAAACATTCTTCACACCAGAGAGACTTCAAAAATCCCAATCACACCCCATCTTCACATTTTAAGCTACACACACTAAAGAAACCATCAATAGCATTATCCTCTTTGTTACCACACTTGTCCTACACCCACAAACAGATCTTACAAATCCGCTACTCCAAAAAAACCCCACCCACGATGGATCACTAAAAAAATACTGCCCAACAGTCTCCTTAGCCATTATTCAATCTGCCTTCTGCAAGCAAAACGGTTAAACCTACCCCAAAAAATTCTTCACCATGGCTCTCCCCCAAATCAAGGCCCTAAGTATCCCACAAAAAGATTTCCCTTTACACAATTGTGGCATATTTGAAATTTAATATTCAAAGTTAAAAGAGAAGCAAACAAGACTGCAAGTTCATCTAAACTTCATCATTCCATCTCCTCTGCTCATAGCAATAGAACTTTGATAATTTGTTTTTCTACAGGACTATGTGAGTCATGCCTTAATAGCTGCTGGAGTTGTCAGCTTGTTAGAGAGGTCATTTTGGGGGATAGAAATGTGATGAATTGGAATGTTATACCCTCGGCTCACAGGTGGTGTGTTTTGAAGAGAACAAAATATTCATATTTGAAGATCAAGATATTTCTTTTTTTTTTAATCTAAAGCTTCCGTTTCCTAAAAGTTAAAAACACTCATCGATTAGATTGCAACAATGGTTGATTGCTTTCTCAAAGTTACAATATGTCCAAGCCTCATGGCATGCAAATCGCAATATGCTAAAGACACTATAAAATTACAAATATCATTTTTTTTTTTTTTAAAGATAAGTAAGAAAGATGTATATTCAAGAAGCTAACTCATGAAAAAAACATAAGGCAGAACAAAGAGTACATAGAAAGAAACAAACAGATAGAAAAACAAACAATAGAGCAAACAAAAACCAACAAAGACCTAATTACAAAGGAGCGAACTAAGGAACAAAGGGAGAGAATCACTAGAGATGAGTCCCCAAGCCCTAGACCAATCAAAAAGAGAATCACTAAAAGAAGCAAGCAACTGGTCATCGGATTTGTCCATGTCCTCAAAAGTACGCCAATTCCGCTCCCTCCAAATACACCACATTAGGCACAATGAAGCTAAATTCCAAATGCTAGAAGAGTGCTTTCCAAATCAATTCCGCCAACCAAAAAGCGTATCTGCAACCAATCTTGGCAAGACCCAAGAAATCCCAAAAGATCTAAAAACCAAGCTCCACAACTGATAAGCTTTTTCACAATGGAATAGCAAATGATTCACCGTCTCACCATTACAACGACACATAATGCACCAGTCAACAAAATCAAAGCCTCTGCCCTGCAAAATGTCCCTTGTAAGAATCTTCTCCCAAGTTGCAATCCAAACAAAGAAAGAAACCCACAAAGGAACCTTAACCTTCCAAATACCTTTCCAAGAAAAGATAATAGGCAAGAGACTTTGAAGCTTATTATAGAAAGAGCGGATGTCAAAATCCCCTTTCTTCAACAACTTCCATCTCATACGGTCTCCATGCTCAAATTGAGGTAAATTAAAACCCAAGGTATGAAGGAATTCATCCACATCACCCAACTCCCAATCATTTGGATCCCTAATAAACGAACATTCCAGCTTCTCTTAATCCCCAACTGTTCGAGACACGAGGCCACAAATGCCTCTCTGTTAGTAGCAAACCCATACACTACCGGGAAGGATGGATGGAGTGGTAAGTCCCCACACCACCGGTCTGTCCAAAACTTCACTCTATCCCCCACCCCTACCTCAAACCGAATACATTTGCTAAAAGCCTCCCAACCTTTTCGGATACTTCTCCATAAACCACACCCGTGAACACCCCTACCCAGCTTGGAAGACCATCCCCCCCACTCTTCCCCAAATTTCAAAGCTACAACCGATGCAGTGTAGGCGTGTAGAAGTAGAATCTGTAACACACAATTACTACAACTCTTCCACGAAACCTAAGTTCCACAAGAACACTAGGCTAGTAGGCAAAATAATAGAGAAAAACCTCTCTAGCAAACTTTTATTCAAAAACACACATAACATAAATAACCTCTCTATAAAGAGTATTTATAGAAATAAAATTTATCCTACTCCTTTTAAGAAAAAAAATAATAAACCTACTTCTACTTGAGAAAGAAAAAACAATTTAACTAGGAAAAGAAAAACAATTAAAATCCCAATTCAACTAGGAAAATGATTTTAATTCAAAGTACTAGAGTAAATAAATCCTATTTCAACAAGGAAAAAGAAAACATAAAATATTAAAATATTTTATTCTTCCTTAATCAATCTGCATCATTCTCTTGGGGTTGGGGAAAACTCGTCCTCGAGTTTTGTGACAGTCTTCCACGATCAATTGGAACCCCGAATAATCCTCTCAATCCTAATCCTCTGTGCAAGATAAGATGAATCAATATGCTACTTACCAATCTTTTCTCACTCATAATAAATCTTGATGTACGAATTTTTATTCTTGACCTCTTTTGCCACAGTGGGATATAAGAAGTACTAAAACAGAATCCATGCACACATCCATAAACTGCATATTGCCTCCTCCACAAAGATTACTTAAAATCACTTGTTCACGCCTTTTGTTGACCTCTATGAATTCTTGTTCAATAAAATCCCCCCAAAAGGAATCAATAACGTTTTCCATTAATCTTTCCAAATTGATGTTAACTATATTACCAAAAAAATTTGAGAGAAGCTCATCAACCCCAATGAAATCATAGTGTCTAATGTGTTCAAGTTCAAGCTTTAGTAGATTGAAACTTTGTTCATCAATTGAGAACTTGTCTACTACTGAACAAACTGATTCTACCAACCTATGATTGTAATTAGTAAAATCAATAACCTTTTATTTTTTAATGTTAAAAGTCTCGTCAACGGTGTGAGTTAAGGGCTCACCTTGTATGTATATGACTTTATTTTCATCAAGATCAATCTTGCCTCCTTGACTATAATCTTCAAGATAGTCATCATAAATTGGTAGAGAATCCCAATTTACTACACAAACTCTTTCAATGTATTCATCCTCCTTTTTGATATCGTAATCCTCCTCCTTGACATCAAAATACTCCTCCACATAACATGGATTTAGATGGCAGTTTTGAAGTCGGTTTTTAACGGCTAAGGCAGTGAGCTGCTTTGAAAGCACATCAAACCACTCCTCTATTCGTTGAAAGAATGCTTCTAATTGTGCATCGCGTGCAACCTCATCGCGTTCATACACGTCATCTATGGCAATAGGTCCTCCCCCACATGCTCCTCTTTGTGCCATGATAGGAACCTAGCCTTGCTCTGATACCAACTGATGCAGTGTAGGCGTGTAGAAGCGGAATCTGTAACACACAATTACTAAAACTCTTCCACGAAACCTAAGTTCCACAAGAACACTAGGCTAGTAGGCAAAATAATAGAGAAAAACCTCTCTAGCAAACTTTTATTCAAAAACACACGTAACATAAATAACCTCTCTATAAAGAGTATTTATAGGAATAGAATTTATCCTACTCCTTTTAGTAAAAAAAATAATAAACCTACTTCTACTTAAGAAAGGAAAAACAATTTAACTAGGAAAAAGATTTTAATTCAAAATACTAGAGTAAATAAATCCTAATTCAACAAGGAAAAAGAAAACAACATAAAATATTAAAATATTTTATTCTTCATTAATCAATCTGCATCAACCCTCCTCCATAGATGAGTCTCCTCGACCCCAAACTGCCAAAGCCATTTTCCTAGTAAGGCTTTATTAAAAGTAGTTAATTTCCTTACTTCCAAACCACCATTAGTCTTAGGAGCACACACCTTATCCCACCCCACCAAATGAGCCTTTAAGTCCCCCCCACAGGAAGTCCCTTTCCATCTTCTCAATCTTATTAGCCACATGAGAAGGGATGGTAAAAAGAGATAAATAGTAAGTAAGACGGCTAGATAGCGTACTCTTAAGCAACGTCAGTCTTCCACCCTTTGACAAATATAGCTTCTTCCACCCAGCCAACTTCCGCTTAATTTTCTCCAAGATAGGATTCCAAATAGT
This sequence comes from Quercus wislizeni, assembly GCA_023055345.1. NCBI lineage: Eukaryota > Viridiplantae > Streptophyta > Magnoliopsida > Fagales > Fagaceae > Quercus > Quercus wislizeni. The sequence continues at coordinate 36,985,131 of JALGQJ010000003.1, forward strand.
AAGGGATTTATAAGAAGCCTCCAATGGCATACCAAGATAGGTCATAGGCAAAGTCCCAATTCTACAACCCAGAATCTCTGCCAAGGCATGCACATTATTAACATCCCCTATTGGAACCATCTCACTCTTCAGGACATTAACCTTCAAACCTGTCACAGCCTGAAAACAAAGGAGAAGCATCCGAACATGAAGGATCTGCTCCACTTCCGTATCACAAAACAGAAAAGTATCATCTGCAAACAAAAGATATCTACCATCAGCCTTAAAACCCCTGATCAAACTAGCACCTTCAACTCTTTTCAACATCCTGCTTAAAACCTCTATCATAACCAAAAACATCATAGGAGATAACAGGTCCCCTTGTCTCAGACCCCTCGTGCTCCCAAAAAAGTCAACTAGAGCCCCATTAACCAAAATAGAAAACTGGACAGTTGAAATACAAGTGCGAATCCATCTACACCACTTCTCCCTAAAGCCCATTCTCTTCAATAGATCTAGAAGAGCCTCCCAATTCACGTGATCATAAGCTTTCTCAATGTCTAGCTTACAAATAACCTCCGGAATCTTACTCTTCGCTCGACTATCAACACACTCATTGGCAATAAAAATTGAGTTAAGAATCTGTCTACCTCCCACAAAACTATTCTGAGACTCAGAAATCAGTTTATCTAAAACTAGTTTCAACCGATTTGCCAAAACCTTAGACAAGATCTTGTACAAGTTCCCCACTAGGCTAATAGGCCTGAAGTCTTGAATATTGGAAGCATCATTCTTCTTAGGAATTAATGCTATGAAAGTAGCATTCAAAGATTTCTCAAACTTACTATGTTGATAGAACTCCTCAAAAACTGCTAGAACATCTCTTTTCACCACTCTCTAACAATGGTGAAAAAAGACCATAGAGAAATCATCTAGACCTGGAGCTTTATCTCCAACCAACTCATTAACAGCTAGAAGAATCTCCTCCTTCTCAAACCTCCTATCAAGTCAGCCCCTCTCCGACCCATCTATTTGATCAAATTCCAAACCTTCCACAAAAGGCCTACACTCCTCTGTCTTCTGATACAAATTTTTATAAAATTGTACTACCTAAGCAGCCACCTCGGATTCCTCCTCATAAATCACCCCATCCACCTCCAAAATACTTAGATGATTAAACCTTCTTCGGGAATTAGCCATCTTATGTAAGAATTTAGTATTATTATCTCCTTCCTTAATCCATAACATCCTTAATTTTTGTCTCCATGAGATTTCTTCTAATGAGAGAAGATTCTCTACTTCAACTTTCACCACAACTCTCTCACATGACTTTGCATCAAAGAGGCCAAACTCCCCTTCCTTGGCATCTAAAAATTTTAAAGCCTCTAATAATTGTGTCTTTTTGCAACCAACATGGCCAAACTCCAAACGGTTCCACTGAATGATATCTTCTTTCAAAGCCTTCAACTTTTTGACAAACACAAAACTAGGTGTACCAGAGAAAGAATGTCGATTCCACCAAGAATGAACTCTATCAATAAACTCGTCTGTCTTTAACCACATATTCTCAAACCTAAACAGGCTTTTCTCCCTCGCCATTCCCCCAACCTCCACTAGAATAGGGAAATGGCCTGAAACAGGGCGAGGTAAAATCCACTAGATCACATCCGGATATTGCTCCTGCCAATCGTGAAACACCAAAACTTTCTCTATCCTAGACATCGAAGGCTGATCTGAGCCGCTAGACCAAGTATAGCTCCCTCCCTCCAAAGGCAAGTCAATCAAATTAAGATCCTCAATGAACTCCAAAAAAAGTTCCATAGCTGGAGTAAGACGAGAATTACCCAACCGTTCACTCGGGAAACGAACAATATTAAAATCCCCAATGCAACACCATGGGACGTTCCAATATTGTTGAATACCAACCAACTCGTCCCACATTAGCCCCCTCGCATTATTATCAATTGGGCCATAAGCCCCAGAACACGCCCAACAAAAGCCATCCCCCACCCTTTGCCACCGAACAGACACAGAAAAGGAACCCACCATAAACTCCAACCACTCTAAAACCCTCCTATCCCACATCATCAAAACCCCATCGGCCGTTTGGATAGCATCTAAAGCCACCCAATCCACATAAGGACAACTCCACAAGCTGCCAACCATCTATCTATCCAAGCCAGTAAGCTTAGTTTCTTGAAGGTAGATTACATTACACTTCCACTCACGCAATAAATTTTTTACTATCGAACGTTTCCAACAATCATTCAGACCCCTAACATTCCAAGAAAGAATTTTTAAATTCATAAAGACATGAAATCCCCAACTGATATATTAGCTCAGAAACCAACACTCTACCTACCATCATAATTAACCGAAGATTGCAAATTCCTCAGTTCTCTCTTCCCTTTATCCCCACCCATGAAAGCAATCAGCTGCAAACAAGATAACCAATGGCAATCCTTTATAAGACAAAACAAGACGAATGCATTTTTCATTTTTGTTGGCATGTTTGCTAACTCTACTTTATACTTTTACTTGTAAGTAATAATATTTTATTGAAAAAATACTGCCTCATGTAGATAATAATGAACACAAAATGCCCTAAAGAATTCCAAAGAAAATGTATTATGTACAGAAGTGTAGTGACTATATATTCAAGGATGGAATTACTATTGCTCAAACCCCACGCATGAGATCAATTAAGCAAAGATCTAATAAACAATATTAGCAATTGAGTCCCTGAACAATCAATATCCTCAAAAGTGTGACGATTTTGTTTCCTCCACAATATCAATAGCAAATATAAAGTGACTAATTTCCAAATATCCAAGGAATGTTTACCAATCCCAATTCCTCCAGCCAAATAAAAGGCCAATGGCCTTTTTCAGTGACACCCAGTGAATCCAAAAAGAGCTACGAACAAAACTCCAAAATCCAAGCAACAGTGCAATGGAACAATAAATGATCCACCATCTCCCCGTTGCACCAATACATACAACACCATCCAAGTAACATGTAGTCTCTCTTAATGAGATTGTCACATGTAAGGATCTTTCCCCCAAAAGATGGTGTCCATACAAAAAAGGAGACACTCCAATGAGGCTTAACACACCAATACTCTTCCATGGGAATGAAACTGCAAATGTTACCCCGTAAGGCACTATGAAGAACAAACATTAGAGGCACCACTCCCTCTCAAGCTCCAACTCATTCTATCACAACCCTTTCTCCTAGGGATATTTAAGTGAAGAAGATTTAGGAAGGAGTTCACTGACACCAACTCCCATTCATTAAAGTCTCTGAAATCTGACATTCCAACTCAAATCTTACATTCCAACTTCCAACTCTTCTAACATTTCTCATTGAAAAACCTAACACGCACACGACAAAAGGTCTTATCAATGAGATCTTTCCTCTTTTTCTCTATTTCTTTTCTTTTGCTCCTCCCTCTTGATCTAATTTTTCTCTCCCCCCTAACAATTCTTTATAGGCATCATCGCTTCAAAGTGGCGATTTTGTGTAGAGGGGGAGATGGTGGTGCAAAAGGGGATTGCTAACTATTAGTCTGTTTGGATTGAGGGAGAGAGAGGGGGAGTAGAGTAGATTTAGCACAAATTTAGCTTATTTTTAATAAACTTTACTCTACTCTCCTCCGCTCCCCTTCCTTCTCCCCTCCATCCAAACAGGCCTATAGGTTCATGGAAATTGGCAACCCTGGTGAGTTGAGCTACCGTTGATGGTTTGGAGCTATTGATGTCACAGATTTGGTAGTGGGAGGATAGGTTGCTTTCAAATTTTCACGATAGAAAAGTGGAGGTGCATGGTGATGTATTGAGAGTTACGATTTGGATGGGATTTTGATGATTTTGGATTAATGTCATGACAATGATTGGATTTGATTAGCTATGCATGGTAGTGATTAAGCAACTCTGGCGTAGCAGATTGGAATGAATTGAGTAGAGGTTGGATGGATTGATGTCAAAGGGGTTTTGGATTTTCATGAACATCAATTGTTTGGGTTTTGAAGCTCAAAAGTGATAGTTTCCAATTGAGGTGGCAGTTTTCAACAATGGTGGTTTTGCTCGCAGCTGTGACTATGGGAGATGAAAATAATTAAAAGGAAAAAAAATTTAATGAAAAAAAAAGTACTTCTCATGTGGTCAGAAAAATTCAATTCCAATCATACTTTTTTTTTTTTTTTGATAAGTATAATTACCTTTTTATGTCTGTTAAAGCATAAAACAAAACATTACATCTATAAAAGGATGTATTCTACCAAAATTCAAAATCCCGACACAATAAAGTTACAAAACACAAACTAAAATACATGTTTCCCATCCTAATTTACCAAAAGAGAATAGTGACTATTAGATGCAGAGGAATGTAGAAGAGTAGAAGAAACTTCTGTTCACATCTATAAATGAAGCAGGGTCTAGCGTCCACTCCATGAAAATTACTCTTTATCATCAATCCAAGACACCAATTCATTTTTTGTGTAAGTAGAAATTCAAGTCTCTTATTTGAGGGTAAAGGATTTTACCTATTGAGATTACCCACAATTACAGGAAAAGTTGATAATAGGTCTTTAGGGATTGTAATCATGACTCACATCATCTTTTTTTTTTATTAATGTACAAATCAAGTATTTACACAAATATGAACGCAATCATTTTTGTTAAAATATGTACCGAAATTGATCTCCGGATTCAAAATGTTACTCTATTTAATTATGAATGGAAATTAATTTGGGTTCATAATGCAAATGCTACAATTTAATTAAAGGAATTAATAATTTAATTGCATGAGGCTATGACTGATCTACATTGGCACCAAGGAAAGTTGATTTGGGGGAAATAGGAAACCAACTTTCCTAGGCCCCAGTGTGGGGCATCCCAGGTATGCAATGAATTAAGATCAAAAACAAAAACTGAAAAAGAAATAAAAAATAAAAGAGAATAGGTCATTGAAAGTTTCAATCATTGATAAATACTATACATCATTTTAATCGTATTTTTACAAAAGGTTAATGCCATTACATAAACATTTTTGTGTGCCTAACTAATGGCAAGTGAAAAAATCAAGGCAAATAGGTAGACGTTAAGATAGAGACCAAAGTACCTTTTTTCAATGTTTGAAATTAAAGTTTTGTTAAAACTGTTTGACACCATTCTCATGTTAGTTTGTTCAGACCAAAAAGAGGAATCAGCTTTAGTGAAAAAAGCTTTCATTTGGTTGTGGTATGACAAATAGGTGACAGGAGGAAAACCAGAGCTCTACAACCCTATCTGCCTTGATAAGAATAACAGATGATGAGCAGATTGTTGGAAGGAAGCAATCTGTCTTCAGAAGGATCTTAGATGAGCATATTTTTACAATGAGAATTCTGCAAAAGGAAAATGGAAGAAGAATCAGCACAAAGAGAACAAAGAGAGCTCTCAACACAAGCAGTATATTGACAAAGAAAACAAAGCAGTTGTGAGATATTGGCCAAGGAAAACATTGAGTTGGAAGAACCACAAGTAGACGCATTGGGAAGAAGTGGTAGGCTGGTAGCCAACTCTAAATACACAAAAGAAAAACGATATGAATTAATATGTTAAGCCAGAACAAGATGAGCAATGTTTCTGGTGGTAGCACAGATGAAGAAACATGCGGAGGTTCACCAGGAAAATTTAACCACTGGCACACCAAAAAATATACATCTGTTTGAGAAGTTTAACTTGAAGACGATCATTCTTTTATATTTCAATGGCTCTCCAGTTAACATAATTTTGACTTGTTGACATTTTCTGTAGTTCCCAAAAAAAAAAAAAAATCCCCAACTCAGCATTTGTTCAACTAAGAACTCTTCATTTTTTTAAGTTCAACCCTATAATAATTCCACATTTTTCAACTGCTTATATGAAGAAATGGAACCACTGTTTATATGTGCAATCATATGTTAGCACAAGGCAATGTTGCACGATACAAAAGTTTTCACATCCAGTAAAAGCATCCAATTTACGTCACTAGACTATAAAAATTGGGTACACACAGAATCATGCTTCTCTAAAATGGTATTAATTTTTTATAGGTAATAAATTTTATCAATAAAATAGGTTACGTCAAGCTCACGATAATCATCACTCTGTAACCTAAAAAGGCATCAATTAAGATAGCACTCTAATATCAGTTTAAATAATTAATGTTGCTTTAGTGCACTTCTGGGAAATTTTAACACAATCTGAAAAATTCATGTGTTCCAAAACAGAGAAAAATGTCTAAACTAGAGGAACTCAGCATTCATTCTTTAACCCTCCAAATGCTTACTGAGTTTAAAGATTTTGGATTATACCATGACATGAACATTTATATTTGGTTGTTTTGAAGGACCACTTTCTCCATTTTTTACCATGCTCCAATTGGCGCATTGAATACCTTTTGTTGAGGATAGCTATGTTGGGACTAAGGCTTGATTGCTATTTTGCAATGAAACTCAAAACTTATAAGATTAAAGAACAACGTAACCGTTTTTAACCTCTAAAGATGATACCACATGAAACGAACTGATTCCAATGAAAATTATATGAAAAGATTTCAAATTTGATATTATAAAATGGACTTTGTTAACAAGTGCCGGCCAGCACCTGTTAATGAACCAGCTGTGGTTCATTTATAATCTATCACAAATCCCACTGCATAGGAAATTGGCAAAGTTTTACTTTTCAACTGTGGTTTATCACAAAATGATTTGACTTTCTCCCTTTAAACTAACACACATTTAATACATATTCAGTTTTTTCCACATCCCTAAAAAAACGTGAATAGTTTATTTTAAATTTTATCACATTAACGGGTGCTGTACAGCACCCGTTAACAGCACCCTTATAAAATTTATCTTTTAGTTTTTTTTTTTTTTTTTTTTTGATAAATAATAAACTTCATCAAAAATCGATACAAGGAAAGAAAAAAAAAAAAGCAAGGCACACAGGCAGTGTGCTAAATGGCATCAAAGAAAACGAAACTAAACAAGAATGAAAGTACAAAAATGAAGAATATCAGGAGAAAGGAGAAGAATGTATAGAAAAACGGTGGGAGAAGAATAGAAAGTAAGTAATAGTTCTTTGCCATGTTTGGATGATCATAGAGGCAAAAGAGATGAAAGGAGATAAACTGACAAAGCAGTCACATGGCTGGATAAACTATTCCCATTTAAGAGCAATTGCAAACATAAAGTTTGGATGTAAACTAGGGAAGCCTAGCTATGGATTCCTTAAGGGCGCAAATGGCCAGTCATACAGGGGAACAAAATAAGTGCAACCATCTTTAACAAGATATTTGTAACTCCACTTGCTGGTTTACACAGTTCAGCATATTAAAAATCATTAGCAATGAAGGACTTCAATGTGAAGAAACATCAAGCAGCCTATAAGTGACTAAATTACAAGTAGCATATAGGTCATTGCTTCTATCAAGCAAGCTTTGTAATACAAAGATGTAAGGCCTAATTCTTTTCAAAGTTGAAGTTTATACTAATTGAAGATGAGCTCCTTTTGTAATAATTTTTAACTGTCAATCCTCAAAATCTGGAGCCTAGCAAAACTAGATTGCTATAATTATTTCCACTAGTCATTGTATTTAAAACTCTTGATTAATTCTAAGTATTTACTACCCCTACCAAATGTTCTAGTAATCAGTTCAATATCTAGATGCTGCATTGAATTATTCTGACAAAGCAGGACAAAATCTACAAGGTCTCAACCTATTTCATGACATTAATACCCAACTTCAATCAAGCAAAGGGTTAGGAAGTTCTATAAACAACAAGACATGAGAGGCCAAAAAGATCTTCTAATTAGTTGCTTACCTCTCTTATTCTCCTCTCCAATCTATTAATTCACTGCGAGGTGCATATAGCTTTGCTGCTCGCTCTTCCGATTCAATGTCATTAACTACACCCCGGCATCTTGGAAAGCCGCAATAACATGCTAGTTGTTCATCAATTGAAAAAAATCTGTAATATAAATATAGAAAGTCAGCACCTAAAGGAAATTTGAAAGAGATGCATACATTTGGACATGAAAAAAACCTGTAATCATATGTGAGTTCCTCCCATCTTTTAATGTCTCTCTTTGCAAATATAATTATATGCTCATCACCATTAACACTTATAACTCTTGAATAGCAATTTGGCTGCACACAAGAAAAAGTAAAATAGGTCAGCAATCAACAACAATATAAAATCCAGACCCTCAAACCAAAAGAAACAAAAAAAAGTCCCAAAGCTGATGTGGCATTACTATAAACTCAGTATACATGCAATCTTAGAGCATATGAAGAATGTGACTGGCTAGACAAAAGTACCAAAGCTATCGTTATGTTATTACTGATATTAAAATATACTTGCCAGCATAACTCTCCCAAAGAGTTCATTACAAGAGAGAACAGTAGTGCTGGGAGAAGAGATTTAGATACTGTCCTAACCTTCAGCATTTTAGTATTAGTCACATATAACTAAGCATCTAATTCATTAATATGATTGGTAGCATGTGAATCTTTACACAGGATTATCACATATATAAGGCTACTCTATATGAAGAATACTTCATATGAGAAACAAATTGCATTTAAAATAGAAAAATAAAATAAAATAAAAGGCAGTAGCAGATAATACGCACTTCACAAGAGTGGTTAATCAGATGAGCAATGCTTCCAGCCCTTGTCGCATCAATAACTCGTTCATCATCTATCCGAAACATGTAAGTCCCAGCACCCTGCATGAGGAAAGGTACTCAACAAATTTTTGGAGTTGCACTTTTCCATTTCATATGCTAGACATGCAATAGTTACTAAAACTAAATACATAAAAACAGTTCTCTATGTATATCTTATGAACAAAAACAAAAGTCAAGTGGAAACATAAGCAAACCTATCAGGTACCCCAGGGTCAGAATGCCAAAAGCCCAAAACTAACCAGGAGAGGTAAGACTAATTGTGGAGTTCAAATATATATATCATTAACACTTTTCACTAAAAAGAGCACCAAAAAACCTAACGGAAATTAACGCACAATGTGACGTATGGTGCAACTAAACCAATCATAACTCCGCCACATCCTTGAGTGTAATGATATAATATGTGCCAACGTATTTAATATTTTTTATATAACCAAATAGTGAGGAGAATTACAATCTAAAGTTTACAAGATCAATAAATTATACAAAAGAAGTGGAATGAACCTTATCTAAGGCAAACACCCAAGCATACAAAATTCTTAGGAATAAAGCTTTGATTGATATCAATGCAAGTTCAAGCCATTCAAAAGTCCATATATTCCTTATTGTGTAGGAAAGACTAAATCTAGATGAAAGTATATATCAAACAGGACAAAAAAGAAACACAAGAGAGAGAGTGAGCACTAACAAGGTCAACTCTACATAGCAATAGATAGCAACCAAACATCATGTTGTGGAGTCTACAGGGGGAAGAGAGTAAAGGAGAGAGTTATACTTTTTTTGTTAGAAAGTTAATCAAACATAGGAGGAAAGCAGAGAACATGTCACTTCCATGCTTAGTTGAGAAGTACAAAGGATAAGATATCTTGTCAATTATCGACAAAAAGGGATAAGTGACAAATTTTTGTGGGAAAGTTATTCAAATTCTAATAAATTATTAGCAGTATAAAGGTTGTTAAAGAAAAACACATTAATTTGGTATCCTTTCCCCTCAAGCTCCTTCAATTTGAGGTAATTGACAAAATGATTTTTGTCAATTAATTGACAAAAATAATTGAAAAAGACACATTAATTAGGAAAATTGGGAGTTGGGTGTTGTGGATGAATTCCTTCGTACCTTGGGATCTAATTTACCTCAAACTGAGAATGAAGACCGTAAGAGATGGAAGTTGACGAAGAATGGGGATTTTGACATCCGCTCGTTCTATAATAAGCTACGAGGTCTCTTGCCTATTATCTTTCCTTGGAAAGGTTTTTGGAAGGTTAAGGCTCCTCGGCGCGTTTCTTTCTTTGTTTGGATTGCAACTTGGGATAAGATTCTTACATGCAACAATTTGCGGGGTAGAGGCCTTGATTTTGTTGACTGGTGCATAATGTGTCGTTGTAATGGGGAGACAGTAGATCATTTGCTACTCCATTGTGAAAAAGCTTATCAGTTGTGGAGCTTGGTTTTTAGATCTTTTGGGATTTCATGGGGTCTTGCCAAGATCGGTTGCAGATACTCTTTTTGGTTGGGGGAATTGGTTTGGAAAGCACTCTTCTAGCATTTGGAATTTAGCTCCGTTGTGCCTAATGTGGTGTATTTGGAGGGAGCGAAATTGGCAAACTTTTGAGGACATGGACAAATCAAATGACCAATTGCTTGCTTCTTTTAGTGGTTCTCTTTTTGAATGGTCTAGGGCTTGGGGACTCACCTCTAGTGATTATCTCCCTTTATTCCTTAGTTCTCTCCTTTGTAATTAGCTTTTTCTATCTGTTTGTTTCTTTTTCTGTACTCTTTGTTCTGCCTTATGCTTTTTTCTCATGAGGTAGCTTTTGAATATACATCTTTCTTACTTATCAAAAAAAAAAAAAACCTCCCCTCACATCTTCTCCCCCTGCTGAAAATCGAGATCCAAACAAAGCGAACAGGAGCCCCACCTCTTGCCCCTCCTTGCCTCTCTTCTCCCTCCATCCAAATGCATAAAAAGTCATCCTCCCTTTATCTAAGCTAATTAACATACACAACTTCTGAGATTTTACAATAATATAATATACAAGGACCTTATTGATTCTCTTTCCCTACATAGACAATTACAGAAATTCTTCAACCTGTCTAAGAGATATTGCAAGAATAGAATCAAAAGCCAGCAAATCCACTACTCTCCTAGGCAAAACCCATTGTATACCAAACATGGAAAGCACCAAAGACCAAAGATTGTGCACATAAGCACAATGAAGAAGCAAATGGTCCATAGTCTCCCCATTGTTCTTACAAATGCAACACCACTCAGCAATACATATATGACACCTCCAAAGATTATCCAGAGTAAGAATTTTTCCCCTAGCTGCTGTCTAAGTGAAAAAAGCTACTTTAGTAAGAACCTTGACCTTTCAGAGACTTCTCCATGGTAATCTTGGCGCCCTTAAACATGCAATTTAGAAAATTAACAACCCATGAACTTAGATAGTCCCAACTCTCAAAATTTTCGTAAGTGAATTGGTTTCCTTCATAAAAGTAATTGTTTGCTCCATATGCCCTCAGAATTTTTAACTAACAGAACACCTAATGAGCACCCCAACATATGGAGCATCAAGTATAAAGACATGAAAGGGAGTGCATTGCATTTTCTCATCAACAAGCTTAGTTATGTTAAGCACCATCATTCATTAACTCCAACAAGTCAAATACTTCATCACATTGGAACTTGATGCTTTCTTCACGTATAACAGAAAGGACAACTTATTCAAAGTAAAAAATATATATTATATTAATAAAAGCAAATACTACTGGAAAACCAATACTATACCACTAGTCGAAATAATTAAACTATAGTAGCATAATCAAAATTAAACAATTATCCAGTTTCCAATTCGGCAAACCTTCATAATACTGGCTAGCTAAGATAAACAATATGGTATCTAAAACTAAGGTGTAAAATTGTAAGGGGACTTCTAGGATTACAATAGTAGGGGCTTAATCCTCTCATACTCAATTAACTCAGAAGGGAAACAATAATGCACACATATCAATAATCAGACCAATTATTATATCAAAAAAACACTTACCACCAAGGAATTGTATATAAAGCGTTCTCTCCTGTCCGCTATAGGAGGTCTAACAAGTTCACCAGAGTATTCAATCACCTACAGACAGTAAATTGTATCCTTCACTTCAAACGCTTCTTGCTTTTAAAATGGATCGTCATTATAATACTAAGCAAATTACTTTACCATGTCCCCTGCTCTATGTGGATGCTTTGCAAAGATGCCAAATCCATGGATTCCTGATTTCCCTAGAGTAAAAAAATAAAATAAAACAAAAATAAAGAACAAAGCAACAAAATCCAAAATAAGAAAAATACTCAAAATTATAAAATGCTCTCTTGAGCTGTGTGTATAGTCATTACCCAGTGCTGGTCCCATATATAACACAATAAAAATTATAGCAAACAATTCATCGCAAGATACAGATAGATACACAACACAAACAGTCAAATGCCTGTGTTTGAAAGATCCCAAAAAGTAGAAATCAATAAATCAATGCTAAGAACTCAAGAATACATTCAGCAGATGAGAATGTACACCAAACTAAAAATATGAAAAACTAAGCTGACATGAAACTCTTCATACCCGGAAAATTGGTAATGGATTGTGTACTAGGTCAATCCAAGTTATATAAGCAATTACAAGAAGCCTTATTCATGACTTGACTAATCCTTTTGGAGTACAGCATCGAACATATGTAATTATTGTTCCTCAGATCGTGACAAACTAGTACAATTTTTATTTGATTCGTAAAACAATGAGCGCCAAAGAATTAGACTAACAAAAGCAGGAAACTCAATGAAAAAAATAATTGATGTATAACTAATAGAAAAAATTGAATATGACACTGGTCTTCCCTTTGTTTTGAAATTCTATTGGAGCATAATTGGTTATGAGAATTAGACCATCTCACAACTATGACAAAGCACCACTTGCTAAATTCTGTAGAACTGAACAAATGTGGAGCATCATATTTTTTAAAAGAAAAGAATACTGATTCCACGGCATTATCATCAATAATAAAAACATTTGCAATATCAATGCCAAAGCCAAACACCAGAGTGACAAAAGTACAATTTACTAAACTAGTAATTTAGTATTATGGTCGGACAATGCACAAGTTAATTAAATCATATGCATGACAAATACCATCAAAATTTAAGAATAAAATAGCAATAAACAAAATAGAAACAGTTGCCTTATATTATCATGCAAGGCCAAATTTTTTGTCAAAAATAAAATTTAGGATAGATGATTAAATAATTTGAAATAAATAATGATATTTATTTTATATTTTTCAAACTTTTAGAAATATCAAAATAGTAATTTAAACATTTTGGAACGCTAGTAATAGAAAATTAACTTAATAATTTAATGTGCTCATAGAACAATGAGGAATCTTTTATTATTTGGAATAAAAATTCTTATTTGTGTAAAGGGGCAAAAGGACTGCCCATACAGAAGAAGTAAACAAAAAAACACGATCGCCAAAAGCCCCAAAAGTTGAATTAATTTTAACAAGTTATCAATATCAACATAACATCTACCACTTGCCTCAATGTGTCACTGGATGGAAGATAACTTACCAGTGAATATAAAAAAGTAGGAAAATAGAAATGACATAACAAATTTATGAAATATATTAACATGATCAGCTAGATACATGCAAAACTAAAATGGCAAGAAAACAGGATAGATAACATTGGTTCTTATGGAAGTTCAGTAAAAGAAAATCAATTCTTACCAAAAGCTAGTCTCTTTCGGAATGTCTCCTTCATGTATGTATATTTTTCAGCCATAGAACGTATGTCTTTAGGAGTATCAAGCTCAGAGGTTTTCAGTCTCTGAAGGGTAGAAGAGAACTTAGAGCCAATGACGCCACTGGAAGGCAGTGAATTGCCTGAAAATGCATGTTGGCTGTAACCACCAACTAAGTAAGGCTGGTTCTGTACAAACAAGCGCTTCAAGGAGGCAGCAGCAAGGGCTTCGGGTTCTTTTCGTCCCCTTCTACCAAAGTAATTGTAAGGCTCTGCCCAAGGACAGGAAAGAATATTAAGACACAACAACAACAACAACAAAAAAACAGAATTTAACTAACAAATCCAACAATCATAATATCTAATCACAATCCATCAGCTAAATGTATAAGGAACTATTTAACAGAAGAAATTTATGGGAAAATGAAAAGGTGAATTGACTGTAAGTCGGTAAGGAATAAAGACATGAACAGTGGGAGCCAGAGTTGGAGGGAAAATGGAAGTGCTGATAAGGAAACATGACCCAATTCCACCTATTTTCGACTGCTGACCATTGGAGAGTATTAATCTAACATCCGTTTAATCACTTGGCAAGTGTCAGTAAAACAATCAGGCTAATAGTTTAAGGATTCAAAGTGCAAACTTCCCTTAAAGTAGAAAGTATAGCAATTACTATGTAAAAGCCAAAGCTATTACTATTTCAGGCAAAGCTACCTGGAAGCTGGCACCAAAATAAAATTGAGAGAGATAATACACAGATGCTATTAACAATAAGGAGAAGAAACTGATTACAACAGCATTATAATCACACTTTTATTTTGAGAGAGAGAACCTCGCAAGAGAAAAGAGATGAACAATTTGTATGGTGTATTTAGCAACAGTACTATAAATACATATAAAGGTTGTAACCAATGCACAAAACTTCACTTTTTGAAGAGTCTGGGAAAGGTGATTAGTAGGTAACCTTAACTCCTTTTTTGGGAGAAGCTAATTCCTGGACTCGAACACGCAAATTGTCACTTTTGGTGGAAGGCACTTGCCATCACACCTAGCCCAACCTCTAGTTCTATAAATTCCTATACACAAATATTGAGTGTCCACTAACATACCACTGCGAGCACAACCAGACGGATTAGAGGGTGGTGTGTAATCTGAACACTGACGAGAAACTCGCCCAAGACGTTCATCAGCAGCAGAACGCTCATTGGAGGGCTGCCTATGCTTCTTGCAGAAGGAAAGCAGACGAATGCATTGATCTTCTTCATCATCATCTACAGCTAGCAGATATAATCTATCCTCATCTTCAAGCTACATAGAAATATATTGATAAATATATAAGCGATATGCAAATAAACCATATGAGAAACATCACTGAAGCCATGTAATAAGGAGAGGAAAATATACCTCAACGCACAAACCAGCAGCACGTGCACAAAGTGGATGATATGCTGCATAACAAGTATTGTTTGAACACTGTAACCAATTTCCATTGAGAAAGAACTCATAATCAGAAATAAGTAAGAAACACCAGAGATGTAAAACGAATTTTTAAAAAGATACAGAATTTTTTCTCTTAGAAGTAGGTCAGTGCAGACCAGATTTATATTTTACTATCTAATCATGTTCCAAGCTTTATGTACAATAGAAAATAACCATTGGTTCAGCCTACTTTATTTGCTTTCCTGTATTTTTCATTCTGAGGGCTGCAATCAGTCAAGGGAGAAATAAAAAGAATTCCATTTTTTAGGAAATATATTCTGCTATTCATGCAATTAAATAATTGCAAAAGGATACTTTTTTTTATATGTAAAGATCACTAGTCGTTTTAAGCTACGAAAGGATACTTTTTTTTTTATAGGTAAAAATAATATTATTGAAAGGAGACTGCGTCATGAAACTAAACACAAGTAGCCTAAAAGAATTACATTTGATAGGATACTTTCAAAAGTGAATTACATTTTTCTTGTCTGTGCAAACTTGTTATTCTAATAAGGACAGATTGGCAATTAAAAAAATAAAGATGTGTTGAACACACACAATTACACTAAGAAACTTTCTAAATAGAGAACAAAACGGTACATGAAGCTGTTCTCCCCCAGCATGCTGCTAAGAAATCTACCACATTTTGTTACCAAAAAAAATTTCAATAATCTAAAGAGCAACATCTCTGCCAAATAATATAAATGGGTTCAGATTTTGTCTCAAGAGTTGTTGAAACAGAAGATCTAGGATGAAAAAGACATGAAGAGTTGGATCCTAGAAGATACTGTTCAGGCATGGCTTTTTAATTACCTTCATCCCACGAGTTGGGGCTTGGTCTCACTCTCTCCTATATTAAACTCTAGCAATCTCCCATGCACAGAGTAAAATCTTGCACACAATAACTTTCTTTTACAACTTCGGTTAAATGTTTACATAATTGGTGCATTCTTCAAACTAAATAGATAAATTTTGTATGGGAATGCTAAAAGTTTGAAGTTGGCACTAATGGAAAAATGATGAGGATAAGCAAAGAACAATTTGACGAAAGGTGGGAAGTTAAAAAGAACAATTTGACAGACTCCATACAGAGATAAGAGGATAAGCAAAGAAGTAGACATACTTAAGTGGAGCTACCATAACGCAAACCATTAAATGTGAAAAAGATAAAATTGAAATTAAGCCCCACAATGAACTTACTTGAATGCAAGCTCCATAAGACACACCACAGATGCTACATAAAAGCTTCCAGCGGTCCTGTTTAAACAAGCAATAAATAAATAAACAGATAAAGGACTAGTGGAAAAGGAAACAAACTTTGCTGAATGTTGAAGATTCAATTGTTAAAATTTTTAAGTTCCTTAGTGAAAAATTTAAATGTCACAACAGAAATTTACTTAATCTTCACAAAGAAAATATCACAAAAGTCAGTTTATTAATTTAAAAATAATAGTAAATAAATAAGCAAAGGAAGGTCATAGGAATATGACTATAATATATACCTTATTGATTCTACTTAGCCCATCAATGGGCTCCATTCTTTTGACATCAGATAAGCAAGTTTCTGCAGCAGATTTGGTGAGTTAAAACTAAAAAATAAAAATAAATGATCTAGATAACCGAAAATGTGAACTATACACAGACGAACCAGGTATCCATATTGCACACGCCAGATGAGCCCAGCGCCCATCAGTTGTAGGCTTCATTGCACCCCCTAAAGGAAAGTTATTTCACTGATTCAATGTTGCTTTGTCCATGGCTTTAAGTAAAAGAAGTTCTAATGATATCTAAGTACCTATTACTGGACAAAGGCAGCAAGGTGGCGGAGGGTTGGGAGCCCCTGGTCGACATAAGTTGCACAACCATAGCACTCCATCAACAGGTTCTAATTCTCCATAACATCTAGCATGGACCTAAGCAAACAGAAAATGAAAATATAAGTAACATGTACGCTAGTGCTTTTGCTAAATATCAAAACAACCAGAAGAAGGGATTCTCAAGATATGAATTAAATAATCAAGCAGAGGAAGAATCATCAAAGACTACAGCACAGAATGAGCAATTTGTTTTTACTAACCATAGATATGATTTTAGATAGGTAAAAAGAGCTTATGCTCTTGTATGGGATTGAAACTGCAGCCTCATCCTCCACCCCAAATTTATGGAGGGAAGATATACCATTTGGTCTAAAGATCATAGACACTAACAGTAGATATGATGTAAACAACAAAACCTTAATCCCAAAATTTTGGGGCAGCAAAAGATCCTCAACAGACTAATCGCAATTGGCCCCATGCATTCTTCTCCGCCATTCTATCCTATCCAAAATCATATTTTTGTTATCTCTTTAATTAACATGTCCTTTTTTACCACTTCTACTAGTGTTATTTTGGGTCTTCCTCTGCCTTTTTTCATTCACTCAGCTTGAACCAAATCATCCTTTCTTATTGCGCATTAATTGTTCTCTTTTGCACATGAACAAACCATCTCAATCAACTCTGCCCCATCTTTTCATCAATAGAAGTCACCCCTTCCTTTAACTAATTTCTTCATTTCGTATCCTATCTTTTCTTGTATTTCTACTTACCCATCTTAGCATAGTAGATATGTTGCAAAAATCTAGTACTTAGACCAAACACTGTGCTTATATGATCCCAATATGCAATGAAAATGGCATCAGATAAACAAATAAAGAAGCCCTTACCATCATTCTGCATTTATCACATTGCAGGAAGAGATTGTTTTCATACTCCTGTAAACAAAACAGCCTCAATTAGCCAAACCACATACGCATCAAAATCATTTTAAAAAATCCAAGTAGACTGGGAAAAAATGATGCTGGGGGGGTGGGGACAAAGAAATTCCAAATCCCCACCCAGAAAAAGGCAAATATATCAGCTCCCAAAGATAAGAACAGGCTTCCTAAGAGATGAAAAGAAATCTAAATTTTATAGTTAACAAAATAGAGATTAACAAGGACAGCAAGCAAAAAAGTCGACAGGCAAATTTTATAACAAAGTGTCAATGATGAATAATGCAAAACAAAATTGGCTTTTACCTCATCCATGTGGCAAACACTGCACTTGTCAAGGTCTTTCCACTCAACACGAACAGGTCTGTAACCAACAGGCAGGTCTTGATGTCGTCTAGAGGCTAACTTGGACATAGATAATTTAGAAGAGAATCTAGATTTAGACAAACCCTGTCAACACCATGGGCACTGATTTTAGGCTAAATATTAGAGCATAAAAAAACAAGGAAGATCATAAGTTTAAGTGATAACGATGACATATTCTCAATGGATCTCAAACAGTATCAAGATAGTATAAAAATGAAAAGAGTCATATTTGCCAGCTAATTATTAACAAAGAACTACTGACTAAGCATCAGGAAAGTTTTTCATATCAAAAATGACTGTTAAATATAATTATTCCTTGTCATGATAATTCTTTTTTTTTTTTTTTTGACAAGTTCCCTGCCACGATAATTCATGCAAAACGTAGGTAAAACTATAAGAAATAATAGAACTATTCCATCAAAATCAATACGTGCACACCTTCTAATAAACCACACATGCAAAACACTAAATTACTCTAGGAGCTAAAGGAACAAATCATGGAGGTGTTCAAACTATAGGTCATGTTCAATCAACACTAGTGAGTCAAATGATCCAGGAATGCAAAGGCAGGCACCTTTTAACGTGACTCAATACAATTGGACAACTTGACTTAGGATACATGCAAAGGTTTGGCAGAGATTTGCAAACTTCACGTGGAGCTCCCTAAGCAATTTGAAATTAAATTAAAAAATGTGATTATGGTGAGTGATGAATTTATGTTCATAAGCATGTGGAAAAATATTAGGAGTGGTTGGCAATGCTTTTTAGGGTGGGAAACTTGCTGTAGGCATAGAAAATTTCATTTCTAGCATGACATGTGGTATGAAGATTTGGCTGTAAAACATCTTTCCTGATTGATATATGCTAGCATGTGATAAGGATGCTTCAGTAGCCACCTATTGGATAGAAGCATTGAAGAGTGGGCTTGCTTTTAGAATCCTACTCATGTTAAAGCATTTCAAGAATGATAACTGTTACTTCTTTTATTTATCATACTCATACTTACCAACAGATAGACGGGAAGATAGAATGTGTTGGAAGCTGTAACAGAGTAGCAAGTTTGAGATCCGATCTTTCTATGATGTTTTGAGGGTTCTGATAACAATTATTCTCCATGAAGAAACATTTGGACAGCTAAGGCTCCTAAAAAAGTTGCATTCTTTGGGTGGACCAATGCTTGGGGCAAACTATTGATGGTACATTATCTTATCAGGGGCCATATAGTTGTTGTAGACTGGTGTTGTATGTGTAAGAGCACTGAGGATACAGTTAGTCATCTACTTCAACATTGTCAATGCTGTCTTTATTCAGAGTGCAGTAAATAATGCCTAAGACAGTTTGAGTTGTTAGAATGTTGTAAAGGGAAGTTCAGACAACATAATAATGTTAAATATTTGCATAGTTGTTCCATTGTGCCTTAGGTGAACAATTTGGAACGGACGCAATGGTCAGGCCTATAAGGAGGTGGAGAATGTCATTTTTTGACAATTTGACCATTAAATATCATTTTTCGAGAGGGTTATATATATATATATATATATATTGAATAGGTAAGAAAATTTTGTATTTAAAAGAAGCTACTCAATCAAAGAGAAGAAGTAAAAGAAGAAAATATGTACAAGCAACAAAGGAAAACAAAACAACTTATGCACAAGAAAAAAGTGAATCTAAAAACAGCAGAATGGATTTCAAAAAAGTAAAACCCCACGCACGAGACCAATCAAACAATGTGCTTCTAATAGTGCTTTCTCTCGTAATTCATTTTTGAATTTATTGATTATATGAATCACAGAGTGTAATTTTTTGTGTGCCTCTTGCACACTTCCTGTGTACTAGATTCTCTCATTTTGGTAACAAATTTCTGTTACTTATAAAGGATGTCAATGATAGAGAAAATGTCAAAATAGCTTCTTGATACTTGGTATCAGGTTATTTGGATCTCAGAATGTCACCCACCAAGTAGAAATCCAAATACTGATGAGTAACAATAATCAATTAATCCTTAAAATCATGAAACAACAATCCTAAGACCACCTTTTGATATTGGTTGCAGATCCTTATTATTTATTATGCCTAAACTGCTTACAAGATGAACTATTAATCATAATACTGAAAGTAGCTACCAATTGCATAAGTCCTTAACGCAGCACAGGCATTTAAAAACTAGCGCACAATCAATCATAGTACTGAATGCTTCACTAAACTCATATATAAAACTCATTCATGTGTACTGATTTCCATTCATTACGTGCTTCTTTTCCAAAACGATTTGTCTCATGATCTCCATAATGAATGAGAAAAATTACTGAGCTACCTAAACATACAAAAATAGTCTGCTCAAAGTGTGAAAGCCATAGAGCTAATACAACAATAGGACATAAGTTGGGGAGCAGGGAAAAAGAAAAAGAATGTGTGTTGGAGGGGAGGTGGGGATGGAGCCAAAGAAATGAACTCAATAGGATGACATTATTTTCACATAACCATCCTGAACATGTTCATGTTACTCTATGTCAATGAACCCAACCAATGAACTCTGATGAACATGGCTTGCATATGTAATAACTACAATTATATTAGTGGTCATCAACAAAGTAACCACTTGTAGTTACCAACAAAAATTAGCATCACAATATGTACAAGCCCAAGCAGGAAACCCAGCCTACCATATCATACCACACAACAAGCTCAATACAATACCATGTTCACATACCTACCATGTTCGCATACCCATACTACAAACCCAAACATACCAAACTACAGCTATTTATGTGATTTCAGATGTTGGACCCATTCTGACAAAAAAAGCAACAAAATATTCTCCATTTTCAGACCACATTTATATTAAAAATATAAATAAGCAACTATAATGCCAAACATCAAATGAATTTAAAGATTTATTCATTTCCATATAATTGCAAAGCAAAGGTAACAAAATAATTAGCTATATGTGAACTAAGATACAGTGCCACTTCTGGAGTTGACTAATTTACTAGACACGGACATTGCAAACATCCAATTGTGAAGAACAGATGGAGTTAATTGCAAACTATGAAAATTCAACAGCAATATCATTTTTGACAAAAAAAAAAATTGACCTGTATAAGCTTCACAACTTCAGGATTGGAGAAACCAAACATATCAGAACCAGTTTTATCAATCTTTTCTCCTCCACCGTCAGCACCAGAACCATCAGAGCTACTTGTTTGTATTTTCTTTATCCTCTTGTATATTTTATTCCAGCAATCAGATGGAGTGGATCCCTCAAACTGTAAGGGAAAATAGAAAGAGAAAAACTTACATACATACACTTATGAAAAAAACACAAGCAAATCTATCTATACAAATCAAACTACGCAGTAATGCAAGGGCAACCATATTTGTGCAATGATATTGAAAAAACAAAAAAGAAATAAAGTTTATGCTTTGGCCTTATACAAGGAAAGAAAGGGGATGGTGAAAATTTTCCATTGAAATAGATGATAAAACAAAATCTGAAATGAAAACAAACTAATGTGGATTCATTAAACATTTCATAGAACTTCCCAGTCATTTTCACCCATTTTAATAACTTACTTTCCCCTACAATATCACCCAAATCAAGAACATATGGCAAATTTATTGTCTTATGAAACATGTGAGAATGTGTTCAAAGATGCACATAGTGAAATGTTTAGTTCTAGGTTATAAAGAAAACCAAAAAGAAATACGATACCTGATTCAGTGATGCAATAGCATACCTACTGTCATCACTGATCTACAAGATAGATAAACTCGTGAAAAAGTGCAAAGAAATAAGCATAAACAATGTCTAATGCAACAAAAGAATCAGAGTGACCATTAATTCATAGATACAGTTCATTTCATTGAATTACACACTCACCTGCTCTCTAGTATCCGATGTCACTCTAAATAGAGGTCGAATCTTTGATTCAGCATCTCTTAACACTTCCATCTTATATAAGGCGCATGTACTGGGATCTGAAACACCCAAAACAAAAGCAAAAATGTTATGAAACTGAAATCATGATGATGATGATGATCAAATAAACTTAAAATATAAATCACGTCAATATGACTGTGATAGGGAAAAAATATATAAACGCTTTCAAATATGCTCCACCAGTTATTGAAGTAAACTTCCTCATGGCAGTATATCCTTCAGGCCAAACGAATCTCTCATCCTGGAAATGTTCAGAGTCCTTGACAATCTTTCCTGCAAGATCATTTCATATGCCATTGAGCAGAATGGTGGTCTCCAAAACCCATCAATAAAATAATTCAAATACTCTTCTCTAAATGCAGTTTGACAATTAATAGCAAAGCTATTGGATCACAAAAGGAATATATACAAAAAGGATCCAAACAAGTATTTTCTTTCTTGACTGAACATGTCAAAGTTAAAAGTTAAAAAAAAAAAAATGATAGAGCCATGTCTTACAAATAATGCTTTAGTCACAAACATGATGTGAAAATTTAGAGAACACATGAGACAAGCATGCTATACAATGTTTAGCTCACAGTAAGCAGCAGTTTAAAAATATAGAGAATTACCAAGGCTTAAAATTTGCACATCCCCAATTACATAGGGAGGAGTTCCAAGGCCCTGCGTTGCTCCCTGAATCCCTGCATCTTCAATGCAGTCTTCACCTGTATCTGTACTCGCTCCATCATCTTCACTTGCGCTAACATTATCAGTGGTAATACCATTTTGCAGCTGTAGCATTCTTCTTGGAAGCTTTTGTTCGCTCAAATACCTATTAAAGCCACAGGATTGCAATAACTGATGTGAATGAATTGATTGGAACGAAATACAGAATAGAAACTAAAAATACCCAACAAAGTACTTGTGGTTAAACCCATACTTTTAAAATGATAAAGCGAAAATCAAATGGTCTGGATGAAGGAACATTCAGAGAAATACAATGCAACCAGAATACTTTATGAGCCATATGAAGTTACTAAACAACTAATATATCCAATATATGTAGTTTTTTTTTTTTTTTTTTTTTGGATAAGTAATATATGTAGTTTATTAAGATCTTAAAGCTGAAAAGCCTTTAAGAGGGAGGGAAAAATAGCTCCTGGAAACATGCTTCCCAGTTCAATGAACAATATTTCACACTTTATTCAAACTGCAATTACATAGAACATATTTTACAAGGACAAGCACTAACCAATACAATAATCTCAAAAGGAATTTCTGAGATAAAGAAAATCTGCAATGAAATAAGCATGATTTATACTAACAAAAATCATATATAAAACCAAATCTAACCCCATGAAAATCCTAGAGTAGGCATGTTAAGCTTATGTAAGAGAAGAAAGATGGGGCTTGCATGAAATTCAGTGAAAAAAATTTCTCCCATCACTTAAGCCAAAAATAACTCACGTAAGTAAACTTACGTTTTTGCTTCTTCCAAGCCTCGAATGAAACGAGGTTTCTTGCACTTCAAGTGGAAAGAAGAAAGAAGTCCCTTAAGAAATGAGATAACCTGCTTCACTTTTATCCTGGATAATAACAAGAAAATAACCATGTCAGCTTAAAAGAAATAGGTCTGACATATGCCTTTAATAAATTTGTTAGTGCACAATGCACATGATAAACAAAAAATTTCCTTCAAACTTGAAAAGGATCACAAACCTCGCAAAATCATGTGTGCCAAAAAACTGCACCGGAACTGACCCTCCACCTGAAAGTTTGCTTAAACCCTTACGATCACGGATGAGGGATTCCTTCACAACAATTGCTGGCCACATTGCATGACCTGCACTAAAACGATTGAAATAAGTTGATGTGCAATTAATCAATTAGAAAAGGCATGCATAACGATAGTAGTGAAATTTACATAGCATATCATGACCTGAAAAATAATTTTTTGAAAAATTAAAACACCAAGAGTCAAGCAACACTAGAAGAAATGACAAAGATACAATAAGAACCACATCATAAGGATCATTAGAAACATAGTGATGTGAAATGACTAGTGTCCCAGAAATTTATATGACTAATTATTTCAATTTTTTAAAAAGCAGCACATTTTGAAAAGCCATGTCATTTGTGTGTGATATAGCACATTGTAAAAGCTTTTGTTCTATCTCATCGGTGACTTTATGTAACAGCTCAGCACTGCACTTTTACATAAATATAGCAATAACATGATCAAATCCACAAAAACACTGTAATTGACTTCTACGAGCAAGTAGCATTGATGTGTAAGAATCAATCTTAAGTCCAATATCCTATATGAGGTATCTTCCAATGTCTATCTCAAAACAAATTCTCTAGGCTTCTCTTTTTTCTTTCTCATTTTGGTCTACATATTTTCCCTAAGCTTGCCAAATACACACACACACACACAACAAACAAACAAACAAACAAATATTAAGCACAGACCAGTAAGCTTGGCCCATATGATATCCCCAGGGTCGAGCTCTTGGCAGTCATACAAACTCGCAGCCAACACGAGCATCTCATTGTAATCATACACATCACCATCTGTACTCGTAACACTGCAAGTCAAGTTCAAACGCTGCATCTCTTCGTGGGAAATGTAGAATTTAACTTTCTCATTTGAAAGAATTAATTCTTCTTTATCACTATCTTCATATTCTACCTGCATTTTTATTTCATTCGCAAGATAATCAGAAACTATTAACAACCTGAATATTCAAACAATTAAAACAATACGCAAGAGAACCCGTACATGATGTCGATTAGACTCTAGGGTGTAACCCACGACTCGACCAGAATACCAATCAGCATCCAATGGCCAATAAACCTGTACTCAACAAAAACCTAATTTTATTCCATAAAATTTCTAACATTATCAAATTCAATAACACCAATTCTCGGACTAGGAAAACAAAAAACTTTAAAAAGCTTACAAAGAGCTTGCCTTGCATTGTAATCCAATAAACGTTTTCGGCTCAACATTGTCGAAACTCAACCTGATCCAATTACTCCAAATCTTCAAATTCAAATTCAAAATTGCTTCGAGAATTGGAAAAACAGTATGAAGTAAAACCAAAAACACGCACTGACCTGATCCATCGCTTAGTAGCAGGCGAATCCGACAAAACCTTCTCGCAATTCTCCAAATTCCGCTTCCTTTTCTTCAAATTACTACTATTAGCATCAACATTAGCATTACTACTATTATGAATTCTACAATCCCTCAATCGCGGCCGATCGAGGCTACGCAAGACGCTGGAATCCACGCCCAATTTGACAAGCTCACTACTCCCTAACCTATGCTTTTTCTTCTTCTTCTGATTCGCATTTAACAACAGCGTATCCACCTTCGATTCCTGCGCTTCGAACTCCTCGTCGTCGCGAGAAATTAAGGAGCGGAAAAAGGAAGGGTTCGGAAGTGAATGGCGGAGGCGCTTACGGCGGCGAGTGTAGACGTAGAGGAGAGGACGCTTGTTAAGAAGCGAGGACGAGGAAAGGTTAGTATTGTCGTCTAAATTGGTGGAGAGAAGCTTCCGAGCTTTGATTTTCTTGGACATTAAGGCGGAGGAGCCGCTGGCGGTGACGCGGCAGGGCGAGGTGGCGGAGTAGACGTGGTCGAGCGGGAGGTACCGAACGGGAGTGCCGTCTACGGTGGTGTCGTCGTCGTGGAGATGTTGGGGCTTCTTCAGAGCAAGTGCCATTGTTAGAGAGAGAGCAAAAGTGACGAAATGGAAATAAGGGTTTGGGTTTGGGATTTTGCTCTCTCTCTCTATGTTTTCTCTCACACGAATAGTGTGGGAAAGAGAGAGAATGTGAAAATATGAACGTGAATGAAAGTTTTTCGAAATTTTGGGAAAGGAGTGTGCGTTAGGGTTTTAAAGTGGGGATTGGGAAGGATCGGGTGTTTTTGGAGGGAGGAATTTCACCAAATTTATCGGTTTCCCGCCGTGTGTAAAAGGTACAATTAAAAAAAGGGGAGATAGATCATAGATGAACGGAATCTATATATGGGTACTCGTTTCTTTTATATGCATAATAGTGATAGTTCAGTGGGTTGCAGGTTTTGGTCATAAATTTTCTCTATATTTTTTTTTTTTTTAGAAACAATAATTAAATAATTTTTATAATGAATAAATGATATTTTTTATTTGCTTATAAAATGTAAATTTTTGTATATTAGAACTGTGTGCGGGTCCAACAGGCTAAGCCCACTTAGAATAGTAAATTTAGGTTAGACATCTCAATACAATTAATTTGTTAGAGGATAGGAAGCTGTTTGGTTTTTAAAAAACCATCACTCCTAACTCAATTTTCATCACCCATTACTTAAAATACCTCAATTTTCTAAACCCCACCTGTTTAGCATACTATTTTCAGCTTCTCATCATTCAAATATTTCTACTTTTTATGGGACCCATACCTGAGCACTTGGTTAGAGCCTTCTGTTAGCCTACTCGCTAAACCCTCATTTCTCACCATTTTCTTCACTTCTCATTTCCCCTTCACCCCTATTACTCTCTCAAAACACAAACCCGAACCCATAAAAATGTAAAATAAAGAATCACTCAACTCACCCAATGCTTCTTCTCTTTCCCTCGAAACCTTTATTCTTCAAATTTTTGGATTTTATGATATTATTTAATTCCTTCCTTTCCTTCCTCTGCTACCATGTAAACCCATCCATGAAAGCAAGTTGTGTTGATTTCGTGATAAATTTTCCAAACCCTCCCACCGAAGTTTCAAAAATTCCAAACAAGAAAAAAAAGAACACTTAACACACAACACCACGGTGTTCTAAATACAGAAGCAGGACAACTAAAAGAAAAATATAAATAAAATCTAAACAAGTAAACCCAACACCCATTCATGTTTGTTTAAGGAATGGGTATTTTGAAGCCCATTCATGTTTGTATTTTGAAACCCCAAATCCAAAGCCAAATTCCATTTGTCAAATCCTAAAACCTAAATCAACCAAATCGCCAAATCCACAAACAATTACAGAGGAAGGAACTTTCAGCTCAAAGAAAAAAGAGAAAATTGAGCAAATAAATAGAAAGGAAATAAAAAAGAAAGAGGGTTTCAAAAAGAGGGTGGACCTTGAAGCTTGAAAAGTTTGTTTCTTTATTTTTTTTATTTTTATTTTTTTGATGGGTCTGAGACATCCTTACCTGGTCATGGCTCTCTCTCTCTCTCTCTCTCTTTTTCTCTTTGGTTTGGTTGTTCTACTTGTGGAAACTGTTTGGACTTCGAAAAGGATCCGTAAAAAAGAAAATATAACATCAAAAATATTATGTGATGAAGAAACAAAAAACAAAAAATAAAAAAAATAAAGAAAGAACTGAATGGAGTGCAGCGAAGAATAGAGAAAGAAGAGAGACAAAAAGAAAGAAAAGTGGAGAAGAAAAAAAAAAAGAAAAAAAAAAGGGAGAGTGATTGGTGGGAGAGAGAAGGAAAGTGACTTGACAAGACTAGTGGGTCCCAACCATGTTTGTTTATTTACCAAAATGCCATGGAAACTCAGTTTTGATAACTTAAAAACACCTAAAATGTGTTTTCAGTTTCCATAACTTATCACTCAAAAATCAGATAATTGAGTAATGGAAACAAATCCAAACAAACCCTTCAGCCATAGGACCCACCAATTTTGAGTTATGGGTGATAGAAACAAAGTTATAGGATGAAAAACAACAAATCCAAACAGTCCCTATTCTTCCGAGGTCAACTTTAATGTACTTATATGATTTGAGCTTTAGATGAATGGGTAAAGTTAAACAATTCAAGAAAGAAGAATAGATTTTTAGAATTAACACTTCCTCAGGCCTAGTCGAAGAGCAGTTATTCATAGATTGTTCGAGTCTTAATCACAGGATAATGCTACACAATGTTTTTATTTCATTTCAATTTTTCATCCACTTTCTGTTAGGGCTTCCTTTCTTTATATAGTTAGCTGAATTGCATCTAAGCCCTCCACTTGTATAGTCACTAGCCTTCCTTTAGATGCTTGTTCCATCAAAGTTTTGCTATAAGTGGTAGAGTGTGCTACAAGCTATTAAGGCACTGTTCAGAGGTCATTCCTCCATTAATGCAGCTAGTTAAGTTGGTGCAGTGCATTGAATGCGAAGGTAATGGTTACTTTGTCTAGATACTTCTTTTCTTCTTTGCTTGCACGTCTCTACCGTCTTCTTCGGTATTCTGTTATCTAATGCAAGTGGTCTGCCCAATAATTCCCGAGGAAACACTCGCTTTTCGGGCTCCTCGAAAAGTTGGCCTCTTCATGGTTCCTCCTTAGATTCTCATCCATGTGTTGGTTAAGGATTAATGCGTGGGTGGGCCCTTCCCCTTCCTTGGACTTGGCCCACAGGCTCTATTCCATACTCGGATCTTACCCTTCCCACAAGAACCTTAAAAAGCTATATAAGCAAAGTACCAAAGTGGTTACAAGAATGAGAAATTTTGGACTCTAGCTATAAATTTAATACTTAAAAAAAATATCAATTGTATTTGTACACCTAAAAGAAATTTCATTTTATAAGTTTTACTTTGATATTTAAATTGTCTCTTGTAGTGTTCATTTTATTCAAATACTTATATCACCAATGTAGTTTGTCACAAAACCGACATATGTAGTATCAATATTAACTTTTTTTTAGTGGTAAAAGTAGTATCAATAACATTCTAACTTTCTAATCAAAAGCATGTGTTTGTGTGTGCGTGTGTGTTGAGGTTCAAAATATAATAATGAGTCAGGCCCTTAAAAAATGGGAAAGGCCCAACCCATGAAGGTAAGGAAAAATGAAAGAAAGGCTTGGTCCTTAGAAATAAAGAAGGGAGGAGCCCAACCCTTGGAGAGAAAAGAATAAGTTATGGGGCTTAGGAAGAAAGGAGGTGTTAAGGGAAGCATGGGCTAGACTTAAGCAAGAGTTGGCGTCTAAGGAAGCCTAAAAGGGAGGCAAGCAGGAGCTAGGCAGGAATGACACAAGATCTGCTAGCCTCAAAGAGGGATCCCCAAGGAAAGACTGGCATATATGGGATCCTGGACGTGGACAACTCAGAATGGTATGCTTATGATAAAAGGAGGGCATGAAAGACAAAGGGTGTCCTATCAAAATCAGGTGTCCACAACTAAGGAAAGGATGATGGGGACAGCTAGTGATTTCGGGACTAGCATCTAATGAAGAAACCTAGGACCTTGGGTAGAGAAGAGAAGGAAAACCAAGAAGGAAGGTGGTTAAGAGCCTTTCTGGCTACACTATCATCAAGAAGGGATCCACCCCATTTTGAGAAAAGAAACAAGACATGAGAGGTCAACATTAGAGCCTCAAAGTTTTGAAATGTCATTTTTAAAGGCCTTGGGGAAAGAATAAGAAACCTTGACCTTGGAGAAGCATTTGAACTTACTTAGAAGGGATCTCCTATAAGAGAAAGTCAGCAAAGGAGCTTTAGATCATTAAAACCCAGAAAAGTGAAATAAGAATGAGAAGGGTAAGAGGCTAACCACCAAAACTTTCAGATATAACATGGGTTCTGGTACCTAGCACACAGAAGAGAATGATGATTGATGGTGAGGGGCATCCAAGTAGAACTATAAAAGGGGCAAAGTACCAACCAAGAAGGGCATTTAGCAAGAAGCAATTAATATACTAGAAAAGGCATTAGAAAGAGAGTTGTGAGCTTGAAATGGAGTGAAGAGTGAGGTACTGTAAAGGATCCTACAGAAAAATACTTAAGGATATACTTTGATTCAAAAGGATTCAATCTTTACAAGTCTTGGAAGCCCAAAGAGAGCTATCTAAGTCTGTGATTTTTGAACTTTATTGAACCTTGTGATATATCCCAGCAAAGTAGGACCTAATGTATTCAAACACTTAATATAATGAAACATAATATCACTATATTTTGAGGATCCTTGATGTTCTTTTTATTTGCACTCTTTTAGTTCATTTGCTATTCCTTAGTTATTCATTTAACCAATATGTGTATGTGTGTGTGTGTGCATGTTTGTGTTGTGAAGCTCATGTCTTGTGCACAGATTGGCTCGTAAACGGCCCAACAAAGCCGCAGTGAGTCAAGCCTAATCCACCAACCATCTACACCATCCTTTGGAGGCCTAGGATCCCCCCAGACATTGGGCTTGGGCTCTGCCCAAAGAATGAACCCACAATATATAATACCCTAATTTATAGAACTTGAATAATGTCTCTATTTGTATTATACTTTAAGCCTCAAGCAATCACCGCGTGATCCACATCTATAAACTATCCAAATTTATAAGTATTAAAAAATAATTAAAACTAAAAGCAAAAATCACAACATGTATATTAGTATATATACACATGAAAAAATAATTATAAAACATTTTTAAAACGAAATTAACCAAAAATCTCAATTCATTAATTAAGAACAATCCAAATTTATGAACATTTAAAACATATGAAAATGGATTTAAGCAAAGAGAGACTTACAGAGGAATTTGGACCAACAAATCTAATTTATCTCAATATTATAAGCTAGTCCCTATGTAAGAACTTTTTAGATGCTTCTCTTTCTCTGGTATCCAATTTCATGTTGACAACAAAATTTGCTTTTAAAGAAGCTAGACTACACATAATAAAGCGCCAAACGAAAACCATGATTGTCAACAACTTTATAAGTCATCGATCAAAGGTCTACAACAACAAAATAAAAAATCAAAATGCGATGACTGAGATTCATAGAGACAAAATTTTAGAGAAAGATCATATCATATACTATGTAATAAAAAGGCAAAAATGAGAAGTTTAGTTGAAAATGAAATGTTGTAAATATCAATAAGATGGTGTAGGATGCATGTTTATCTAAGGAAAAAAAAAAAAAACAACAACAACAACAACAAACTTTAGCCTTAGGTTAGTAGTTATAAGGCACCAGGACATAAGGTGCTTAGATTTAAACTCATTAGGTTTCTTGTTGGTAGTAGTTGTATGGCACCAACTAACTAATTTTTTTTTCAAAGAAATTTAATAAAATTTTATGTAGTTTGATGAAGGCACTTAGCGTAACCACAACTTTTATTATACAGTATAATACATATAATATGATGTATATTGTATCGCTTGAAGTCAATTACATCTTAGTTGAACACCTAGCCTAGTTCCACCAACATGACAACACCTAAATATGCTACCATTTTCACACATGCATTTCGTTTGTATATTTAGAGGAGTTTTTTCACACGCACACACACATATATATAGAGGTTTGGAAATTGTTAAAAGGGGTTTAGCTTTTTGTTTTCTGTGTCATTTAAAAAATGAGTAGCTTTTAACTTTTTTAACACATTTAATATAAAAGTTATAAAAACTATATTTTTTAATACTTTGTAAATAAATTACCAAAAATAAACCATTCCTAATTGGACACTTAGAGTAATCCTAAGGAGTTGTACAATTTTTTTTAAAGTATTTTGAAATGAAGTTTTTTAGAACCTAAACTTACCCCCTAAAAATTTTTTGTTTGAATTTCAAAATATGGTTTAAAAATGTAATGATATGGATATTATAAATCTTGTTTTTATTACTCTTTTATAATTTTGGTTTTTTTTTCCTTACCTACCAACTTCTTGTTGTCACAGATCATTACATTGATGATTGCAAATATAATTTTATGTATGGAGCTAAATTAAGTTCTTAGTACATAAAACCAAGTGAAAAATTCTAGGGATTTCGATCCTCTCCATTTCGCTATGAAATGGAGAGTGTCTAGTTAATGGCTGAGATTGATTTAAAATCAATCCAAGGCTTAACAAAAGCTTCCTTGAAAATCAATATGGGCAATAATGAAGAAAATTTTACTAAAATGTACATTTTGATCACAATTTTATAATAACAAGAGTTCTATTCATCCCATAATATCATGATTGGTTTTTTTGGGAGAATCAAGATTGAAATTTCATTGAATGACAACAAATGAGATTACATCGATCATATCACGAATCACTAAAGGCCATTCTTAGGCATTTCTTTGAAACAAAGCCCAAAACTCCTCAAAATATCTACCCTCGTGAGTTAATGCATGGGGAACACTATACAAGTAACTGTAGTCTATCTGGTAAACTAATTCCTCTATGGTAAATCAGTTGAGAAACCCTGTAAAAGGACAAATGACAAATTATGGGGAAAATGTTAAAAGGATGCTTATACAATTATACATATGGTAAAGAAGTCAAAAGAAATCCACTTAAGACTAATTTCACAGGTATTTGGCTAGATTTGAAGATAGATGAGTAACTTTTGTAAGCTTTTTTTTTTTTCATTTGACAAGTGATACAAACTATATTAGGAAACAATGAAATCTACATAAAAAATGCATACATAGACTCCCTCAAAATAATTACAAGCTAAAATTCAAATTATTAATAAAGTATACAAAGGAAGGGATATGAACGCTACCAAAACCAATAGACTACTCATACAATGACAACAAAAATAAAGATTTTAGCTCAAGAATTGATAACTCAAAACCATTAAACCTATAGTTAAATATCTCTATCCATATTGTCCATATAAGCAAAGGGGAGTGGATATCCCAGTAAGAAGCAATTAAGTATGAAAGCTCATTTCAAGTTGCAACTATGATCATGATGACTACCAAATTAACTTGCATTAGGCATTCAAATCAGTCATGGCTTCCCCAAGATAGTTCACATAGATTTCATATTTTAAAACTTCAAAAGTTTGACAAACTTTTATATAAAATTTGATTAGCATATAATTTCAATAAAGTTTTTTGTCAAAGTTTTGAAATTTGAAACTTACTCTTGATCATTACCAAAGCCAAGAGACCTATACACACCAACTACAAATAGGCCACTTTCCGTTCAATAACAAGCCATACCCAATAACCCAAATTTCAAACCCAAGCAAAATCATCATGCTTTATACATAACAATAAAACACAGTCATCAAACTAATCAAAACTAAAACAAAATGAGACCTAAGGAGTTTCAAACAAAAAGAAAAATTAAAGAAAAAAGACAACAAAGATGAGAGATAAGACCCATACACTAACTACAGTTACCTCAAGTCTATAACAAGGAAGGAAAAATAATTCAATTAAAGAAAAGCAAAATCTTTAGTGCTGTAAATGAAAGAAAATGATGATCTCCTCAAAGAAAAAAGAAAAAAAAACCATAAATTTGACATCAAAATTTCCTCATCAAATCTTTTTTTTTTTTTTTTTTCATGTTGGCATTTAGAAACAAAGGTGGGTAGCTGAAATATCATTGGTGCATGGCCAGGTGGAGATGTTTTTGGAGCATCATTGCTAGGGTGATGTAAGTGCAGCAGTGGTGTGGGTGCAAGGAGAAGCTCGACCATGGCTAGCCTTTGATGGGAGGGAGACAAAAACCAAGTTGGGATAAAACCTTAGATGTTGAAAGTTGAAACTAACGTTAGTTAAAGTCATTGCTCGCTCGGTTAAGAAATGGAGAAAATCCAAATTCTAGGCCCATGTTTTGGATGAGCTAAAGATAACTGACTTGAACCTAGGCATTGGTTGCACATAGATTTATTACTCATGCATGTCAGCATGTGTGCATTGTT
Organism: Quercus wislizeni; assembly: GCA_023055345.1. Taxonomy (NCBI): domain Eukaryota; kingdom Viridiplantae; phylum Streptophyta; class Magnoliopsida; order Fagales; family Fagaceae; genus Quercus; species Quercus wislizeni. The sequence goes on from JALGQJ010000003.1 coordinate 37,018,739, forward strand.
AAAGATATGTTAGCCCAATGTAATAGGCTCAAGCCCAATCCTTTTATTCTAGGGTTTAGCATACTATATATACTCATGTTATAGTTCATTATAACATAAGATTTGTACCACACTTTCATATATTACAAAGGAAACCCTACAGAGCTACATTTGTAATATATGAGAGTGTAGTACAAATTATATGTTATAATGAACTGTAACATGAGTATATATAGTAGATTAAACCCTAGAATAGAAGGATTGGGATTGGGCTATAAATGCTCCACCAGCTCTAAACAGATGGATCCCTCCATTATTTGGATGGTACAGACGGGGTTGTTTTCTTGAAACACAAATGAGCTGGGATTGGTGTGATAGACAGAGATGATCAAGGTCGTGTGGTTGCTGCCATAAGTAGGAGATTGCAAATTCCTTAGGTGCATTAGAGATTGAAGTGAAAGCAATAGAAGTTGCTGCTATTTTTTCTAGGGACATCGGCATTCAAAATTGTTAGAGATATATTAGCCCATTAGCATAGGTCCAAGCCTAATTCTACTTTGTGTGCAAGCCAAGTCTTCTACTTGTACTAGAAGTTTATTAGTCTAGGGTTTTGTCTATTATATATACTCATGTTATGGTTCATCGTAACACAGGTTTTGTACTACACTTGTTAATGTGTATTAGGATATGTGGGCTTTAGGCCCACCTTGTTTACTTGTATAGCACACTTACTTGTACTGCACACTTTGCCTCCTATATAAAGATATTCATGTATATTCTATTACTTGAGAAATACAATACACTTATTCAATATTTCTAACATTGTATCAGAGCCACTGCTCTAATTTTCTTGTGTCTTGGAGTCTTGTTTTGTCGGTATTTTCTGCTGCCTCAACTTCTGTGGTCAGTAAACCCTTTCAGTGCCCTCTCCCGACTGCCCTGCTGCCATCAGAGGTCCTCATGGTTGAATCTCCGCCGCCAGAAGCTCCTCCTCAGCCACCAAAACCACTGCCTTCATCGGATCTATCATCTCTGACCTCCAATTAGGACATAAGACATATCATTGTGTAGCTTTTCAATCCCTCTACACAGATCCACCAAAAACTTCCACATTTGACCATCCATGCACTGCCACATGCCGGTCAAAGTTTTTGCAAAATCATCCACGCGCCTCACATGCCATCAATATTGCTCTGATCCTGTCGCCGCCGCCTTTGTCAGAATCGTCTTTCTCCGATCTACATAGTTGGAAAAGAACCGGCCTTATCGGATGTCTCGCGTGCCCCCACGCGTTGCCTGAATTTCACTGCAATGTCAACTACGCGCCACACGCATTACACGCATCGCTTGTTGCCCACTGACGTCATCTGCTGATGTCATCTGCCACATCAACCCTAGTTGCTTGCTTGCTGACGTCACCTGATGACATCATCATCCAGTCAGTACTCAGCTTGCTTACGTTAGCCTCTATTGACCTTTGATCGGGCGTTGACTGTTGACTTTTACCCAGAGTTGACTTTTTGCAGTCTAGGTGTTCCTTACCAAGTTTTTTGTGTAGATTTCATTTTTGCACATTTTGCTTCTAAATGAAGAATAAGGACAGATCTTCTTCTTGTTGCAATAATCGTCGCCGACAATCCAACAAACATTTTTGTAATTTTTGCAAACATTTTGGCCATAGTTTTGAGACTTGTTATCTTTGCAACAAATCAGTTGTTTCAATTTCTGCTGCTACTGTTGCTAACACTGAGAGTGGCCAACCAATGGCTCTCGTCTTTGCATAGCCTCAGTCTTCTGGATCCACTTTCACCATTTCCAGAGATGACCTTACAAATATAATTGCTAATGTCATTCGTATGGATTCTGCATGTTACAATCACATGACACCTCACTCGTCCTTATTTTCTGAACTTAAACCTGCACCACACCCTCTTAATATTCGCACAGCAAATGGTTCCACAATGTTTGGTCATAATATAGGTTCCGTTTCAACCTCCAGCCTCTCGGTTCCTGGGGTCTTTAATGTTCCTGACCTTTCTTACAATTTATTCTCTGTGGGACAATTAACTGAGTTGGGTTATCGCATTATCTTTGATTATTCTAGGCGTATTGTGCAGGATCCAAGGATGGGACAGGAGCTTGGGACTGATTCTAGAGTTAGACGTATGTTTCCCGTGGACAACCTTCATCTTCCACTTGTTGCTCCTGTTTCTATTGCTGCAGCTGCTACAATTTCTTCTGTTCCTTCTCTTGCTCTATGGCATGCTCGTCTTGGTCACACATCTTCCTCTCGAGTACAACAATTGGCTTCTAGAGGTTTATTAGGTTCAGTGTCTACAGAAAATTTTGATTGTGTCTCATGTCAGTTAGGAAAACAACTAGCTTTACCTTTCAATACTAGTGAATCAATATCCACTGATATCTTTGACCTTATTCATTCTGATGTTTGGGGGCTTTCCTCTATCTCTAGTATTGGTGGGTCTCGATATTTTCTTATCTTTGTTGATGATTACTATCGCTATAGCTGGATTTTTAATATGAAACATCGTTCTGAATTATTGCAAGTATATTCTAATTTTGCAAAAATTGGTTAAAACTCAGTTTTCCAAACGCATCAAAATTTTTCGATCTGATAATGCTGTTGAGTATACTTAATATGCTTTCCAAGCTGTCTTGCATTCCTATGACACTGTTCATCAACTAACTTATCCAGGTACCTCTCAGCAAACTGGTAGAGCTCAAGAGCATATTCTTGACACTGTTCGTGCTCTCCTTCTCTCTACCAAAGTTCCTGCTCCTTTTTGGGGCGAAGCTGCTCTTCATGCTGTTCATACTATTAATCGCATTCCAAGTCCTGTTATCCAAAATCAAACTTCATATGAGCGCCTTTTCTGGTCACCTCCAGACTATCACCACCTTCGCTCATTCGGTTCTACTTGTTTCGTTCTTCTTCAGCCACATGAGCATAACAAACTTGAGCCTCGATCAAGTCTTTGTTGTTTTCTTGGATACGGTGAAACTTAAAAGGGGTATCGGTGTTATGATCCTGTCTCTCATCGTCTTCGTGTCTCCCGCAATGTTGTCTTTTAGGAATATCGATCTTTTGTTGAGCTTTCTCACTTCCGTGCCTCCCTATCTTCCTCCTCTGTCTTAGATCTTTTTCCAAATGAGGCATATATTCCTTCTGTAGCTGCTCTTGATCCTCTTGTAGTTGCTCCTAATTCTCCTGTAGACTTCTCTGTCCAACCATCAGATATCCTTGATCCCTTTCCTAGTTCACCCTTTAATGAACAGGTGGAAGATGAACAGGTTGAAGACGAGCTACCCAACCTTAGGCTTGGGTCTCTTGCTCCTGCTCCACCTGAAGATCTTGCACAAGACATTCCATCTCATCACCTAACTCAGGTAAGATCTATTCCTACATATTTACTTGACTATCATTGTTACATTGCCCTTGCTACACTGCACGAGCCTCACACCTATCGTGAGGCTTCCACTGACCCTTTATGGCAAATTGCGATGAAAGAGAAACTTGATGCATCATCTAAAAACCATACCTGAGATTTGGTGACTCTCCCCCCCAGGAAATCTGTGGTTGGTTGTAAGTAAATCTATAAGATTAAGACTCGCTTTGATGGGTCCATTGAGCGCTACAAAGCTCGTCTTGTTGCAAAAAGTTTTACACAGGAGTATGAGATTGATTATGAAGAGATCTTTACTCCGGTTGCTCGTATCTCATCTGTTCGTGCCATCTTAGTTGTTGCTGCTGGCAGTAAATGAGACATTTTTTCAGATGGATGTTAAAAATGCTTTTCTTAATGGGGATTTAAGTGAAGAAGTTTATATGCAATCTCCTCCTGGACTCTCTATTGAATCAAACAAGGTTTGTCATTTTCAACGTGCACTTTATGGCCTTAAACAAGCTCTACAAGTTTGGTTTGCCAAATTCAGCTCTACCATCTCTCGCTTGGGTTAACTGGCCAGTCATTATGATTCTGCCTTATTTCTTCGTCGCACTAACAAAGGCACTATTTTACTTCTCCTGTATGTGGATGATATGATCATAACTGATGATGACCTCAATGGCATTCAAGAACTCAAGGATTTTCTCAGTCAGCAGTTTGAGATAAAAGATCTTGGACATCTCAGCTACTTCTTGGGTCTTGAAATCACTCATTCTACAGATAGACTTTATATTACTCAAGCCAAGTATGCCTCTGAACTCTTGTCTTGAGCTGGACTTATTCATAGCAAGACTATTGACACTCCAGTTGAGTTTAATGCACATCTGACTCCCTCAAGGGGGAAACCATTGTCTAATCCCTCTCTTTACAGACGCTTGGTTAGTAGCCTAGTTTATCTCACTATCACTCGTCTAGACATTTTCTATGTTGTTCACAAAGTGAGCCAGTATCTGTCTACTCCACGATCGACTCACTATGCTGCTGTTCTGCGCATTCTTCGATACCTAAAGGGCACTCTCTTCCACGACTTTTCTACTTTGCTCAGTCTCCTTTTGTTCTCCATGCATTTTTTGATGTTGATTGGGTAAGAGATCCCGTTGATCACAGGTCCACCATTGGTTATTGCTTTCTTCTTGGTTATTCTCTGATTTCTTGGCGAAGTAAGAAACAAACTTATGTGGCTCGCTCTAGTACTGAAGTAGAATATCATGCCCTTACTGATATCACATCTGAGCTTCTTTGGTTATGATGGCTTCTCAAAGACTTAGGTGTGTCCACATCCTCTGCTACTCCTCTTTATTGTGACAACTAGAGTGTTATTCATATTGCTCACAATGATGTCTTCCATGAACGGACTAAACACATTGAGATCGATTGTCATTTTATCCGTTATCATATTGTTCATGGTGCTCTCAAGCTGATCTCAGTCTCTTCTAAAGATCAACTTGCAGATATCTTCACCAAGTCACATCCTAAAGGACGTCTTCGTACTTTGGTTGACAACCTCAAGTTGGTCTCACATCCACCTTGAGTTTTAAGGGGGCTGTTAATGTGTATTAGGGTATGTGCGGTTTAGGCCCACCATGTTTACTTATATAGCACACTTACTTGTACCGCACACTCTGCCTCCTATATAAAGACACTCATATATGTTCTATTACTTGAGAAATACAATACACTTATTCAGTATTTCTAACAACACTCTTATATAATAAAGATATAGCCCTTAAGGGTTTCCTCCATGGACGTAGGGCGTAAGGCTGAACCATGTAACTTTAGTATTCTTGTGTTCCTATTTTATGCTTCCCTTTTCTGCATTTATTTAAGCATATTCAACATGGAATATATCATAGCTAATATTTAACATGGTATCAGAGCCACCTTCCTGTGGCCATGAATTTTCTATCCTTACAGTGTGTTTAAGAGCAATCTTTGTCTTCTTCGATATTTCTTTACTGCGTTCATCTTCTTTGACTTCTCACTGCTGCCGTCAAAACTCTCTGGTATGGTCATGCCATCGTTACAGAGCCAAATTTCATTTAAGGGATCTTCTAAACCTTATCAAATCTCAAGATTTCATCAAACTTTCATCTTGAGTTTGAGATGGGGTGTTAGAGATATATTAGCACATTAGTATAGGCCCAAGCCCAATTCTACTTTTTATGTGCAAATCAAGTCTACTACTTGTACTAAAAATTTATTAGTTTAGGGTTTAGTCTACTAGATACACACATGTTATGGTTCATTGTAACACAGGTTTTGTACTACACTCTTATATAATAAAAATATAGCCCTCAAAGGTTTCCTCTGTAGACGTAAACTGTAAGGCTAAACCATGTAACCCAAGTGTTCTTGTATTCCTATTTTATACTTTCCTCTTCCGTATCTACTCAAGCATATTCAACTTGGAATATATCATAGCTAATATTTAACAAAAATGTAGTCTTCGAAAGTGACAGTTTATAGGTTTGTTATGATATTCGGGGAGTCAAAGAGGCCTTCGCAGCTATTGCAAATATCATTCCCGTACCATACACCTCATGCAACAGACCCGCCACATTAAAGTTAGGTACACGCGAAGAGCAGGAGATAAGGCATCTCATGGACTTGCAAAGTATGCCCCAATACATAGATAACTTTGTAACATGGATGGCTAAAACTCCACCCATTATAAACTCTAAAGTTATTTCGGATGTAAACCAGATTTTTCAGTCATGAAATGAATAAGTTCACTGGTTTTCCTATTAAAAAAATGGTTTTTCTTATAGATTCCATTAGTAACATGCTAGTAAACATATTCCATAATCAAAGGCAAATGTTTTTTCTCTTTTGTTGCAAGTATGTAGACATCGTAGAGCAACTTGGTAATCAGCTGGATCACCAAGATTTACTTGTTTGTCAATGCAAATATGAAAACCAAGTATAACACACTGCCAATATCTTCAAATCATATTCCACGTTGGGACAACGTGTAATTTTTTTTGTAAAGCAATTATGAAATTTGCGAGAAAAATAATCAAGTTTTGAGAGATGCGGAAATGAGATTGAAATTGAAGAGAGATGAAAAGTGGTAGAGATAAGGTCTATAGCTTGAACTTCAATGGACATAATGATAACCAATACGATCATTCCTATCAAAAATTTTCTACTCCTATTAAATTTCCTATCCATTGATCTATTATTCTCTCTTTGTAAAATTTCTTATTTTTAAACTAGATTTAGAATGATAATTAAGACTTCAACTCTTATCTTTTATATACAATTGAATGAATCCACACATTTGAAAAAAATATTTAATCTATTAATAGATTTATACTAAAAATAAGAGTTGTCTAATAATGGTGACCTTTTAAAAGCATGAGCGGTTTTATGTTTTTTTAAAAATACAATTTTAAGTAATGCCTTTTAGCTAGGTTCATAAGATTTCAAAATAATTTTTATGTTCATGTGTTTGTTTTACTAGAGCCATGTATATTTATACAAGTATCATAAGTTTCAATTTAATATATATATGAGAATAAATGAAGCAATAATCACAATATGTTACATTTAATAACCAATTTATAAAGACTTTGAATAAAATACTGGTAATAAATAATTGTTATTGGAGTATATGGAGTTTAAATCACCATAAGAAACATTTATGAAAGCACAAAGTATATAATCAAACTTATTTGCAAGACGTACTACTAGAAAACTTGTGTTTATGAAGACAAAACTTATAAAAAATAAAAGCTCTTTACAATTATGATGAAATATTTAATTTTAAGCCAATAAATAATTAACTTAACCATTTAAAAATTTAAGACTTCGATTCAAAGTAAATGTTTGATTCAATAATATGGACAAAATGGGGATATACCCCTTAAATTGAAACTTTCCAGCAAAATGCCTTGTGTCTGAAACTATTTAGGGATATGTCCCTGTTTTAAACTTGATTTTCTAAAAATCGAATTTCAATGAAAAGCTCGATTTGCCGAAAATCGATTTATAGGCAATCAAACTTTAAAAAAAAATCATGGAACTCGAGTTTCATGCAGGATTTTTCAAACTCAATTTTTGGCAAATCGAGTTTTTCATTAAAACTTGATTTTCTAAAAATCGAGTTTCAAAATAAGGGCATATCCCTAAATAGTTTCAAACATGAGGTATTTTGCTGAAAAGTTTCGGTGAAAGGGGTATTTTGCCATTTTGGTCTCCATAATACCAAGTCTTCACTTATCAAAAAAAAAAAAAAAAAAACCTTTGAAAAGCTTGTAAAGAGTTTGCCTTGCATTGTAATCCAATAAATGTTATTGGCTCGACATTGTCAGAAGTCAGCTGATTCAAATTACTCTAAACCTTCAAATCTAAATTCAAAATCACTTCAAGAATCTTAAAAAGTAAAAACAATACAAGTAAAATCAAAACACTCATTGACCTAATCCATCACTTAGTGGTAGGCAAATCCGGCAAAATCTTCTTGCAATTCCCCGAATTCCACTTCCTTTTCTTCAAATTACTACTATTAGATTACCATCTATATTAGCATTACTACTATTATGAGTTCCGCAACCCCTCAACTACAACCGATCAAGGTTCACAAGACGGTGGAATTGACTCCCAATTTGAAAACTCACTGCTCCCTAATCTTTTCCTCTTCTTCTTATTCACATTTAACAATAATGTGTCTACCTTAGAATCCTTCGTGTCAAACTCATCTTCGCCATAAGAGATTAAGGAGCGAAAAAAAGAAGGGGTTTTGTAAGGAATGGCGAAGGTGCTTATGGCAGCAAGGGTATACAAAGAGGAAATGGGGTTTGTTGTGAAAAGAAGACGATGAAAGGAAAATAAGATCACATGAAATGTGTGGAATGAGAGAATGTGAAAGTGAGTAAATGAATATTTTGAAATTTTGGGAAAGGAGTCTGGATTAGGGTTTTAAAGTGGATTGGGATTGGGTTTTTATGGAGGGAGGGTTTTCGCCAAATTTATCTATTCCACTTTACGATCACACGAAATGTGCTAATTAACTATTTTAGGAAAGTTTTGATATCATTTTCATGGGAAATATAAAATGTTGCAATAAAAATAAGTTGCTTCTTTTTTTTTCATGAAAAGTTTCTAAAAATATTTCCTAAACCAATTCTCTTAGGGCATACGTGAACTTTCCCTTCTTTTATATGTATGTTGTAACGCTTAAAGCCAGTTATATATTAAATCACCACCTAGCCTAGGTAACACCAACTTGACAATACCTTGCATATTCTACCATTTTCACATACATTTTGTTTAAATATTTAGAGGTTTTTTTCTTAAGGAAACACACACACACATACATATATTTATAGAGGGTTTCTTTAAATTAATGCAACACCCGCAATATTTTCATAATAGTTTCACAACAAATCCTAAGAGACTGTTGTTATTGGTTCTGATTTAAATCCACTATCATGGTTTTAAAAAACTGGAACAATCAAAGAACCAAAAATGGGTCAGGTTTATGGTTGAACCGATTATTTTTCCCAGTTTTTGCCATACTGGTTCCATGTCTAGTTGAACTGGTTCAACTGTCTAGTCCAGTTTTTAAAACAATGTCAACCACCGATATCACTTATTTACCAACCAATAACAGCTTACCACCTATATAAGATTTGTTGTGAAAATGCTATGGATGTAGCATCACTCTTTATTTTCATCATAAGGAACTGTACATAAATTTTGGTCTTCATTTGAAATGTATAAATCTTAACTAGCTAGTGGCTTCATATGTGTCCTGCGTGTATTGAGAGATCTTATTTTTTTTGTATTCAATGTTTTAAAATCAAGTTTTTAAGATCCTAAACTAACCTCCAAAAAAAAATTAGTGTTTGAACTTTGAAATATGGTTTGAAAATGTAATGATTTGGATATTATAAACCACCTTTCATTTTCTCTTTTTTGGATTATATAACTATATAAATATATGTGAGAGAAAAATATGATAAAAATTAAAAATTTCAACTTTGCCATGACACTGAAGAAGTTTATTAAACTCACCTAACAAATCACAAGATCAGGATCAATATGTGGATGCTCAAAATAGCGGGAGCATTAGAAAAGTTAGTATACTAGTACAAGAACAACAAGCCTCTGATCCTGAAAAAAAAAAATTTGGGAGTAAAAGTAGAAGATTGACAATATCTTGGGCATGTATAACGTAAGTTTGGTTGCAAAGGGGTTTACTCAAAACTTGGTGTAGACTTTATTGTTACTGTGAGAGACCCAAAATTGAGTGTCTACGGTTACATATTTGTTGGCAGCAAAATTTGCTTCGGTCAGAATAATCATGTCTATTGAGGCATGGATAGAGTTGCAGTTGCACCGATTAGATGTCTAAGTATACTTTTCCTCAATGGTGAAGAAAGACATCTATATGTCACATCAAGATGGTTTCCAAGTTAAAGGACATGAGTAATCTCCAAGTTAAAAAGATGCATGTATGGACTCATTTAATACTCCAGGTAATAATATTTGTAGTTCCACCAAGCAATCATGTAGATTGATTTTGAAATGAGTCCACCGTTAGATCATTATGATTATGTAAGGCGAGCAAAGGAAATATCCGAAGAAAGAAATGTGTCTTAAGAATGAGGAGGAAATTAAATATCTCCTATGCCCAAGTTAAGGGCAACCTCATCATGCTATGATAAGTGCATGACCAGATATTTGTTATGCAGTGGGAGTATATGTCAATATAATCCCGATATGGCACAGTGGCGGTTAGTTAAACGAATTCTCTGTTATCTAACAAAGTTATGCGCTTCCAAATAAACAATGAGATCAAAAGAAAATAACCATCTAAAAAAAATGAATGGCTCAAGAACTCACTTGGGTTAAAGTTTCTGTACTTTATTTTCAAGATTTTCAAAGTCATCTCTATCTCTCAACCAAGAAATATGTTCGTGTGACTAAAGTGCATGTGCATAATAGTTGAGTATGAAAAACAGTAGAATTCTTTAGATAGAATTTTTTGTTATCTAACAAAGTTATGTGCTTCCAAATGAAAAATGAGATCAAAAGAAAATAACCATCTAAAAAAAACTGAATGGCTCAAGAACTCACTTGGGTTAAAGTTTCTGCATTTTATTTTCAAAATTTTCAAAGTCATCTCTATCTCTCAACCAAGAAATATGTTCATGTGACTAAAGTGCATGTGCATAATAGTTGAGTATGAAAAACAGTAGAATTCTTTAGATAGAATTTTCTGTTATCTAATCTAACAAAGTTAGCACTTCCAAATGAAAAATGAGATCAAAAGAAAATAACCATCTAAAAAAAATGAATGGCTCAAGAACTCACTTGGGTTAAAGTTTCTGCACTTTATTTTCAAGATTTTCAAAGTCATCTCTATCTCTCAACCAAGAAATATGTTCATGTGGCTAAAGTGCATGTGCATAATAGCTGAGTATGAAAAACAGTAGAATTCTTTAGATAGAAGTAGCATCAAGAACTTCGACTTAAAACTCTTGCTTAAGCAACGCTTTTTTTTTTTGAATATTGGACTAAAAACAAAAACAAAAATCACTAAAAATAACCCCAAAAAAAATTAAACATAAAATAAAACTAAATGCAGACCATCTCAAGTTCCTCCCCCCAACCTAAAACTCACATTGTCCTCAATGTTAACAAGGAAAAACAATATAGAGTAGAGATTACGGAGAGTACCTTGAAGAGATGAACATAAATGGACCCAAAAAAAAAAAAAAACATTAACACCTGCAAAATGGGTTAGAAAACAAAACAAAAAACAAAAAACAAATCTAAACTAAGACACAAACACTAATGCTAATTGCTTGACAAGTCTTGATAAATGAGATCCTCCAAATTAATGGATTCCTACTCTTGTGAAAAATTCTCAAGAAATGGCTTAAGACGTTGTCCATTCACCTTAAAAATGTTACCATTCTTAGGGTTTTCAGTTTTTATGGCACCATGGGGAAAACATTTTTAACAATGAAAGGTCCAGTCCATCTAGATCTTAATTTTCTGGAGAACAAATGTAACATTGAATTATACAAAAGAACTTTTTGAGATGGTTCAAAAGATTTCCTTAAAATATGTTTATCATGAAAAACCTTCATTCTTTCTTTAGAAATCCTAGAATTCTCATATGCATCACGTCGAATTTCTTCCAACTCATTCGATTGCAATTTTCACAATTTTCTTAATGAACTAGCCTTGTCTAAGTTAAAGTTAAACATCTTTATTGCCAATACGATTTACATTCCAATTCCACACGCAAGTGACAAGTTTTACCATAAACAAGTTTATAGGGAGACATACCAAGAATATTTTTATAGGCAGTGCGGTACACCCAAAGTGCATCATTCAACCTCAAAGACCAATCTTTACGATTTGGGTTAACCGTCTTTTCCAAAATTTGTTTAATATCTCTATTGACAAGCTCAACTTGTCCACTTGTTTGTGGGTGATATGGGGTGGCAACCTTGTGTGTTATTCAATATTTTCTCATTAATGTCTCAAAAGGTCGGTTGCAAAAGTGCAAGCCCCCATCACTAATAATTGCCCTAGGGATGCCAAACCTTGACAAAACATTTTCCTTTAAGAATTTCAAAACAATTTTGTGATTATTATTTTTGCAAGGAATAGCCTCAACCCATTTTGAAATATAATCTACAACCACTAGAATGTAAAGATATCCAAAATAAGGAGGGAACGGGCCCATGAAATCTATGCCCCAACAATAAAAAATTTCAACAACAAAAATTGGGTTTAAAGGCATCCTATTTCTACTAGTTATTCCTCCTAACTTTTGACAAGACTAACAAGATTTGCAAAAATGATGAGTGTCTTTAAACATATTATGCCAATAAAAACCACATTGCAAAATCTTTGCAATGGTTTTCCTTGAAGAAAAATGGTCTCCACAAGCTTCATTATGACAAAAGGAGATGATACTAAATATTTCATTATTAGGGACACATCTCCTAATGATTTGGTCTGGACAGTACTTAAATAAATAAGGATCACCATGAGCTCTGTATTTGGAAATGGGAAGTCATCCTTTGGGCACGCTCTATTCAAGTCTCGAAAATCAACACAAACTCGAATTTGTCCATTTTTATTTTTGACATGGACAATGTTTGCAATCCATTTCGGGAATTGAACCTCCCAGATGAATCTTGCCTACTCGAGTTTGTTACCTTCTGCCTCAATTTGTGGGAGGAGTTCGGGTCGAAAGCGGTGTTGGGCCTACTTGATTAGGTGCATTCCTTGCTTTATTGCTAACCAATGAACTGCAATTGTTGTCTCTAAACCCGGCATTTCCTTGCATGTCCAGGCAAACACATCTCTACACTCCATTAAAAGCTCAAGGTATTTGCTTTCTTCCTCCGGTGTCAAAAGCGAACTCATATAGATTGGGCGAGGTTCCTCGTCAATCCCTAAGTTTAATTCTTTGAGCTCATCTATAGTTGCTTGCCCCCCATCTTTTATTACTTGAGGAACTTCATTTGGTTCATCGTTTGATGTGTTTGATTCGAAATTGGTTTCCGTTGTCACGTGGCAAGAAGGAAGGACTAGTGTCTCGTGATCCTCCTTTCCATCGTCAACTTGCTTTTTGAGCTCTCATGTGTGCACAATAGTCCGCCGCTTTACTTTAAGTGAATTTCTTGTACTAACTTCTACAATCAACTCAAGTTTCATTTGTAAGCCACTTTTCCTCTCCTTGGGTCGTGGGGTGTCAGTTGAGCTACTCATAAAACCGAGCCTATCAAATGCTATCCTACGTGCACGTAAGGTTCCTTCCTTTGTAGGTAGGGAAATGCTTAATCTATTAAACACCGACTCTCGAAGAGCAAATGTTCCTAAACGGTCAAATACAGAAGGTCTTGACACAGGCTCTGGCTTCTCCTCCTCAACTTCAAAGGTGATGTGTTATGACATCGCCTTTTATCCTTTCCCTTTGGTCGAGATTCGAACTGGCTCTTGTGATGAATACCCCAACCCGATTATAGGAATCTCGATCGCATAGCTTTGTTGCTTCAATTTGCTTTAGGTCGAGTTAAGCCCATGTGACTTTTCTCCCATGTATTATGAATAAAGTTGCCCTAATTGTGGAGGGTTTTTGAAATCATAGCCTGATTTTGCCAAAAGTTTATACGCTTTAGGGTTAAAACCCTCTTTTGTTCTCCCCCTGGCAATAAATCTTCTTTAACAAGGTTACGTGTGGCTCTAGTGAAACCTTTGAGTGGGGGTTTTGTTGACGCCACTTGGTCTAACTTTGATAATGGCAAGGTGAAATCACTTTTAAGGATAGCAATATCTTCCTCTTGAATATACTTTTTGCACTTATCCTTAGTCTCCATCGTCAACTCGAATGGGGATTGCCCTTCCTTCCATTTAGACACGAGCACATATCATAAGACCATGGGTGCCTCTTTCTCCTTTTCATGAAACTTCCATCTCACTTCAGAGTTAGGTTGGGGACCTTCTGTGAAGGGCTCACCTATTTCCTTACATTTTTCCTTCTTCTTTTCTGTAGACTATTCTTGTGGTACATTGCAAGTTGTGTCGTAATCCAAATAAAACTTGGCGTCTGCAAAGTGAGATTTTGCCACTGTAAATGGTTGCAAATCTGTTGTCACCACCTTTATTTGCTTGCCATAGCAATACTTGAAGCATTGATGTAATGTAAAAGGTACAACACAATTCCCATGAATCCATGGTCGTCCTAACAACAAGTTATAAGAAGTCTTCGGATTAATCACATGGAAGAGAGGTCTTGCTTTCAACTCATCAATAGTCACATCTAACCAAATCATGCCGATTGCCCTTTGACCTTCTTGGTTGAAGCCTTGGACGATGAGTCGACTTTTGGATAACTCTTCCATGGATATGCCTAGGTATCTCATTATTCCTTTGGGCATTATGTTAACAGCAAACCCATCGTCTATAAGGATGCGGCTTACTCTTTCCCCCCATGTGTAACCTGAGACAAAAAGTGGTCGATTGTGTGCTTTGGAGCCCAATAGAAGATCCTCATCGGTGAACGTCATCTTGTCGTGGCAGTGAGCACATAAAGCAACCACTTTTTCCAATGTATGGGTTTCATTTCCCTCTTCCATGATTACTTTGGTTTCTTCAAGGTTCACTTTTTCCTCCTTTTCGATAAGGTCTTCTTGACCATTAGCATCATGGTAAAATGCCATGTAAGTGGTTGTCATTAGGCCCTCTGTAAAAGCTTTTAGGGAAAAGCTCATGCAGCGTGACCGACAAGGGGCCTTCCTTTTGTAATAACTCATTCGAACAAGCTCCCTTTCTTTGTTTCTTTAGACCATTTATTTCCTTCCCCTTATGAGCAACTTTTGAATCGCTTGCTTAAAGTTCCATTTTCTTGTAAGGAACATGGGGTTTTGGGTTACGCTATTTTCGAACTCTCAAGTAAGTCACAAAAGTCCAACCCTCTTCGTCACCCACCAATTCGTCGTCAACTCTATCATCATCTTGAGGGCTAAAGCATGACATATGCATAAGCTCAAGCATTCCAAATTGGATGTGCTTGTAATAGGACCTTGATTTGATGGCAAGGTGGACCGTACTTTCGTTGGAGTTGGTGACTTCATAGAAATTAGGGATCTAATAGCAAACATAGCATGATTTGCCTCAGTAGTTTCGTCTAGGTCTAAAAGAATTGTACCCTCCTATGCAAGCCTTAGGATAAGGTCATTCAGAACAAAACATTTTTCTATAGGGTGACTTACAACTCGATGGTATATGCAATATTTTGGGTCATTGGTACGCCCCATTTCCTCCGGACGCTTGCATTCTGGAAGCTTGATCACATTCTTCTTTAATAAGTCCTCGAGCATGCCTTGAACGTCGGCATCTGGAAACGAATATGTCTTTGCTTCCATCTCCTTCAAAGTCAATCGACGCTTCTCCCGCTCTTGCATTGAATCTGCCCTTTTTCTCCATGCTCTTATTCTCTTTGCTAGAGATCTTCACAGGCTCCACAGCAATGGCCATAGATTCCTTAACCATGGGTCTGGAAGACTTATCTCCTCTCCTCATATCTTTCTTCTCTTTACACTACTTTTCAACAGGTGAGCCCTTTTCTCCATGGCTAGACAGGCTAAGCTCCATGTCAGGGGCTCGGGTAGCAAGCTCTTTAAAGGTGTGAGGTTTGATTCCTTAGAGGATGTAAAGCAACCCTTAGTGCATACCTTGGATGCACATCGCCACCCCTGAAGACTCGAAAAGGCAATCATTGTAGTTGAGACTCAACGAGCACTAACGATTGATGTATTCTACCATGGGTTCATCTTTCCATTGCTTCATGTTGGTTAATTCTAGCATGCTTACAGTACATCGGGTACTGTAGAAAAAGTTCAAGAATTCCCTTTCCATTTGCTCCCAACTATCACTGGACTTGGGCTCAAGATTCGTGTACCAATTGAAGGCATTCCCTTGAAGAGTATGCACGAATTGCTTCGTGAGCAAGTCCCCATCCATACTGGCATTATTGCAAGTCTTGATGAAATGAGCAATATGTTGCTTTGGATTCCGTTTCCCTTCGAATTGTTGAAATTTAGGAGGTTGGTAGCCCGCAGGCATCTGTAAAATATCAATCCTCTTGGTGTATGGTTTTGAATACATTAGAGAACTTTTTGGTGCCCCACCATATTGAGCTCGAATGGTGTTCGTTATCATGTCTTATAACTGCTTGACTGATAGAGATGAAATTGAGGTAAAGCTCCCTTGTGGACCATCAACCTTCTTTGGAGAAGATGTGTGAGCATCTTGGGATTTATGCTGATGCGTGTGAGAATGGCCTTTGCTAGACTCCCCTCGATTCTGAACCTCGAGCTTGTTCATAAGCGTGGCAATTTGAAGTTCTTTCTCCTCCACAATCTTGGTAAGCTTAGCTATAGCATATCCCATTTTAGTAATCTTTTTGTCAATGGTGGCAATCTCCGTTACCATGGCCGCCATAGCTATTGTACGAGAAGAATTCTCTGAGAAGATAGATGAAGTGACTTATTAGGGGGATCCTTGGGAGGAACTTGACTTTGAAGCAATACTCAACCCAGCATCTAATGCAGAATAGTGATATTTGTTCCCTATCGTTGAGTCCTCTGGAGCGAATGCTGAATCTCCCCTCCTAGAGGAAGTGTGCTTGCTTGTCCTTAAAGTGCTCAAGGAGATGACAGTCTTTGGCTGGGTCGGGGCACTTATGAGTTTGGTCACAGTAGCCTTTTCCTCAACTTCTTGTGATGTGAGGAGCCTTATTTCCTTAACTTTGTTTCGAGTCATGGGACCTGTGAAAGTACTACTGCTTGTTAACCCCTCAATGCTTTTGGTAGCATTCTTAGGAATCTGAGACTTCTTTAAGGCCATTGAACTTGTTGAATTGGAGACTTTAAGATTTCTAGGATGGAGAAAGAGATGGAGGCAAAGAAGTCCCATCGGGCGTGCCAGAAATTTGTACACACAAAATTCATAAAAGATAAATCACATGATCACGAAATAGTGTAACAAATTATCAACTTGCATTGATTTGCATATATGCGAGTACCATCATCTGTATGAATCTTTACAATGAAAGAGTACAGTAAATTCCTCTGTTTCGATCTCTAAGAAACTTTATGATCTGAAGGGGCTATGAAGCTTGATCTTGAATCATGCTTTGATGTCTCCAAGTTGAATGAATATTTGAACATGCTTGATTTGATGCAAGGGCCGTTGGCTTAATCTCAGATTGGATTAAAGGAGAATCCCCACCTTGATTTGAAGAAGTAGGAATAAGCTTGGATGAATAATAGAATTCTTATGAACTTAGAGATAACTCTCTATTTTGGCAAAGTGTCAATAGGGTTTTCTCTCTAAGTGTCTTTTTTTTTTCCTCATATGAGAAGCCTTTATTTATAAGCAACTTAATAGTCTTTAATTTGGAATTTTCTCTCAGCATTTATTGAGATTTGAATTATGAATTTAATTTGGTATATCATTTAATAAGAACTTTCCATATAGGTCTTTTCTTCTGACGTTGCCATATGACCTTCTTCATTTGATGTTGCCACGTGGCCTGATTTCATTCGCTGATCATCCACATTATCAATTGGAAATTAATTTGATCAAAAATATTTTATCATGAACAATTGGACGGTTGTGAATACATCGTAAAATTTTGATGTCTACAATGTCATAATCCATGAGGTTAATGGCTAAAGACAAAATTCTAGGCCCATGTTTGGATGAGTTAAATATAAGTGACCTGGACTTACAAAAAGGCACAAACTTATTGCTCATGCATATGTGCATTAAAGGAGAAAGAGAGAGAGAGAGATTTACCAAATCTAAAAGTTCTTATGCCATCTGTAACATACTTGTAAGCAAATTCCATAATCAGAGGGCTTTATTTCTTCTTTGTAGCAATTATGCATACATAGATGAGCAGCCTTGTATTCCGGGTCATAAGGATGTACTTGTTCATTCATGCATTGATAAAAAACTATGTAAAACACACTCTCCAAATAACTCCATCTCAAATTCCATTATATGATGTTTGCAATGGCTAACATATTCTGTAAAGCAAATATGAAATGTGTTAAGGTCAGTAGATTGAACTTTAATGGCTATAACGATAACTAATATCATCATTCCCATTAAGATTTTTCTATCCATTGATCTATTTCCACTCTGTTAAATTTCTTATTTTTAAGCTAAATTTAGAATGATAATTAATACTTTTACTCTTATCTTTTATATACAATGGAATGATTTGACACATTTGAAATAAAACACTATTTAATATAAAAACTATATATATATATATATATATATATATATATATATATATATATATATATATATATATATATATATATATATAGAGTTAAGTGCCTTTTAGGTAGGGTCATAAGATTTCAAAATAATTAAGGACGTGTATTTTTTTTAAAAGAAGAGTTAGGGACATGTATTTAACTCCTAGTTAAACCTTTACCATACATATAGGTTATTAAAGTGTTGTTATTACATACTCTGGAAGTATGCTCCCTCCTTGGGGCCCACCTCTTTGTGAGAGGGAGAGACTATACTCCCGAAATATAAAATAATTTTCCATTACTAAATGGGACACTGAACTAAATTGAATTATTAATTTAGTCTTACATTCTCCGACTTAACTCATATGATAACTTACGTCAAGGTTTAACAAGGCTAACATATCTTATCTTACTTTAAATTAGTCAACACAATAATATAATTAAACAAACCATCAAAGTCTTAGACAAACTACAACAATATCCAAGCAAGATAATAATCACATACATCATAATTTACGATATATGCACCCATAGATTGGAGAAAGTTAGTCACGTAGTTAAAATTTAAAGAGTAGACTAAACCATTCATGGTAGGAATCAAAGTAGCATAATCACAAAATCATAGCAATATTCATGTAAAGAACATGTCAATCAAGTATTAGAAGCAATAAAAAATTATAATTGTAGAAGAAAGTGTGAGAGATTACCCATGAAGACCTTAATTAGGAAGAGGGGTGGGATTTATGGAGCATTCTAGATTGTTTGGAATGCTTTTAGTGGACTTTTGGTGCTTAAGGGTGAGAGGGGGGGGGGGGGGGGGGAGGAGTGCTAGATTTAAGGAGTTTGCTATAACTACCAAAGGATTTTGGGACACGCCTAATGCCAAAATACCAGGACAAAATTGCCTTTTGCCCATTTCGGGCAAATTAATCAGTCTTTTACCCTTCTTTCCAAACTAAATAGGGAAATGCCCCTCTTTTCAAAATCGAGTTTTTCAAAATCGAGTTAAGCCCTATAGTAACGTTTTTAATGACCTATAGTGGCGTTTTAAAGGACCTATAGTGACGTTTTAAAGGACCTATAGTGACGTTTTGTAACTTGATATCCATGAAATCTAGTTATAGGCAATTTTATTGCCTATAACTCGATTTTATGGATATCAAGTTATAAAACGCCACTATAGGTTCTTAAAACGCCATTATAGGTCATTAAAAACGTCACTATAGGTCCTTGAAATTTTTTTTTTTTTTAAACTCGATTTTGAGAAACTCGATTTTCAAAAGAGGGGTATTTCCCTATTTAGTTTGGAAAGAAGGGCAAAATGCTGATTAATTTGCCCGAAAAGGGCAAAAGGCAATTTTGTCCCAAAATACCAAGACGATCCATGCTTGGCAATATTAATATCAAAATACCAAAACAATCCATGCTTGACAATATTCATATCAATAGACCAAGATGATCCATGCTTGACAATATTCATATAAAAATACCAAGACTATCCATGCTTGGCAATATATTCATATCAACATACCAAGACTATTAATGCTTGACAAATTATAACAAAGCCTAAGACAACTATTGTTTGGCAAACATTTTATTCGAAGCCCATAACCGATGATACTTGGCGACTATTGTTATTTATCTTATACTATAAGCTCATTGAAATTAGTTACCTCAATCACTATTTACCTCACTATTATTCAAAAACCCATGGCAATCATTTATTAAAAAAAAGCCCATGGGAAATTATATTAGTTCATGGTAGTTATTTATCTTATATTACATATTTATCTCACTAACATTTGAAGCCCATAGATATTATCTCTATTAAAACTCATGACAATATTTATCTTAAAGGGCATAAGAAACTATCTAAAGGTGCAAGCCCAAGTGGGAGAGCCAGGAAGCAAAGCCCATCCAAAATGTATAGCTCATTAATTAATCATTTGCAATACAACCGATTACTTTCCCAAACTTTCTCAAGAGGGAAAGGCTTGTGTCCAGTGAAAATTATTACTGGACACGTCAGGATTCGAACACGTGTCCGCAATCCAACATGTCCAATGATAACTTTCACTGGACACAAGTTGCACCCTTTTCAACAATACAACCCACTTGTGACATTACATGCTTATTTATTTATGACATCCATGTGCATGTATGTGCAATTTGATGTTATCTTCCATGTTTTGTTTAGACAAATGGGATTTAAATGTCTCTCTCTTTTTTTTCTAAACTAGGATTTAACATGTTTAGGATGATGTATTATTTGATTGATTATTTAGTTTCTTAAGCATCCCCCGTGAGTAGGATCTCATGATTGGGTTTAGGCACATTTGATTACATGAGAGCTAAGGACCTACCTAAGGGGTTTTGTTTGTTTATTTCTTTATGGTAAATGTTAATAGGAAAATTATTGAATACTGCAGGAGTACCATCAATGCGTACTCTACTCTCTCACATGAATTGTGGGTCCTATCATAAATTTAATTAGTAAGACTCATAGTTATGTAAGAGGGTGAAGTACGCATTTATGATACTCTGAGAGTACTCAATAATTACTCATGTTAATGGCATCGGTAAGGTGCTCTTTAAATATGAGTTATTAAAGGGTCTAGTTAATAAAAAAATTGTCATAAATTGATGGGATTGGCTTAAAATACAACTAAAGAAATAAATGGAACTCAAAAAGTTAGATCCATTAGCTCCACTCCCTATAAAGCCAGTCAAAAATTTGACACAAAACAAAACAAAAAAAAAAAATGACATAAAACAATTTCTTAACAAGCACCTTATAGTTTCCATTAACACATCCCTTTGTTTATTCATGTCCATAATCCAATCCAATGGATCTATGGATACCACTCAAGCCTACATCAGTCCCACTAATGCCTTGCCCATTTGTTGTTTTCTTGGGTGTTTTTGCTAATTGTGTATGCATTCTATGGATAGAGCACACAATAGGCTTCCAATAGGCAAGCCATGACATATGATCTGAACCTATGAGTTTTTCCTTTCCATGAGGTCTACCCTTTATTTGAAGCATTTTTCCATTAGAAACCATGCCTACTAGCTTTCTTAATTTGTACATGCTATTATATATACTTGCATGTTTATATGTTTTGTGTTGAATGTTAAAACACAAAGGTGAAATTGTGCACTTTTGATGATGAATGTTTGTGATTAAGAGTAAGGACAGAACCAGGCTTCAAACTTAGGGGGACCGGAGTTCTTTGTTCAAATATTTTAAAATTTTGAAATATCAATACTAGAGGTTGACAACGAGACATTATTAGCATTAATTTTTTAATTATTTGTATTTTTTTGTTTAAAAAAAATCAATAATAACAATTTATAATCAAGAGTTTTGTAAGTTAATTGGCTTGTCCTAATATTTTCAAGGTTTGACAAAGGTTAGACTGATTCTATATTCTATTGACATTATAAATGAAAAAAATATATTTATTCTTTTCACATAATTCTATAACTAATAACTTCATAATGCTATTTAAATAGTTAAAAGATTCTAAAAAAAACAAAACAAAAACAAAACTATAGTTAAAAGTTCAAATCCATGACAAGCATCATATTAATAAAACAACTAAAATAATGATTAATAAATATCATGCATTAATATTTAGCGGAAAAAAAAAGGTGAGACAATTATTGGTATCCTGGTAAGGTTGAGATTTTTTCCAATGAAAAATTGCAAGTTAAAAAAAATAGTAAAAAAAAAATTTAAAAGAGAACCATTAAACAATCACATTATAATGGACAGTAATTTTGAGTCTTTAAGTAAGTAAATAAAGAAGCTTTTCCCGTCTTTACATTAATTTAGTTAAGGCACAAAGTTTATTATCAATAGACTAATCATACACATGCTTTGGTGGTAGTTTAGGTAAGGCACAAAACAATAGATTGTTGTTGTCTCACACGCGTATTACTATTTATGCATGCATGCCAAGCGTGTCACAAAGTTAATAAAGCATAAAAAATAAAATAAATTCTATCATTCAAAAAATAGATTTTTTTTTTTTATGGGTTAAGTTAAATACACCAATTGATCTAAGTCGTTGGTGATTAACTGGTGTGTGGATGGAGCGATCAGCAGCATTACTATTTATGCATGCATGCCAAGTGTGTCACAAAGTTAATAAAACATAAAAAATAAAATAAATTCTATCATTCAAAAGATAGATTTATTTTTTTTACGGGTTAAGTTAAATATACGAATTGATCTAAGTCATTGGTGATTAACTGATGTGTGGATGAAGCGATCAACAACATAAGAGTTGTCTCTATGGCTATGGGGTGGAGTCATTTGAGAGGGGCATAGAGCTCTCAAATAAGAGAGAGAAATTGGGTAAAGGTTATTGGGTTTTTGTGATTTGTTTTGCTAGGATTTGTAATTGATTTGTTGTTATTGTTTTTGCATAGACCGGATTTATGATTTGTCTAAATATTTTTCTTACTATCTAGATATGTGCTTTTTAAATTTTTTTTTTTTTTTTAAATTCTTGTTATCCATTTTTGAGATTTCATGGGTCAGCTTGTCAATTTTTTGGGGGAGAGGGGGCCAAGTATATAAATTTTAGAGCAAAAAAAATGTTAATATATATACTATGCCTTTAGATAAGGGTCATTGCAAACCTTTGAACATAAGTTGAATATAAAAGAGGCTACCCTTTCTAAGAAAAGAGAGAGCTTTTAATTAGTTGTTGAGTAAAACACTTCATATCTCTTTTTCATCTCTTTCAATCCTTAATTGATATTTGTACTCCTTTCATCTCACCTATGCACAGACCCTTGTGAGTAGTGAGTGAAGGTTCTTGGAAACTTAAGAAGCTACATTCAAAATCCAATCTATTTGGTGGGTTGTTAGCTGGAGTTTGAAGGGCTCAAGTACACTTAAACTTATGGGCTTAGAGGGTTCATAATGTTCTATATTGCAACTATTTTGTCTAGTGGTGATTTTCGACGATGTGGTTAGGGGAGAGGTTTTTTGCTCGGGCTTTGGGCTTTCCTCTTCCTAAACACTTATTGGTGTTTAGTTGTGATTTGCATGCTTTTACCCATTTCTATATTGCTGTCTTTTTTTAAATATATTTTGTGTAGATTAGTTCTTGCTTCATGGAAATTGGCTAATCACTTATACTTGGACTACTTCTTTATTCTAACTTAAAAGTAATTTAGCCATAATAAAAACATTGTTTAGGATTCTAAAGTTTTATTAGGGTTGCTTTAGCATCTTTCAAGGTGCTTAGCACCATCCCATCCTTGCACTTTAATTCTAGACCTAGATTCTGGATATAGAAGGCCCTCTACAAATGGCCTAAGTTTGATTCCTGGACCTAAACCAAATGGTGACTCTCATTAAACCCTCCGCCTCTAGTCCACTCAGCTAAGGTGGATTCCCTAGAGTACAACGATGTGCACAACAAGGGGAATTAAAAACCCACACACGGGCGCTTGCTTCCGCATGTATAAATTATTACATTCATATAAATAGGCAATATAAGATTACCATCATTTAATAAGGTAATGAGATTACCATAATTTATGACAATGTGAACTTTTGGCAATCTTATATTACAGTAATGTTATGTTACAAATAATCGAACCTAATACCGTACTATTCACATTACGGTAATGTGGTTGCAATGTTTACCACATTTACGATGAATAAAATGCCACCTGAAGGGAACATTGATCAATGTTAACTTTACGTAATGCATGTAACATGGGAGAAAATTGGCCTCTGCCCCTTTTTTTAAAAAAAATCTAGCATGTTGCCCTATTTCCCAAACTAATTAGGGAAATGCCCCTATTATAACTTGATTGTCCAAAAATCGAATTTCAAAATGCCACTATAGGGTTCTTAAAATGTCACTATAGGTATGGGGCAATCAAACTTTTTAAAAAAAAAAAAAAAAAAAAAATTTGCATGGAACTCAAATTCTAAAACGCCACTATAGGGTCTTAAAACGTCATTATAGGGCTCCTTAAAACGCCACTATAGGGCTCCATAAATTTTTTTTTTCTTTTCTTTTCAATTTGTTATAACTCGATTGTCCAGAAATCGAGTTTCAAAATAGGAGCATTTTCCTAATTAGTTTGGGAAAGGGAGCAAAACGCTAGATTTTTCTTTTTTAAAAGGGCAGAAGCCCATTTTCTCCATGTGACATGTTTGTCTAAATGCGCCAATCAATTTTGTTGGAAGGGCCCAACTTGTGTATAGGGAATTCAATGAAAGTCACACAAAGACTGAATGCGTAACCACATCTACCATCAACCTCACTTGCAAATACGACCTTATATCGAAACCAATTCCTACAATGAGATGATATCTAAATTTTTACCATTAAGTTACAATTACAAGAATAGAATGAAGAGATTCATCACTACCACAGATAAACCACTTCAAATATGGAACTATGGACCTAGTAACCGTCTTCAAAGCTTGATAACAAAGTAAGGCATTGGTAGAAGAAGATACAATGTGAAATTGGGGCTTGATTGATACGGATTCAGGTCAGGTAATGGGTATGTGTGAGTGATTTGGCACTATGTAGTTTTCTAAAAAAACACTTGAAAAATTCTATAGATACAAAAAAAAAATGGACTCTTGCTAACGTGGTAGATTAATAGTATCACAACCCAAATCCGTGGAACATGAATTTAGATGCATGACTAACTTGCTGAACTCATATAACTCAATGAACATAACTAATCCAAAATAAATTAAAACTCCAAATGAACAATACTCTTGTAAAAAACTTCTTACAAGAATCTAAACTCCACAAATTGGAAATAATCTCCACTATATAAAACATAAATTACAAAATAAAGGTAACTAAAATTCTATAAGTCTTCAAGTAATCCTGAAGTCGCTTACAACTTCTACGCTCTACCTTGCACCTTACAAAGCAATCCAAAGGTTCTATATTCCCAATTACACTTTAATATGAAAACAGTAATTGATGGGGTGAGCCACACATCTAATAAGTAATTATACAAAATATACAATGAAATAGAGTCAAGCAAGGCACAAGTATTTTGATTTTTCACAAACTCATTCAACGATATCAAAAATAATTATTCCAAATCATATAATGAGTCACTTAATACATATGTAATCACATCTTAAAATCATTAAAAAACACATACATATAATTGATCAGAGCACAATGTCACATATACACATCACATATTATCACATACAATCCTGTGAGCAGATACCAACATCTAATCCCTACTGGTGAGAGATCAACACATATTCTCACATACAATCCTGTGAGCGGATTTACACATATACCTGATCAATTCTAAAAACACTCCTTTTGAGTCACATATCACAAAACAAAATATATACAAAATAGAATAATTTTCTTAACACTAACAATTATTCCAGATATAGAGACATATCAAATATCACAATATTGAATTGAAACATAATCAAAGGATGCTTGACTCTCTTAGGGAATGAATAAGAACTGAAGAGTTTATATAAATATTTTTACAATTCTTGAGTAAGTTTGAAAACCCAATTTGCTAAAAGAAACATCTTAAATACCATTTGAAAAATAAGAATATATATATATATATATATATATATGACTTTGAAATCACTTGATTTTAAACAAATTTAAAGACCAATAACCTTTTTAGAAAACTTACATTGAAACTCAATTATTTTCTGAAAAGAGTTTAGTTTAGAAATCATCTTTTAAATGAGATTTGGATATTCAAAACGTTATTTAAAATTCAAAATTTCTCTTTAAAACATTATTTAAAAGTCGAAGTTTCTATTTCAATGATGTAAAAATGCTTTCGATAAACTTTAGAAAACATAAGCTTAAAAATATAACTTTTGAAAACCTTTGACATCTAAGAAACTAAAAGACAAAAATTGTGCATATTATGCATAATTACTTACTGCACTTGAATCACTTTGAAAGTCCAGCTGAAACAACCTCCAAAAAGCCTCAAAACACTCTTAAATAGGACCATTAATCAGTCATGGAAATTACTTAATATCCTCCACAAATATAAAGTTTATTGAACTATACAAATTGACTCACTAGTAAAATACTTTGCTGAACTAAATGATAGCACTAATGCAAAGTATCTCTACCCAAAAATATGTTTCCTTGAATTTTTCAAAACTCAGAGGCAGCAATTAATACTTTAGGATTTAAGTTAATATACATAGCCCCAAAAACGTCAAAGCCACCTAATATATATAACCACAATTGAAAAGGTGAAAACCTCATGACTAAAGATTTGTTCCATGACTTGTTCATGGATATACACGGTGGCCAAATCTAAAATTTAGTCTATATATAAACCAATGAAAATGTAAAGCTATATAAATGAATTGAGTTTCGTAATCCATGGCTTTGTTCTAAAATACTCACAGTGGCTACCTACGATTTAATATACATATAACCAAAATGAGAAGTAAAGCCATATACATAACCTTTTTCAATTTACGGCTTGTAGTAGAATTCACACAGTGGCATTGTTCTTAAATGTAATCCGTGGCTCTATAATCCCAAAGTAAAAAAAAAAAACGTTAAGCCAATCTAATCTATATAACCACCAAGAACGTAAAAGCCATGTTTTCCTTGAATTAGGATTTGCAATCTAGGAATTAATATGTATATAACCCAATGAAGAACGTAAAATCATCTACAAGAATTAAGATTTATAGTGTAAACAATCCCCTTTTAAACAATCTACCCATCACTACCAATTCCATGATAAGATTCTAACTTTTTAATTCTTTGATTCTAACAAATGAGAAATCATACCTGGAATTCTTTGGTTGCCTCTTTAATTAACTCCAAGGAAAGAATACAACTCCTAGCCTCCTTAGTGATGAATCCCTTTCTATGAAAACCCTAATTTATCTCTTCATCTACCTTCTATTTGACGCATCAAAGATGTGGGCTTAGTGGGGGAGTGGGCTGTAGTTTAAAATCTACTTAAACTTATCTCTTTAGTCTCCAAGAGGCCCGTAAAACATCTTTCTTTTTTATTTATTTATTTTAACTACTGCACTAAATTGTATGCACTAAAACTTTAATTTTCTCACCTATTTTGTAATGCCACAAAATTGTTTACTCCCATCCTACTATGCACACACATATAGTACCTCAACTCTATATTGATAATAACGATGATGGTGATGATCATAAAATCAAATCGGGGTATTACAAATAGTGGTAAGTAAAAATTTGACTTCAATAGAAGCTTGTCACATTAACAGGTATAAACAATGTTGTCAAAATTTTCATGTATGTAGCATTGCTCTAAAAACTCAGTCGTTATGTCATTAAAAAAATGTCACCTTCTTACTTCATTGGCCATATACACAATAAAATTAACAGAACTAGATGAAGGGACCAACACTACTTGTTTTTTAAACTTTAAAAGTGTTCAATATGTGAACTTTAGGGACCAAAGGTATATTTTGGCCTAAAAAATGTATGTATGATAGAATGACCTATTTATTATAAAATATTTTTGAGTAAAATACAAAAATCTACTATTGAGGTTTGGGTTAATGTCATGGACTTTCAAAACTTTTCAAAAATATTCAATTTGCCCACTGAGCATAAATGTTTAAAATTCCCCAATCCGTCATCTATATATATTAAGAGGATTCATAAAATTAGTTATTACTTTTTTTCCTTTAAAAAATACTCCTAAATTAATTAACCAACAACTTAAAAATGGGGTTAAATTAGTAAATTGGAAAAAGAAAGTTAGTTATTGTTTTTTTTACAGTAAAAAATACCCCTACCTAAAACTTAAAAATGAGGTTAAAATAGTAAATTAACAAAAATAATAAATTTCAATTTTTACGTTGAAATGCCTTCCTGCTTCTAATAAACTCCTATTTTTACGTTGATTTAAATTCCTACTTCTACTCATTAAATCCTTACAAAATAGGATTACTCTTTTGTTAGTTTTAAAACTCCTCCAATCTACAAAACTCACCCCATGTATTCGTTTTTTTTTTTTTACTTCATCACAATGTATTTGTTTCTTCTGTCCTCCTTTTTTTTCAATTTTTTTTTTTAAATTTCATTACACCCTTAGTGTTTTTTTTTTTTTTTTTTTTTTTTTTTTGTGATTAGAAAAAGTAGAAATCCCAAATTATAATAAATGCAAATTATTAATTGTAAGGACACGATTTATAGCCTAAGCCCAAAATGTATGAAATCTTGGCCCAATAAGCCCAGTACAATAAATTTGTAGAGAGTGGATCAAAGAAATAGGCCCTAATGAGTTGGATAAAGGCTTGTGCTAAATTAAATGGCAATAAAACACAAATAAGAGTTTCTGTTATCAATAGACCTTTAGTCCGAGGAGGTCATACTTGTATAAATTGGTCCCGATTTGATACAGAGACGCTACAGTGTTCTTTTTTTTTTTCTTTCTAATCTCCCACTCATGGAGGGTCTCTTACATTATATATCCCTCCTTGGATCATCTTGATCCTACACTTGTTGATCATTTGAGCCTTCACTTGAGTGCCTATCCCATCAGACACCCTCTCTAGTTTTTTTGTGAGTTGTGGTAGCCAAGGCAACACCATTCAAGGGTCTTCTCAACATAAATGCGCTTAGGAAAGTAGTTACAGTGCATTCAATGCGGTGGTGGTAGCTTTCTCCAAGATATTTCTGAGGTCCCATCATCCTTGGATGTTCATGATACACATCTTTATCACTGGAGCTTCCTAGAAGGTCATCATGATCGTTAGAATATGTATTTGATACGTATTTATCGTATCTTAGGAGATATTCCTCCTCAGACCATCCTCCCATCTATATTTCGCTCATTGGGTCCTAGGCTTGAACCATTTATTACCATTCACTCGTCCTCAGATTGCTCAGTTCTCGGTCAAGGCCCAAGGCCCAACACATGATTTAGGCCCTTAGCCCCACATTAATCTTTACCCAAAAAATAGAAGAGCCTCTGAGCACGTGCGTAGTACTTCATATTATTCATCTTTGCTAGCTATTTTTTCTACCATTGGCTATCTAAACAATCCCCCGCACATATTAATTATATAATTGGTATGATGTAGTCATTGTGAGACATGTGCAATTAAGACAAATAGTTGTAAGGAAGTAGGAGACTTAGAGGAGTATGAAACTTTTAAATGGTGTTTAGTGTTTGTTTGAGAATTGCTTATTTCCAGTAGCTAGCCTATTTGCATAAAGTGAGACAAAAGCAATGTAGAATCCAAAAACAATACATAAAAATAAAATAAGCAAAAAAACAGCTTCTAATTTAATGTCAAATGCATACTAAAATTTTGTTTGGGAATAACTTATCTTTTTTTTTTTTTAAATATTTTTTTATTGAAAGTATCATTGATAAAAGCTAAAAAAAATAAGTTTTTTTAATATTTTTATTTTATTTTTAAGGAACAAAATAAAAGAAGTTGATTGCTGTTTTGCTGAAAGTATAACAAAAAAGAGCTAAAAACTAGCTTATAATCTAATCTCGAACAGACCATAGTATCGTTTGTGCTTAGAACGAGTTTGAATATTTTGAAAAGTCTTAATAATATCTTGTATTAGCCAAACATGATTTTTAAGTAAAGTAATACTATAGATACAATTTTTTTTACAAACAACTTATATAACTTTAACATTTTCTAAATAATCATTAGCAAGCGAAAGTGTGATATTAGTATTGGACCCATATTAAAACTAATAAGAATTTGCATTCACAATATAAAAATGTTGTTAAATAATTTATAGTTGTAGCATTACTCTTTTAAGTAATGCATTCACAATATTTTTACAATAGATCTAAGATAGCAAGTTATTGTTGCTTATAATTTAGGACCACTACTGACATCATTTTTTTATTAATTAATAACAACACCCAGACTTAGCAATACTTATGATTTTTATATTTTATATTTTATAGGATTTTTATATTTTTAAGAGTTAAAAAAATAGATCATGAGATTTTTTTTAGACTACCTGGTTAAGTAAAAACACAAATATAGCAATCATAGTTAGGTGTCAAACAGCGCATAGTACATGGAGGATTGGACATTACATAATGCATAATGCCATAATGGGACATTGGGACATTCCTAGTCTGCTACAAGACAGCCTGGAGAGCGAACGTGCGGCAAATATGCCTTTTTCAACGTCATTCATACACGCATCAACCGAAAACCCAGTGCCAAAAGTTACACTCTCAGTCTCACCGTACAAGAAGCTTGTTAACAGTATTTTCATATTAAATTTTAAATGGCATATTGTTAAAGGTTTTTAAGTTTAATTTATCATTGAAATTACTTTCTTTCTTACTAATTATAATAAATTACCACCTAAAATTTGTTGTGAAAGTATTATAAAAATATTATAGAAGTTAACATTTTTGTTTTTTAAAAGGTTAAAATGCAAGTTTTAACAAAATTCATTTTATCCCAATAATTTTGCTTCTCTTTATTTCAATTACGTGAGTTTTAAGTTTGAGTAGTGTTAGAGATACAAATTTTTTTACCAACTACTGATGTGGTGAGTAATTATTGGTAAATGAAAAAGTGATATTAATGGTGAGTCTAAATGAAAATCATTAAGAAGTTGATCATATTAACAATTTGTAAAAATGTTATAAAATAGTTTGTGACTGTAGTATTACTCTTTAAGTTTTATTCTGTTAAAACTTTTCGTCAACTTCCATTAAAAAAAAAAATCAATCATTGATTGGATTTTTTTAATGAGTAATGTTAGAGATATAAATTTTTTTACAAATTTTTTTATAAACTGCTGATGTGATGAATGGTTATTGATAAATAAAAAAGTGATGTTAATTGTAGGTTTAGATGAAAAATAATAAGAAGTTGGTCATATCAACGGTTTGTAAAAATGTTGTGAAATAGTTTGTAACTGTAGCATTACTATTTTTTAATTTAAAAAATTGAAAAATAAAATTAACAAGTATAAATGCAAGCTCAGAGTCTATTTGAGAACAATTTAAACCTTAAATTGAAAACTTTTTACTGAAAGAAGTATAGATAAAACTAGAAGGTGACTGAAATAATATAGCGAGACTCATGAAAAATACTAAAAAGTGTAACGGGACTCATAAATAGAAGCAAAAATAAGTTGAATAGTAGCAAAAATAAGCTAAATAATTAAAAAAAAAAGGGACTTTTTAAGCAAATGCCAAACACAACTAAATTAAACACCTGCATATTCCAAACCCGGTTGACTTCATCCCCGTTACCAAACACCCCCAAATTGTATGTGTCGAGTCAACCAGAGTCTAAAATAGAGTGTATGTTATTTTGGTTGAAACTTTAAAACTTTAAAAGCAACCGTAAACCCTAGTAGCTTTAAATACAGCCACCATTGTTTCAATTTGCTGTCTCTCTCCGCAAAACTCAAAAACACCCACACACACACACACACACACACACACAAACACGCATTCTCTCTCTCTCTCTGATTCTAAACCCTAGAGAGAGAA
Source organism: Quercus wislizeni (assembly GCA_023055345.1). Classification (NCBI taxonomy): domain Eukaryota; kingdom Viridiplantae; phylum Streptophyta; class Magnoliopsida; order Fagales; family Fagaceae; genus Quercus; species Quercus wislizeni. Next base: position 37,050,498 of record JALGQJ010000003.1, read on the forward strand.
AGAAGGAGATTCATAGCACAAAGGGGTTTAGATTCAGATCAATCTCGATCGTCGATTTTCTTTCCTTTGGTTCGGAAATGGATCTTCCTAGCCTCGCCGTGATTCTCCAAGCTGCTCTGAGCCCCAATCCCGATGAACGTAAAGCCGCCGAGCAAAGCCTCAATCAGGTTTTTCAATCAATTCGTATTTTCGGAATTTTTCCTTTTTGTTTTGATTTCGCTAAAATCAGAATTATGCTTTGTTCTAGTTCGATTATGTGTAATTCAATACCTACGCTTTGGTACTTGCTTGGAAAATTTTAGTTTCTTGGAGATTAAGATCATTTCTTGTTTGGTTGATTTTTGGTTTGTGTTGTAATTGTAATTGGTAATTGGAATTGAAAAAAAAAGATTGAAGAATGATTGATGGTGTTTGGAAATGGCAGTTTCAATATACGCCTCAGCATTTGGTGAGGCTATTGCAAATCATTGTGGACAATAATTGTGACATGGCGGTGCGCCAAGCTGCTAGCATTCATTTTAAGAACTTCATCGCGAAGAACTGGGCGCCTCATGATCCGGGTATGCTGGATTTTTAAAGAATTAAATCTGTTGCTAATTTTTTGATCTCTAATCGTTCAGTTTGGGCCTGATGTAGATGAGCAGCACAAGATTTTGCCGGCTGATAAAGACATGGTGAGGGATCATATTCTAGTGTTTGTAACCCAACTTCCTCCTCTGTTGAGGTAAATTTTATTTTGTTTGGAATTGGAACTATTACTGTTTTATTAGTTGTAGTGGCATGTATTTGGATACTTCTAGTTATACATGTCTGTGCGTGCTTGCATTGCAAATACCCTCTTGTGTTGATTCGGGGAAAAACCCTCTTGCCATTTGTTCTTAACTATACAAAACCTCGCGTGTTTGTCTTTGTTGTTGTTAGTGTGTGTTCATGTGTTTGTAAGACATGCTACGGAGTTTATGATATTCCTGGTAATACACAAGCGTTATTCTTATTTCTAATGTGAAATAACTTGAAATGTCATGTTGTATAGGGCACAGCTAGGTGAATGCCTCAAGACGCTTATTAATTCTGATTACCCCGAACAGTGGCCACGCCTTCTGGACTGGGTGAAGCATAACTTACAAGATCAACAAGTCCATGGAGCTTTGTACGTGTTGCGGATTCTTGCTAGAAAATATGAGTAAGTTTATATCTCTTATCCTGCTTTTGGTAAAGTTTTTTCCTTGTTCATAATTTAAATTATGTAAGTTCAATTGATAGTCGAGATTATGCAAACCAAATAATGTTCTCTTAAAATTATGTAATGGTTAGTGAAAAATAAAACCTACTTTGTTTGAAAGCATATGAGAGCATGGCTGTGGTTACTCTCTCACCTTCACGGTTTCAGTCCTAAAGGACCTGCCTTCTGATTCAACCAACCAGGACTATACTAAAGTGATTTTGCACTGTTGTCATCATTTCTTTTTCTCTCTTACCCTTTCTGTATTGCTTAAACTTTAAGTTATCTGATTCAACATCCTTGTACTAAATGCTATTCATGCATCATTAGGCATCCTCTATATGTTCCCATGTATTTACCATCCTATCCTATGTTTTTTTTTTGTGTATTGATGTCTTCAGCAATGCTATTTACTGATACATTTCTGATTGATGGGGTACTCTTATTGCATAATAAATATTTTTTCACGTAGAATCTTTTCCCTTGTTTGCAAGATATATGCTTACTTTGTTTTCTGAAATGCGTTCCATTCTTTTATATTCTTAGGTTCAAATCTGATGAGGAGAGAACACCAGTTTATCACATTGTTGAGGAGACATTCCCTCATCTGCTCAATATATTCAACAGGCTTGTCCAGATTGTCAACCCACCATTGGATGTAGCAGATCTGATCAAACTTATTTGTAAAATATTTTGGTCATCCATATATGTACGTGCTAAGATTGAGAATTTTGCAGTCTACCTTTATACATGGGTTTTCATTCTTGGTGGTGTTTTAATTGGTTATCAATGTTCCCATTTCATATTAAGCTTAAATTCATTTTGGATAAATTGCAAATATATATCCTGAACTATTATCCAAGTAACTATATGTATATCTTGGAAAGTTTAAAGTTGACATCACTTAAAATTCCAAATAGCCCTCTACCTTTCAAATTACTGTCAAATTAAGAGCAAATTAACGGATAAAAGAATTAGAAAAAGCTGAAGAGAGCTTTAGTCCACCTTTTTGTTTGTTTTTGTTTTGGAAAAGTCTTGGAGAAAGAGGAACTTTTTACCTTCTTGTCATCTTTTTCTTCCTCCTTCATGTCCAAATTGAGCATGACTGATTTCTTAATTCAGAAGATGACTTTAATATATCATTTGGGTTTGTTGTTTGTTCTTTCAGTTGGAAATTCCAAAGCAGCTATTTGATCCAAATGTATTCAATGCATGGATGATTCTTTTCTTAAATATGTTGGAGAGTCCCGTTCCCTTGGAAGGGCAGCCTGCTGATCCTGAGCTTCGGAAATCATGGGGATGGTGGAAGGTCAAGAAATGGACAATTCACATTTTAAATAGGCTGTACACTCGGTATTTTCCTATATTTGAAACATTTTAAAATAAGTATGAGGCTTGCTGCAAGAGGCATTTTGACTTTTCATTGCCATTTAAAGTCTTATTTTACTCAGGTTTGGAGATTTGAAACTTCAAAACCCAGAAAACAAAGCTTTTGCTCAAATGTTTCAGAAGAACTATGCGGGAAAGATCTTGGAGTGTCACATAAATTTGCTGAATGTGATTCGTGTTGGTGGCTATTTACCTGACAGAGTTATCAACCTTATTCTTCAGTACCTAAGCAACAGGTGATTTTACATTTTTCGTTTTTTCAAGATAAAATTGTCATAGCTCGTCAGGGGTGAATGCTCCTGGATTACCCTACAGCTGGTTTTGGTAGGCGGAGTCATTTGCCCTTAGGTTTTACTATCTAGAGGCAAGTTGAAAGGGCTCTTCTTTAAAAAGGGTTCCCTGCATTATCCAAAAAAATGAGATAAAATTGTCATAGATCTAACTACTTTTTTCCCCCCTCTACTTATCTATCCAAAAAAGAAGATCAAAGTCCTTTTTATCGTTTTCTTTTATTTGTTTTGTGGTTTAATCAATCTACTCACCAATAAGATCAGCTGTTTAGTTGTGTTTATTAGAAAAAGTGAATATCATTTATTGTTTTCTGATTTTTTAAGAATGATAAGATTGTAGATTTGTAAGGCTCATAGAGGACCAGTTCATCTTACACCACACTTCAAAGCTAAGAGCATTGTTACACCTAAACTTAAATAATTATTCATGCCAACTACAAAGGGTTTGCTATTTTGAGATGGATAGAATAAAGAATTGGAAGTATCATATGGAATTTAAATTCAATGGGATTTAGACCATTTTTACTATTTGGGCTTGGCATCTTCCTCCTCTCTCTCTCTCTCTATATATATATGTGACTTTTATTTTTCATTTGAGTCTTGTTATAAGGGTAGAGAAGAAATATCTTATTTGCCAATGTGTCCTTGGAGTTGTTACCAGTTTATATTTGGATTAAGATCTGGGTGCAGAAAGATCTTGGAGAATATGTGGCAAAATAAGGCATACTCAATATTGCTAAGACTAGGTTGTGACTGCAAAAACCCTTAAATGTTGTTGTCAATATTTTCCAAAAAAAGAAAAAAAAAAATTACATAAGTTTATTGGTGAATTTGTAAATATTTAACTGAATTACAACATGGTATTATCAAGAGTTGTGTACGTGCTTCATTGAAAGTTCTTTAGTAATTTGAACCCTAAGGGAATAGAGCTGCCAGCATATTTTCAAAAATCAAAACTCAAGTTATGTATATAACATATGCATTTTCTTTAAAACTCAATTTTAAGTGTTTATTATGCCAAGAACATTTATAACCCTCTTTTTTTATTTATTTTTTATTATATATGCAGTATCTCAAAGAATACCATGTATACTCTGCTCCAATCCCGACTTGATAGTCTTCTTTTTGAGATAGTGTTCCCCCTTATGTGCTTCAATGACAATGATCAAAAACTTTGGGATGAAGACCCACATGAGTATGTGAGGAAGGGCTATGGTATGGCGTTTTGATCTGAATTTATTTCTTTAAAGACCCTGGACTGGTTTAGGCAATTTAGGACTTCTCTGGGTTTGCTGCAGATATCATTGAAGATTTATACAGTCCGAGGACTGCTGCCATGGATTTTGTTAGTGAGTTGGTTAGAAAGCGTGGAAAAGAAAATCTTCACAAGTTTATTCAATTTATTGTGGAAATTTTTAAGAGGTACATATTGCATATATGTATGTATGTATGTATGCACATTTGTATCTATATTTTTATCTTATGGCCTGCAATGTGTGTATCACATAATGGGTGCTCTAATGGTCTTGTTTTTGTTTCTTGTATCATTTTCTCTTCCAGTTATGATGAAGCACCAGTAGAGTACAAACCCTACAGACAGAAAGATGGTGCTCTTCTTGCTATTGGAGCTCTTTGTGATAAATTGAAGCAAACTGAACCTTATAAGTCACAACTTGAGCCTATGTTAGTGCAACATGTTTTCCCTGAGTTCAATAGTCCTGTTGGGCATCTTAGGGCCAAGGTTTGTTGGTCTAAAATTTCTTTTCTGCTCATTTATTGTTATCAAATTTGGCTACTCATTGGATTTGATGTTGTAGTATGTTTTGATAGTTTAAAACTCTACTGTTCGCCTCTTTTCTTTTCAGACTCTGATTTTAGGACTGTAGCAAGTGTTGCATCTCAACTTTATTGTACTTTAAAATTTTAATGATAATTTTTATTTTTAATAAATAGTTATTTTGCTGCCTTTTGCCAGTAGGTTGACAAATTACATTTGATTATTTTTGCTATACTAGTCAGTTTAGCATGGCGTTTATTTTCAGTAAATTTTTATTTTTCTGCCTTTTGACACTAACTTATTCTCCTGAATATTCTGGATGTTAGGCTGCATGGGTTGCAGGACAGTATGCCCATATAAACTTTGTGGACCAGAACAATTTCCTTAAAGCTTTGCACAGTGTTGTATCTGGGATGCGAGATTCAGAGCTTCCTGTTCGTGTTGATTCTGTTTTTGCATTGCGTTCTTTTGTTGAAGCTTGCAGAGGTATATATATGCTACACTGTGTGTGTGTGTTTTTCTGTGTTTCTTAATGTTTATTTTTCCGTTAGTGTAGATGTTGGTTATCTTGACAGTGATTGCATTTTGTTCACAATGCAGATTTGAATGAAATCCGTCCAATTCTTCCTCAACTCCTTGATGGTATGTGCTTTGTGAAACTTTGCAAAATTCTGCTAACTAAGCAAATTATTCAATGAGTTCTATAAATATATGTATTTTCTTCCATCCAGAGTTCTTTAAACTTATGAATGAGGTTGAGAATGAGGACCTTGTCTTTACTTTGGAGACTATAGTGGACAAGTTTGGGGAGGAGATGGCACCTTATGCTCTTGGGTTATGTCAGAATTTGGTACTGTTTGCCTCCATTTTTATTTGATTTTACACATATATTCAGAAGTGCTTGACAATTTTTTTTATAATAAATATTCAGGCGGCTGCATTTTGGAGGTGTATGAACACGGCTGAAGCTGAAGACGAAGCTGATGATCCTGGTGCTTTGGCTGCAGTTGGCTGTTTGCGTGCCATTAGCACAATTCTTGAATCAGTGAGCAGGCTTCCTCACCTTTTTGTCCAAGTTGAGCCAACTCTGCTCCCAATAATGCGTAGAATGTTATCAAGTGATGGCCAAGGTATTTATTCTAACGCTTCAATTTGGCTCATTTTTTTACATTGTTTCTATCTTTTTATTTCCTGAAAAATTTTTGCTGCTAAAGAGGATTGGTGGGCCTTGTATATATATTGTTATCAATAACTCTCAAGGGTATCTAGTTTGATTTTGTATTATGTTTTCTGTTTATGGTAGTTAGTAGGCTTTTTGGAACTTCAGTTGGCTTCATGTTAACATTGGATTCTTTACCTTCTTGAGTGTTTTCGGTTGACAATTGTTTAAAGGATTGGTATTACTGCTATTTTGTATGGGTACGTAAAGGGTTTCCGTACCTTGTCCTTATGCCTTCACATGTAAAATTGAATCGATATCTTTCAAGTGTGGACACAATAATTTTGAAGACATTTTTCCTTGGGTAGCTAGCATCTCTTCCCATGATGAAGCTTTTTTTTTTTTTTTTTGGTGCAAGCCTATACAAACCTGTTTACAGATATTGTTCACAAGCTTCTTCACCTGCTCATAAGCTTGCACGAGCCTTATTTTGCTAGCTTAGGCAAGTGGAACTTTGTCTTGCTTACATTTGGCTCATTTGTTAAACATGCTTTGTCCTGGACATGCTTGTATTTTTATTACTATTTTAAAAAAAAAATAAGTAACATAACTTCATTTAAGAAATGAAAATCCTAAGTACACAGAAAGTATACAATGGGCACACAATCAAGTTGTCAAAGTACAATGGTCAATCATATCATGGAGAGAAGTAAAAGAAAAGGTTTCCAAAGCTAGCAACCAATGAAAAAAAGAATTAAAGAGAAACAATTTAAGGTCGAGAATTTTGTTACCAAATTAAACTAGTTTCTATGGTTATAAGCCTTAAGCTGCTCATCCTTTGGCCTTTTCCTGAAGTTAAATAAATGTTTCCCTATTTTGTACCCATAAAAATCCTAAAATCCTTTTTTTTTTCTTTTTTTGAAATCCTTTGTCTTGAACACTGGAAGGATAGACAATGTGTTTTCCTTGGAACAACACATTTGATAATGATAAACACAAAAAAGCACTTGGGACGCATGCCTTAAATAACCAAAATGCTTGAATACCCCTTATCAAAATCTGGAAAACTAAAGAAGATTAATCCCGAAGCACCAAGAGATTAACTTGGACTTGATGAAAATAACCCTGAGATAGTTGGTACTCCTAGAAATTTTAGAAGCCACTCAATTCATATGCTTTGCAGAACACTATGGATCTGCCCCACATTACAAAATAACCAAAACTTTATGAAGTCCAAACTATAAATTGATTTATCATTAGACCACTCATGACTTAACCTATCAAAGCATGTAGGGCTGTCCAGCCCTGACTTGGAACCAATGGAGCTGTCCAATTCTACCAATATGGTGGTCTACGGCAGGTCTTTGCCTAGAAAACCCAACCATCTTGGGTTGAGTGGCAGTTCTTGCCTGAAATCCGACTCCAACCAATCTGATCGAAAGTCACTATTCCCTTTCTTCTCTATTCGCTGATCTCTACCATTCTTCTTCATGAGTGGTCGATTTGTTGAAATATCTCCCAGATGTGGCAAGGTTACGAACAATTTTGCGAGATCTTGATTGGAAATCTCAGCTTTGCCTTGTTGATGCCTCCAAGTTTAAGGTGGTCTCGACCAATTTAGCTGTCGTGGCAGTTGATGATCTGTATTCCCGTGGTTGCGAACAGGTCATTTAATCCTAGACCCACCATAATCAGGTCAGTTGTCGGTTTGACCCCAAACCTGACACTGCCCACTTGATATTGCTGAGTGCCTGTTTACACCTTACATTTAAGATAGAAGTTGGGTGAAATGAGCAGAGAACAGTGTAGAAAGAGTGTTTGACCAACAATTCAATAAGTCAGTGTGGACGTAAAGTTGACATTCAAGTAGATTGACAATAGTGGATATAGTTGAAGTAAGATGATTGGCAGCTTTGCATTGGTAATGTTTATTTTTCTGCAATGTAGTGGTTAAATTACTTAGCAGAATGTTAGCATAGTTCTGGCAGTGAAAGTCCTTGAAGATTTAAGTCATACTTTTTGGAGTTCTCCTTCCTCTCTGAGTTGTTAGGTTTTGTTTCCAGCCAGGTCACTGGTAGTTCTTCCTCAGTTTGAGTCTACAAACTTTGGTCTGCCTGCCCTTTTAGTTTATCTATTATTGTTATAAAACATCTACAATACAGTGCACCATGTTCTGCAATTTTTGTCACTTCAAGTGGCCTATTTTGGAGTCACATGAGCAGTACATCTATGGTTCTTCTGAGGCTCTTAGCAGTATATGCAGTTCTATTTTGAAGCTTTTGTGCTCATTGAAACTCAAAAGAGGATGCAAAATTTACCTGTTTAATGCTTTTATCTTTTTAATTAGTTACTGGTATCAAAGACTTTTAGGGTTAAATCTCTGATCTCTCTCTATACTCACAAGATAGTTGCCTTTTAAAAAAAAAATTTATTTTAAAGTTCATTGTTGATTTTAACACTCAAATACCCCTTTCTGATGTATCTGTGCAGAGGTTTTTGAAGAAGTTTTGGAAATTGTGTCATATATGACTTTCTTTTCTCCGACAATTTCTATGGACATGTGGAGTCTGTGGCCATTGATGATGGAAGCATTGGCAGACTTTGCTATCGACTACTTTCCAAGTATGCTTTTCTCTACTGATTGTATACTTGGTTAGAAATTGTAGGGAATATTTTTTTGCACTATTGTAATCCTTAAATATCTGAAACCAACATTTTATCCACTGCATGACATAAGACTGGGATGAAGCCTATTAATAAAAATTCTTGATATAATCGCTATCAATTACTCTCTGCTCTACAAGCCACTTTGTTAATCACTTTTGGGGAATATAATTTTTAGTTTTTGAAGGCCTTGAATCAAAACCACCTAACTAAGCCTTGAAAATTTATGGACTTATTTTTTTAGAGCATTTCTAAATTCATCCTCAGTTCACTTTTTAAATGGGGCATCCATTTTGTAACATCTGCAAATGGGGGGTTGGGGTGTGGGGGCAATATTCTAGGACAGAGGGAGTATTAAGTTGCACCGTATTGTTTAAACTTGGGCATAGAAGTCGGTTTTAAACACAGTAATCACTTAAGGTGCAAGATATCCTCCAATAATTAATATTGATTATATTTTGTTAACAAGCTTCATGTGAAGAACCTGTTTTGTAGTGCTTTTCATGTACTTTCCCCATATTTTGATTCTCATTAGTTCTATTTTCATTCAGATATTCTGGTTCCTTTGGATAATTACGTATCCAGAGGAACTGCACATTTCCTTGCTTGTAAAGAGCCAGATTACCAGCAAAGCCTTTGGAGTATGATTTCATCTGTGAGTTCCTTTTTAATTAATAAAATTTGTTTTGACTACTAGCGGTTCAGTTCTAGCATTTGAAAGTAAATGAAAAAGGCTAAGTGATTTTTTGTGGAACTGATTCTTTTAAATTACCTTTTTACTCCTTCCCTCGGCCCTGGCTGATAAGGTCTGTGTGTTGTTTCAATTATGCAGATCATGGCAGATAAAAATATGGAGGACAATGATATCGAGCCAGCTCCAAAGCTCATTCAAGTACTCTTCCAGAACTGCAAAGGGCAAGTGGATCAATGGGTTGAGCCATATCTCAGAGCCACAGTTGAGCGGTTGCGTCGGGCTGAGAAGTCATACCTGAAATGTCTTCTTATTCAAGTGGTAGGGAGCAAACATAAACTTCTCTTCATAAGTATTCATATTGTCCTTTAAATGCCTTATTTTCATATGCTTTTTGTTTTTGAGTTGCAATTTTAAACAACTGCCCCCACCCACCCTCTGACCAAAGAAAAAGGAAAAAAAAAAATCCACCTTGCTGCTTTTTCCCCTTTACATGGCATTCCTAGATAGAATGTCATCGACAAGCATGCTTTTATGTTATTATGTGATTTTCTTTCATTGTTTTCTATGACATCTGACATTAAGACTTTCTCGTTTATACTCTTTTTTTTTTTTTTTTGGGGGTGGGGGGGTGTGTGGGGTACTTAACTCTTATTATTATTATTTTTTGGTTTACCAATGTATTTCCTCTTATTATTCACTACCCCAACTGTGGCAAATAGATTGGAAAAGTTGTGGGATTTCTTAAAGAGTTGGCTAGGTGACGAATTTAAATTTCTTTTGGTTCATTGGAATTTGATTTGTTTCCATTCTGTCATGGGGTTTTAGCCAGCTAAGTCAATGGTTGTGGAGATCTGGTGAAGAAGGAAATCACTATTGGATACATTTCATTGGGGTAAATATAGTGAATAAGGGTGGATGGATCTTAAATGTTATAAAAGGCTTCATGGGTGTAGCCTTTGTTTTAGTATCAAATGGTGGGTTGGGGGAGGTTTTTTGCTATTTTAAGTTTGCACTAGGTGATGATAGAAGGGTGTATTTTGGCATGATGAATGGGTGGGGACATTGTTCATAAAGATTTATTTATTACTATTTATTTAATTTTTTAATAAGTAATGGAGTTTAATTAATGGCAAGAAGCGTTGTTCACAAAGAATTATTTCCTAATTTATTTGAGAGCATTGCCGACTAAGATGCTCGTGTAAATCTTGCGTACAAAGATGGTGGGGGGATCAATTCTTGAATCTTATATCTAGTCATGCCTTTTACGATTGGAACTTGAGTCAGTGGATTCTTTTATTTTTATTTTTATTTTATTTTTTTATATTATTATATGCCAAAATTGAGGGGCTGATAGGTTACCTTGGAAGCTAAGGCATGGCAGTCAATTTGATTTCCGCTCTTCTTGTAATGTATTAAAAGGTTCTAATTGTATGTAATTCCCTTGGAGTATTTGGAGTTGTAAAGTTCCTAGAAAGGTTGCTTTTTTCGTCTGAACAACAGCCTGGCAAAAATTCTAATTGTTGATAACTTAATTGAAAAGAATTTCATTCAGTTGGATTGGTGTTGTACAGTTGAATGCCTAGCTGTAGTAGGGAGTCTATTGATCATTTGCTACTTTATTTTGTGGTCGCTAATGACCTTTAGTCTCTCTTTTCAACATTCGGGGTTAGAATGGATGATGTCTATCAAGGTGATTGATGCGTTTTTTTGTTGACAAGGAATGTTTGGAAGACAGAAATGGTGCAATTTGGAGCGAGAAAAAATATACCTTCAACAGCATTGAGTGATCGTTCTTTGAGTAGAAATTGTTATTTATACACAATTTGTATGGCTGTTTGGTGCAATTGGCATTGTCTCTTTGCATTATTTTGGAAGTTTTTTTGTATTGAATCTGTACACTCTCATTAGTCAAACTTCTATATAACTTAACAACCTGAGGAAAATAAAATATATAAGCCATATTTATGCCGTAGCACTCTTGACTAGTTGCCTCATCTCCCTTTAGGGTTGAACAATTGTTGTATGGTCCTTTGAGATTAATTGATTATGACAATAATGTTTGTGCTGGACTTATCAGCTAAGATAACCTACCCAAGCTGAACTCATCTACGTTTTTAGTGACTAGTAAACTTGCAGCTTGGGTACTTAGATTGTTTGGAATAGGTTTTTAGGACTTGTCATTTTGTTGGTTTGTCATTGACTGGTAGAAGAGCGTGTTGAGAGCCCTGTCAAGGATAGATTTTCTGTCTTAACTTCTCCCTAAACTAAAAATTTGAATGTTAAATCTATGACATAATGGTTTATGCATTCTGTGGTTAATTAGATGTCATTATGCCACTTCAAAATGAAGTTTTTGTTTAGGGTATTAACAGTTGCAGATTTATTTAATGTTTGCTAGGCTTGTGCTTCAAAATTTCTTGTGATATATGAAAGCGTTTTTTATTGTGAAATTCTTCTAATATATATTTATATATATCTTTGCAGATTGCGGATGCTCTTTACTACAATGCCTCTTTGACTCTCAGTATATTACAAAAGCTAGGTGTTGCGACTGAAATCTTTAATCTTTGGTTCCAGATGCTACAACAAGTTAAGAAGAGTGGTTTACGTGCTAATTTTAAAAGGTACAATGACAGTCTTGTTTTGCCAAATTACTGTACCACAAGTTCCCTCCTGGGGGGAAAGAACAAACCCTTTCATTCTACAACAGCCTGCAAGTTTGTTTAAACTTGATACCACAGCTCATTTACCCTTTGGGAAGATTTGGCTATTTCATGTGAATGATTTTATGTTACAGGGAACATGATAAGAAGGTTTGCTGCTTGGGATTGACATCACTCCTGTTGCTTCCGGCCGATCAATTGCCAGCTGAAGCTTTGGGGCGTGTTTTCAAGGCAGCACTTGATCTCTTAGTTGCGTACAAAGATCAAGTTGCAGGTCTCTCTCTCTCTCTCTCTCTCTATATATATATATATATATATTATTGGTGATTACACAAGGGAGGGCATGCATGACATTCAATGCATAAGCACAGAGCCTGCCAGGCCAGACAATCCTACCGCCACTCACATACCTTCACTTACACTAGACCACAACATGACAGGCCACAAGGCTTGCCAAGCATGAGTTAGCATCAAGTGGCACTGAGTCTGCAAGCTTGTGCAAAGGGGAGTTACTAATGCATTTAGTGAAAAGTAATTATTTGATTCAAAGAGGTTGAGAAAACTCTAAAATAATGTTGGTAGTAGTTAAAAAAGACATGTTAATTAAGGAGGTGACAAGGTGCGAATTTGTATAGGATAAAATGGTGGAGATGAAATCTTGTGGCCAACCCGATTGATCTGTTGAGGATCCATAACCGACCCTAAGTTTTGGACTGGGACTTTGATGTTGTTGTATTGGTAGTTACACACGCACACACACCTGGTGGGTTTTTAACCCACAATCTGACCCTCCACTTTGTGCTTACAATATATATTGATATAAATGTATATATGTAGTTATAGTTTTGATATATCTCTTATCATTTGTAAAATAATTTCTAAACTTGTATACTTACTGGGCAGAAGCTGCAAAGGAAGAAGAAGCTGAAGATGATGATGATGGTATGGATGGTTTTCAAACTGATGATGAAGATGATGATGGTGATGGATCTGACAAGGAAATGGGAGTTGATACTGAGGATGGGGATGAAGCTGACAGCATTAAACTTCAAAAGTTGGCTGAACAGGTGGATTTTTATTCGCTTTAACATTAATCTTATGGTGTGTATTTTATGAAATTTTAATAACGTACTCTTTTGTTCCAGACTTTTGATGTCATTTTCCTTAAGAACAATGGCTATAGGTGATTCAGATAACAGATTTCTTTGGTGTATAATACTCTACTCACATCTGAAAGCCAAACCTAAAAAGAAAACCCCAATCTTTTTGTGTTGATTAAGTTATTATTGACACAAAATATTCTCCAAGGTGAATATCCAAACTATTAACATATTGCACGACCATGATTCTCTAATTAACCAAAATAGTTATATTCTTTTTCTTGGTACACATGTACCTTGAACCTACAATCTTACCCTCCGCCTTACCATTAAGTGGGAGTGTCATTTGAGCTAAAGTCATTGGCATCATATTTTCATCTATGTTATTTGTGCCAATGATATTTGGATCAAATGGCACTCCCTATGAACAAGAGTTAAGAGGGGTGAAGTCACAAGTTCAATCTTGTATGGACATGTGAATTGTGTTTATGGATTAAAACATTATTTCGTATTTTTTTGTCATGCTATACACTGGTTGTATTACTTCTTAATATGTTACTTACCTTTTTTTTATTCATTACCTTTTCTAACTTGAAATTTGGTGAATTCACAGGCAAAGGCTTTTCGGCCGAATGACTCGGATGATGATGACTCGGATGATGACTACAGTGATGATGAAGAATTGCAATCGCCCATTGATGAAGTGGACCCTTTTATTTTCTTTGTGGATTCAATCAAAGGCAAGTGGAACCTGTAACCCTTTACGCCCATTTAAACCGAACTCTTAGTATTGGTGTTATTGTCTGATCTATGTCCCCCTTTTGTTTCTCATTTCAAATCCAGCCTTGCAAGCATCAGATCCATTGAGGTTCCAGAACCTTACGCAGACACTTGACTTTCACTATCAGGCCCTTGCCAATGGTGTTGCCCAGCATGCTGAACAGAGGAGAGTGGAAATTGAAAAGGAAAGAATGGAGAAGGCAGCAGCTACTGTTGCTTCTTAAGATTTTGATGTCTTGCTGGGGCTAAAATTTTGCTTTGCTTATTACATTCAAGCGGTAATGGTTTAGAGACAGAGGGTTGTTTGCCACTCTCTGGGAGCATTTGGTTGGTTCAATGATCATAGAGGTCGGTGAGCCCCATTGAAGTTTAAAGTTCTTGGAGCTTTGCGTGTCCCAGTTCCCATTGATATACAGAGTGTGGGATTAGTGCAATCCGGAACTAGTCCATTGTTCAATCCCAGGTTCGAGTTGTAGTCTGTCTGGTGAGTCTGGCAATTCTATGGCAGAAATAAGCCTGTCTTGACCAGCCTTGTTGTCCTTTCCTCCTTTGTCTCATGTTGGTCACCATTTCTTTGAGTTGAAAAAATCCTCTTCCAGGATTTATTTGTTTAGAAACCCTAGGATCTGCTCTCTTGGCTTCAGAGCAGTAGGGGTTTCATGCATACAGGTCTGTAATATTTCTTTCAATTTCTTGCGGATGGGCAATTAAGTGGGGTGGTATGAGTCTGACCACCAAAAATTTTCCCCCTTTTTTTTTCCCTCTTGTTAGGTATATAGAGTCCTACGATATTGGTTCAAATATTGGTTTATTTGGGTTTTGGAGTTTTGGGTTGATTGCACAGGGCTTCTGAGGGTAGCTTTCTGCTGATTGTAAAACAGTTCACTTTATTCTTTATACAATGTGGATTCATGAGAGGAAATCTGTCATCATCTTGTAACGTCTATTTATTTGTTTTCGATTTTTTATTTTTTAAAGAATTGGATTTTCCGGAGAAATGCTTTTCTTTCATGGTTCATAGTCATCTAAAACTGAAAATGATTTTAAGTGACTAAAGTTGTACAAAAGTGGGTTCATTGGTAGCTCATGTAACTAAAGTTGTACAAAAGTCCATCCTTACTTTCTTAGGCTGTGTTTGGATACTGCTTATTTTGCTGAAAATTGAAAAAAAAAATTAAAAAAAATAAAATTTTTAGTTACTGTTCACACTCACAAAATATTGTTCATTTGTCTTAATGCACTATTCATATTTCATGAACAGTGCAAGAGGCGCTAGTCTAAAAAAAAAAAAAAAAACAAAAGGAAGAAATGCAAAACGTGAACGCTAGACGTGGGATCCAAATGTTCACTTAGTATGTCGCATGTAACTTAATTATGTAGGTGTGTCTATGCTCCAACGGTTCATTGGTAGCACAAAAATCAGATGCAATACCTGATTCATCTTGATCAATGTTAATTAACATTAACAAAGGAAATTGCAAAAATGCTTCTCAACTTAGGATTAGAAGAAATGAGTGGGCTTATTTATTGCATTTATAAAAACCTCAAGGGGTGAGGATTATCAAGATAAGTGTTTGGGGAGGTGTTGGGAGCAAAGGCGAGGGTTCAAATCTTTAAGAGGAAGTTTTACACACATATACACTTAGATTATATTAGAATAGAATTCTATCTTAGAGCTAAATAAATAAAAAAGTCAAATTACAATTTACCCACCTGTGATTTGGCCGAAATTTAAATTGCCTACATGTGGTTTGAAATTTGATACTTTACCTACATGAGATTAGCTCAGTTAGATTTTTATAACTCACATTTGTTAAAAATAGAGCTAAATATGTAATTTTGCTCTATTTTTATGTCTCTCTTCCATAAACACAAAAAAACATAAAAATACTAGATTAAAAACTATCTATCGGAACACTTGTATTATGGAATTTCAAATTACAGGTAGACAATTTAAATTTTGATCAAACTTTAAGTAGGTAAGTGTTAAATTTTAAACCACAGGTAGACAACTTAAATTTTAGTCAAACCACAAGTGGGTAAGTTGTAATTTGCTCTAAAAAAATATATAAAGTTAAGGGAAGTTATTATAATTTATTTAAATAATAATATAAGTTGGACACAAATTTGTTTATTTGCTCATGTAATCTTAATTTGATTGTTAGTGGTTAATTAATCATTAATGATAATACGACACATTTATAACATTTTTTTTTTCAAACAGTTTAGTGTTTTATTGGTCTAATATTTTGGAGATTTTGTTAGTTAGAGGTAGGAAAAATTGTGAGCACTTATTTTTCATAAAAAAAATGATCACAAATTTTTAGAACTTTATGAAGGAAGTGGGGCATTAACCTTAAGCATTGGGTTGGTACTACGCGGAATTTAAGTCAAAATTATTCCTTTATCTTTTTAATTTTTATTATTCAATAGTTGGGGAATTTAAGTCAAAATTACTCTTTAATAAATTTTTTATTTTTTATAATTTAATAATTAGGAGCGAGAGATTTGAGGTTTGGAATTGTAAACGTTTCCATTGAAAACGCTAGGAGATTCCAATTAAGCTACAAGACTTTTAGCAATAATAACTCTAACTCAAAATCTCCTCCACCTCCTCCTCCTCCAAAAAAATAAAAAATAAAAAATAAATAAATAAAAAAAACCTCAACTCAATGATGCGGCAAGTAGTGTTTTGCTCACTCATATATTTTAGGAGAATTTACCCATAAAAAATGGTGCAACTTTTGCTAAGTCAATGTGTAACTCGAAAAAACTCTCTTATTTCAAATATAACGATAATTTCAAATTGGTAAACAAATCCAAAATCAGTTGTCATCTTAAGTTTATGATAAATAACAATCATTATGAAATTGATGCAATAAATTCAAATTCTGCAATATTTTAGTAGAAAAAAAAAAAGAAAAAAAAAGAGATTTACATTTTAAATCTTAAAGTTTAACGTGTGTAACAAATTGTTGAGGTTGTTTTTTGTGCATAGCCTTGTGTCATCCACGGGAGCGTGGCCTTACTAGACCCATGTTTATTTTTGGGAGTTGATCCCAAAACTTAACAATGGCTTGAAGAAGACCAATAACTATCGTTGCACTTTTAGGTATATAAAATAAATAAAACTCAAGAGTCCAAGAAACAAAATAATGTTGGAACTTCATCATTTATAATGAATAAGGTATAATGTATTTAGCATAATAGCATTGATTAAGTGATGCTTGAAACTTGAAACACAATGATGTACATCGAGTCATAAGTTAATTAGATGATATATGTCCAATATTAGAGAAGAATAAATAAAGTTGCGTATGTCCCGTGATGAAGTAAAGAGAAGAATATTACAAGTCTAGTAGTAAGATGTGAATAGGAAGCTAAAAGAGAACAATGACATGAAGCAAAATAATGTGTATCCAATAGTGAATATCAATATTCAATATTCAATATTCAATATTCAATAATGAAGTATAAGAAAAGCAATACACATCAAATACTACGATAACACTAAAGTGACTTGCACCTAGCAATATAGTAATAATAAATTAACACACATTCAACAATGTAAAAATTCATAGATAGGAGAATGGTGACTTATCTTGTATAGCTTATGACTCCAACCACAAAGTACCAATAAAATGGTAGAAGCCTAATAGTAAATAATAACACGAGTACAACGGTGAAATGTAGTATGCCATGATGACTCCAGATTTTAGGGGAAAAGTTGAGTGTGATTAAGGGGAGAGATGATATATCTAGCCGTGTGTAGAAGAAGTAAGTAAAACTTATCCACTTACCATGTACTTAGATTATTTTCCCCATAATAAAATTCTTTAATTATTAGTGAAGTATGAATAGTATTTCATTCTCTTGTAAGAGTATTGTCTTCTATGAGAAAGACTAGAAGAGAAAGACTTTAATATGAGAACTTTATGTAAATCCATGAGAAGGGATTTGTTTTTTGTGGGTATTTGTTCATTATGTTATTTTGTGAGATTATACTTTGATAAATATTGAATTGTGAATTTTTTGTTTAGATAGTTATGTTTTTTTTTTCCTCTCCGTATCAGCCAATTTCCTGAAAACGTTTTTTTGAAATATTTTCAACGTGCAATCAAATACTGAAAAAAAAAAAAAAAAAATCGATAGAGAATATTTAATTGGGAGGAAATGGGCTTTTGCCCTTATTTTTAAAAATGTTCAGCCCAATGTTCCTGTTTTGAAACTATTAAGCACTGTGGCATTGTTTTAAAACTCGATATTTAGAATATTGATTTTTACATAAAACTTGATTTTAAAAGTATCGAGTTATACTGTGATTTTTTAAAAAGCAAACTCGATTTTAGGATAATCGAGTTTCAATAATGTTTTATCCAGACTCTGTTGTTCAAATCAGCGTGTCTGGCCTCCTCAACTTCACAAATTCACAACTCCAGAATCAACGTTTCCTCACAAATCCAAAGCTATACATCCCTGGATTCGGTGTTATCTCTCTATCATCTCAAGTAAAAAACTCATATCATAATTTGATGCACATAGAAAAATTTCTTACGTAGGTGAGGAGTAGTTTTAGATATTGCAAAGGTTTATTAGCCAAGATGTATTTTCATATTAGAGAAGTATTTTCATTTGATATGTTGTATTGTTTGTGCTTAGGTATTTGGTTGAATGAGCGTTATGTGAGTACATTAGGGTTATATTGGTTGTTTGGTGCTATAATTTTGAATTACAAAAAATGAAAATTTTTAGATTTGCAAGAAGTAATGAACTATAAATCTTATTTGGCTGAGATTTTTTTAAAATTGTTAGCGAAATGAAGGATCTTATTTTGGTAGTGACTCTTGTTATTTACCCCTTTAAGGGACAATGAAAACGTTTTCCCCCCCTAATGAAGCTGCTACAACTATTTCATTTAGACAATATTATGACGAATTAGTCTAATATTATGATAAATATTATTTATGTTCATGTTGATATAATTTAGTATTGTTGATAATACTAGAAAGCTTTTATTAACAAATGGCCTCCTAAAGGCAATAAAAGTGGTCATAGTGAACTCAATTTCACTAAGAAAAAGTATGCAGTTCTTGTTATTTTTTAATATGTGTCCATACTTCAATGCATTTCATACTTCATGTTGAAAAACGAAAATTTAAGAAAATGTAAATTTACATTATGCAATCGAAGGTATATGCAGCAAACACAAATTCTTATTTTGCAAAAGTTGAATGTACATAATCATCATTGTCTAACATTAACAACAACACTTAGACATTAGATACAATGTCTAGACATTAACAACGATGTCTAATCTTTGTAGGTAGAAATTTCTGGAAATCATCATTGCTTGAATCTGAGAAGTCTAAAATATCTTTTTCATCATCTAACGGAGTAATTTCATTAATAGACTTTGATGGCTCGCTATTGTGCCTTCCTTGTAGATGTTTCCTAGCATTTTGGATTGCATGAAAATGGTCTAGTCACCTTTGTATTTGATTGTTCTCCTTTTCAAGACGAGCAAGTATGATGGTAAGTTCGTCTCTAGGTAACTTGTTTGAACATGCCTTGGGAACTTGCATCCCGTGTCATCGACAATAAACGTCCAACTCACATCTCTTCTCATATAGCGTTAACCACGGTAGTTCTGCAGTGGTGAATTCTATTGTGGTGGTAGCTATGCTTAGTTATGTAAGTTTGTCAATCATGATAAGTCTGACACTTCGAAGACTCTCGTACGTGTATATTGGAACATTAATGAAATCTTTTTTTTTTCCAACCCATTTCCCTCCATAGTGGTTTGTGTATGTCTATAGTTGTTGCTCTGTTGGAACTTCTGATGATGCATATGTTGAAGTAGATACAAACTTGTTTTGTACAGTACGATTTGATATTGAGGCTTTGGAACTCATACCTTAGTAAATCTAAGAAGCTAGTGTGTAGAAATAAACCATTCAATATTGTGGTGCATTTGTAACCTCAGTTCATGGTCCAAGAATTATAAAATATATGAGTTTTCAAGTCTTGTCATGTCTACACAGACTAGAAAAACAATATATGAACAAGATTACCTATGTTCCCAATGTTTGAGTGATATTTCAGCATGGTTACAACATACTTTTACATAGTTTCAGTGTACTTTTACATAGCCCCATCTTTAATTGACACGGTGCTATGCTATATGCACCAGGATACAATCTGGAAAAAAAAAAATTACGTTATGCACCACATTTGAGTGTTAGCATTTAATTTCTAGCATGTAATACTACATAAATTTATGAATGTCTTTGTTGCATACCATCTTATTCAGCTTTACATTATTTACCAATAGTTGATGCATATTGTTAACTTGATCATTTGATGTTATTGCAGACAATGTCAATGTCTTATCATAGCAACCCTTTAATGTATAGGCCTTGCGATGTGTTCATTGCAATGGGTTGTTACTGGGTACTGGAAGATGAGTTCAACTATCCAATCGATCCTAATATGCAAAAGGGTTCACAATATCATGAGACAGGAATGGGCTTAGTTACTCTATGAACATGAGATGTTTTATGATGAGTTTGTCGGTTATAAGTTGCCAGTGCCTCATCGGCTTGCATTGCCAATGCCAAAAGACACTATAGATGGACTTCGTAGAGCATTGAACTGCATAGGAGAAGAAAATAATCAAATGAAGATACGTCTTAATCAATATCGGACCCAAGTTGAGATTCGAGAATTAATGGAGTGTAAGTTGTATGAGCATACACAATACAAATCACTTCTTGCAAGAGACATTTATTAGTTGGACGTGGAGATGTTAGATGAAGAGTAATCGTGTTGTGACACCATCGCACATTGCTGTATAACTATTTTTCTTAACTATGTTTTAGACGCATGTACATCATCGTTGTTGTATTAGTATTATGTAGTTTTACTTTTAAGTGACAATGTAAAACTTATTATCGTTGGTACAAACATGCACATTATTTGTAATCTTGAATGACTACATAGGGTGAAGAGGTAGACAATATAATTATAAATATTCGCATAATACAGAAGACATAAATATTCTTACACATGATACCATTAATATGCATCTACTGCATATTGAACACTAACGATACTGACATTAACTTAAACCCAGAGATAATACACACACCACATAAAATGTCTACCAGACAATGCCTTACATAGGTATTCATTCTGACAGGTAAGGGTCGTAGTTAAGGACATTATTACGTTTCGTTGGTGTGAGTTGCTTGTTGGTTGCAGTGGCTAGCTCTTCTGCAAGCGACAATATGTGATATCTAGACCTACGGAGTAACGTCAAATTGTTCTCCTTTCAGATTCTTGCCATTGCACGCATACATTGTTCTATGTTCTTCCTTGGCTTCGTAAGCGAGATACATTCCACCAAAGGCGCTTTGAGTAGTATGAGATCATTGTGCAGAACATTGGACTCATTAACGTGAAACTCCCACTCTCACCTCAGTTTGGCATAGTATTCCCTCTCATCAAAATGTCTCTCCCTTTTATTGTTATCAGGAAAACGAGGTAGTTGCCAATTGCGCATTGTCATTGCAAAATGTGACTTCCACTATGGTATATCCAGATGTTATGCATATACAACTATATATAGGAGTTATGCATGGGTAATTGTATGATGTGGTAGCGTCAGTCATGTGCAACCCGTTCATTTAATAGTAATTGGTACATGATGTTGACTTGACGAATGATGAATGGTAGACCAAACTGTTATATAATTATGTGATGTGGTAGTGCCAGTCATGTGCAGAAATATTTTAAAAACTATGTTCATGAGATGCATGAGGGATTGATGCATGGTAGTACAAATGTATTCAAAATCCATGTGTATCAAAGTATGTAATGGGATAAACATTACGAAACTATGCATAGTTGTATAGTACATCCATAATTAATAGGACATGACCTAGCTCAACCCTAACGTTTATTGGCATATTGGGTTTGTCGAATGTATTTTATATGACAAAACTTGCTACAACAATAACAGATTGGTGTATGGTAGTACAAATGTATTCAAAATCCATGTGCAGCAAAGTATGTAATAAGACAAACATTACAAAAGTATGCATAGTTGAATAGTACATCCATAATTAATAGGACGTGACCTAGATCAACCCTAACGTTTGTTGGCATATGTGGTTTGTCGAATGTGTTTCAAATGACTAGACTTGTTGCAACAGTAACGGCCAGGTGTGGGTACAAATATACAGCCACCTTCGTGGGCAGATCCAGTGAACAATGAGGGAGATAGTTGGGTGGGTAGTAGGGATTGAGGGCTGGCATGAGTATGGGATGTGTGTTCCTCACTATCATCACGGGATGTACTTTGGGATGGCAATGTGTCCTCATGGCCAATGGTGTGGGATGACCAGCATTAGCATTAGACATGTGTTGCGGTGTCCCGACACCATCGACATACATGTCACAAGCACCCTCGTCCTCTGATTCCTCTATAATCGACTCATCCTCATCCTCATTAGCGTGTTCCAGCTCAAGCCTATGCACACGACCAGCTCGACAACCTCCATGGTGTCCACGCCCCTAACACCCACCACCTTGCTCGCCATGGCCTATGGCCTGTGTACTCGTGTCACTTGCCACGTGTGCATTCTCCAGTGTCACTCGATTAAACTCTTCCACAATCTGTAGTGTATGCTTAAGGTGATTGTACATATCGGAGTTTTGTTTGTAGGTTAGTAGTAATTAAACATTAGACTCAACTTGTCAAACAATGGAGTAGTGTTAGTAGGGTGGAAGAGAAAGCATGGAGCAACACACATATATCTTCAAACCATATAAAGAACCATTGAATTATTGCCTTACCAAGATTTCCCAGTATGCAGACTCTTGCGTAATGAATCATCTAGTCATGTCAACATACCACTTCATGTAAGCATTAAGGAACGTCATGTTTCTCCATTCAAGATCGACGCATCGCGAACACATTGCCCTCAATTCGACCATTGTTGAATATAAGGAGCATGTTCTACGGCCCAATCCTAGTCATATTTACCTTGTAGTGATATCTTATGAAGGTTTTCTGAAGTATCCACAAAAATCGGTGGCAGTTGCTTCATCCCAAACTGACGGAAGACACGTTTTGGATGATACTCCTCTACTACCCAAAAATAAATCAAAGGCACGACGAACGTCTATATATGTTGGTCGGCAGTGCAATATGTGGGCAGAGAGTGCAACGCATCCTTGTGCGACTCCTATACAATCTAAAAACCAAATACAAAACCTTTTTTATTTCTGTCACAAATATCAAACATAGCAACCATGTATCTAATACAAATGGTGCAACTAGATTTTCGAAATTTTGTGTGTGATTAACCTATATATAAAATATAATGTGATTCAAGAAAAGATTGATTTATGAAAAATAATTAAGTGATATACCATTTATCCAAATTGCATTAAATGTAACATAAACCAAACCATCTAGCAGTAATATATCTCACAAAAATATAATGTCAAGTGCAATAAAATCTTATTACATTTAACATCTGTATGAAAAATTTTAAGCAAAGTAACCTATTGTTTATAAATACAAATAGAAAAACAAATATACATGTGAACAAATTTACAAAGGCAACTATCAATACTTACATCAAGAGGAATCCAATTTTGGGAGGAGGGAATGGAATGGAATGAAAGGAATATTTTTAGAATATTCTTCCCTCCCCTTGTTTGGGAGTTTTAACGGAGAAAATGGAAGGTCCATTCCCTCGTTTGGGAGTTTAAGTGGGAGAGAAGGGAATGGTTAGGAGGGAACACACATTCCTCCCTTTTCTCTCAAAACCTCAAATTTTTGTTCCCCCAAAATTGAGAGGAATGGGAGGGAATGGATTTAGGTTTAATGAATTTTTGTTAAAACCCCTAAAATACCCCTTTAATATCAGCCATTTTTTTCTCATTCAGCCGTAAAAAATATAGCTATCATTCTTGCACATTATTTCCTGTTCTCTACAAAGTGAAGTTGTTGCCACTAGTCTTTCTTTTTCAAGGTCTGTCGCAATTTTCGGTTACTGCTCACAACAAGTACGTCTTTCTTTTTTTGTCTGCCAGTCATTTATAGTCTCCAAAGAGTGATAGCAATGAGGTCTTTCAAGTCTTTCAAGTCTTTAGGTGGGTCTTTCAAGTCTAATAAATGATAGCCATGGGGTCCACGGATGAAACAATTTCATAAAAATGAATTGTTTGCTAGTCATTCATGTTTTTCAAGTCTTGCAAAAATTGTTTGGTAGTCAATTCTTTTTTTTTTTTTTTTTTTTGATGAACTGTTTGCTAGTCATTCATGAGAGTGATATATGGTGTTTTTTATATTGTTTTGTGTGTAGTCTTTTATATTGGCAGAGTGGTTATTTTGCCATGAGCTTTGTTTGTCTTTTCTTTCTTTGCGTGGTATTTTCTTTCTTGCTTTGTCTGCTATTGTGATATGCATAAGACTGCGTGTTATACACATTATTTGATATTCACTTTATGCCACTTTGTTTGCTACCATTAAAATATTTGACATTTTATTTCTTTTGTGAAAGTTTCTTGTTCATATATTTAATTATATGTTAAAATGTAAAAAATATTTAATTTACAGTTTAAAAGCTATCAAAAGCATATTGTGAAGTGTCCAAATTTTATAATGAATAGAACATGTGTCTATAATTTCTTTGACTAGGACTTCGGCTAATAACATATCTATTTTTTTTAACTTAGATGGATTTGAATGATGAAGTACTTAAGACCATAATTTTTTCAGAATATATGAGGAAACTAGTCTTGGTTCATGCTTCATGCTGTTATTTGTGCTACATTATTCATCGAAGGCAACAATTGAAAAGACGTGTTCCCCACATTCCCACACAATCAAGCACAGAAAGAAAATTAATTCGTGATGAAATAATGCATCGATTTAGATTTAGTGAAAAATGCTATGATATAATATGCATGGGTCCACAAGCTTTTCAAGGTTTGTGTGACATTTTGCGAAGAGACATTGATCTTCAAGACACACAATGTGCCACGGTTGAAGAGCAAGTTGCCAAGTTTCTTCACACTCTATCACATAATGTGAAGACTTGTACAATGTCCTTTTTTTTTCGTTCTGGTGAGACCATTAGTCGCCATTTTCATAATGTGTTAAGATCAATAATTATGTTAGAGGATCAGTTCCTTCGACAACCTGATGGAATCCAAGTGCCAGTTGAAATACTACAGAGTAGAAGTTACAATCCATATTTTAAGGTAAATATATCATGTATATATTATATATTTGATAGTAGCTTAGTATAAGTATATTTTAAGGTAAATGTCTTTGAGAGATATTATTAATTTCAGGATTGTATTGGGGCACTTGATAGAACACATATTTGTGTCAAAGTGTCTAATGAGGATGCATCAAGATATTGGGGTAGGAAGGGTTACCCAACACAGAATGTGTTGGCAGCATGCTCATTTGATTTGAAATTCACGTACGTATTATCGGGTTGGGAGGAACTGCTTTAGATTCAAAAATAATAAAGAGTGCTTTATCTAGAAACGATAATTTGAAAATCCCACAAGGTAAATTGAATTCAAATACGTATTAGGATGTATTCTTTATAATTAAAAAATTTATAGTATATAATTAACAATTGTTATTGTTTATTAGGTAAATATTATCTTGTTGATGTGGGATACATGAATAGAAGTTGTTTGATTGCACCTTATAGGGGAGTGCGTTATCATTTAAAAGAGTACTCCATTTGTTCTCCTGAAAATGCTAAAGAATTGTTTAATTTGCGACATACGTCATTGTGCAATGCTATTAAAAGAGCATTTCATGTACTTGAAAAGAGATTTTCTATCATAGCAAGTACTACAGAGCCTAGTTATTGTGTTGACACACAAAATGAAATCATTTTATCATGTTGTATACTTCATAATTATTTAATGGGTGTCAATCCTGAAGAAAGTCTTATTACTGAAGTTGATGAAAAGGTTTTACATTCTCATCGTGAACGTGTGGCCCCTGCTCCAAGAGAAGATGATGAGGATGCTAGGCAATGAGATTTTATAAGAGATTCTATAGCATTAGCCATGTGGCAAAACTATGTCCAAATGTGATAGCTTTTGAGTTTATTGTTGTCATGTCGTTTAAGATTGTTATGTTTCAATTACTTAGATCTAAATATTATGCAAATTTCTCTTTTCATTTTGATATTGCTCTCTATCTTTTGATAATTAGTATTAATATTTACGCAATATTTTGTGTTTTTTGTCCTATTAATTATAGCATGGGTAAGATATCAAAGAAGAATAGTGAAGATCCAAGTAAAGAAGTAGAATGGAGTAGTGTTATGGATGTTGCTTTAGTGGATGTTTTTTTATATCAAGTGATCATAGGTGGTAGAGTTAATGGAATTTTTACCTGTAAGGCATATGATGACATAGTGAAAGAGTTAGTTGAAAAATTCCACATGGAGATTGACAAGGATAAGGCGAAAAATCGACAAAAGACATTGAAGAAGAATTTTCATGAATGCTATGACATATTTAAAGATGGATTGAGTGGTTTTGGATGGAATTATTCTTTAAATATATGGACAGCTGAACCAAAAGTTTGGGAGCTACTCATAACGGTAAATTACCATTTTTTGTGAGTTTAATTTTGTATTGCATAATTATATTTGTTATACAACCATTTTTCTTGGTTTGTAATAGTCTAAACCTACGGCCAAGAAGTGGATGACAACATCTATGCCCAACCACTCTATGATGGCATAACTTTGGGCTAATGATAGAGTAAAAGGTGATCATGTTGAAACTGTAAAGGAGAAATGTGCTAGGTATGTTGCATTGACCACTATTGATGAGATTGAGAATTTGGTATCTTAAAATCAAGTTTCTTTAGAGAACTTTGAAGTGGAAGATGATCAAAGGTCACCAGAAATTAATGTTGTATGTTCTCGAGTGTCATCACAAGATGATATGTCTTCTAAAAGTAAGAAAAGACGATTGACAGAAGATGATGAACTTGGGAATGTAATTTCCTAGTCATTTGATAATGTATCAATGGCAATAAATAGGGCGATTGAGGTTATGGCAAAGTGCTTTTCAAAGTCATATAGAGTAGAAGTTCATGCAGTTTTGGGCATACTGGACTTGAATTCAATATCAAAGACTGAGGCTTGCATATTTTTTTATGGAAAATCGAACATATAAAGAGATGTTCTTTGGTTGCCCAGATCATGAGCGAAAATTTGTCCTATTGACATTGATGTCTAGGCCTAAAAATTAAAAAGTGTGGGATTTCTTGGCCAACTTTAGTTTTGGAATGGATTATGTTATTTTGTTGGTGTTGATGCATTTTTAGTCCCTACATTTTAATTTCACCAATTTTAGTCCCTAAACCAATTAACGCGTGACATTTAAGTCCTTGCCGTCAGCCAACAAATTGAAAAAGCATATGTGTCTGATGGAGAAATAAAATTATATTTCTTTTTTACATGTGGCATGCCCCACTTCGACACATGGCTTTCCTGCCCCAAACCTAGTCACGTGTATGTCACCTGAGGCACTCACCAACCAATTAGACATTAAAAACCCCCAAATTAGACTTGAATCCCTAGAATTACCCTTTTCGTCTCTCTCGAACCATCAACCTCTCTCTCAAACCATCTCTATCACTTGAAGCCACCACCATTATCAACCATCTCTCAAGATCTTCAACCATTTTGAAGTCCCTGATCAGATGGAAGCAAGCTTTTCAACTAGTTCAAGCTTGAGGAGGAGAGCTCCATTGAGGTGCTACTGTGCTAAAAAACCAGTGTTAGTAGTTTTGTGGACAATAGACAACCTTGGCAGAAGGTTTTATGGTTGTCCAAACTACTGGGTATTTCAATTTCAGTATTTTGTTTTATTGGGGTTCAATTTTTTTATTTAAATTCTTCTTTGGTTGTGGAAGTTTATTTTCCAATTTTCTTATGTTTCATTATTAAGTGCTTGGTTTGCATTTTAGGTTGGGTGAAAGTGTAAATTCTTCCAATGGCATGATGATGAGATATGTGAATGTGGTAAGGTACTTATCCCAGAGCAAAGGCAACAGATTATCAGCCTAGAGGTCAGGGTTGCAAGATGCTACAAGAGAGAGAAGTTTTACACTCTGGCTTTGGCATTCTTGTTGGTGATATGTGGGATTTGTCTTTGTAATTGTATGTTTGGTTAGATAGGTAGTGGAAGTTTGGTTAGGCATCAAGTGGGAAGTGTGGAAGTGGTTATGTTTGGTTAGGTTGGTGGTGGAAGTGTATGTTTGGTTAGCATGTTACATAAATGGGGGAATTTCAATATCCTATATGGGGCTGGCAGTGTGTAAATTTTTTGGTTAGGTAGTTAGCATGGAAACACTTGCAGGTTTCTTTTTTTTGGTACCATTCCTGGAATGAAATGAATACCCCTCACTAATTTTGTCATGTACATGGCATCATGATCATCAACAACCAAATGAAAATCTGCCATTTCTTGGTCCACTTCAGGCATTTTATACCACAGCCTGCTAACAAATGTGTACCTAAAGTCCCTACGCATACCCTCTATCTCAACCTTGGACCACCTTTTAGGGTCACAATTATCAACTACATCTATTGCACCTCCCACATATTTTCTAGGATTCCCAGTAAAATAGCCACCATGATGCACAGATGTACTAAATACCGCATCTATTCTGCATGCAACATAACCCTAAAACCAATTAAACAATGCTAGTTACGGAACAAAACAACAGTTATTTAAGAAAACAACACTCATTTACCAACACAGCACTTATTAAAATAGTTCACTCTGCATGCAACATACCCCCAAAACCAATTAAACAATGCTAGTTACAAAACAAAATATATATTATTTAGAACAAAATATATATTATATTTAACAAAACAACCCTCATACCTAATAAAATATTCTGCTTTTCTTGTAGACAACACAACACTTAATAAAGTATTAGGTGATCACAACACTTAATCAAATTTTTAAGTAACAATACAACACTTACTTCAATAGTTTTGTTGTACTAAAAGAAACATATGCATGGTTATCAACACTTGAATTACACAAAAAACTCTCATACAAATAGCTCTCTTCAACAAGAGCACAAGGGGAAAACAGGGAACATATGGACCACAATGTAAATCACAAACAAACACGTGCAGACAAGGACCAACAAATAGTCAAAAAGTCCAAATATACAAAAACATTGTGGCCCCTACTATGAAAATTCATTTTAAGCCAACAAGCATATTGCAAAGCAATAAATAAGGACAGAGAGAAGAGAGAGAAGACCTTTTCACAAAGATAGAGGTCTCCCAGCTTTTATTTTCTCCACTATTTGAAAAGTGTGGGTATCAAGTGACAAAGATGGTGGTTTTGAGAGATGGCTAATGATGATAATGGCTTCAAGTGACAGAGTTGGTTTGAGAGAAAGGCTGATGGTGGCTTCAAGTTAGGGATTCAAGACTGATTTGGGGATTTTTCAGGGTCTACGCACCAGATTTGGTTGGCGAGTGCTCATGTGACTAGGTTTGGGGCGGGAAAGCCATGTGTCGAAGTGGGGCATGCCACATGTAAAAAAATAATATTATTTTATTTCTCCGTCAGCCACATATGCTTTTTCCGTATGTTGGTTGACAGTAAGGACTTAAATGTCACGCGTTAATTAGTTTAGGGACTAAAAGTTGTGAAATTAAAATATAGGGACCAAAATGGAAAAAAAGCCAAAATTTTGGAACTAAAAGTGCATTTACACCTATTTTGTTTTGTTTTGGCAAGACTCATTACACGAGTTTTTTTAAAAAGATATTTGTTTGCATTTTTAAACTATTTAATTTGTTGGAAATAAATATGTGAAATGTAAATTGCTTTACAACATAGAAATATACATAACTTGATTTTTAGCTACAATAAAATTTTATTTTTCCATAAACTAGTATCATTTTTTTATGTTCTTTAAAATGAGGGGTACAATAGTAATGTTATTATAAAATAATTTCATTTCATTCCTTCCAATGTCACTTCCAAACAATGCTACTTACATTTCATTCCATTTTATAAAATCCAAACAAGATTTTTAAATTCCATTCCTTTAATGATCGTTCCATTTCATTCCCTTATAAACTCACAAACAGACCCTTAAGGAAGCTTCCAAATTATCCTCAATTGCAATTTTTTTTAAGTCTAACTTCATATGAAATCCCAACATAACATCTACTATATATAGGATTATCATGTCATTGTGTCAAACAAGATATACCTTGTCCAACTCAAAGGATTTTCAGGCCATTGCGTCAAAGAATAAATACTTGCTCCAAAACAAAGAAAAGAAAAGAAAGAAAGAAAGAAAGAATAAATGAAGCAAGTAGGCAAGGCATATGCTTGCTTGCCAACTTAGACTTAAATACTCCATAGTAACATTTCCTTTTTCCTTTTTACTTTTTATGTTTTTCTTTTCCTTTTGTGTTTACAAACATATCCACACTAGCATTAAATTTTCTCATTCATTTATAAGATTTATTTATGCATCTTGTTCTAGGTTATACATAAATGAAATTTTATCTCTTGTGTTATATTTAAATGATGAATTTTGAGTTGGAATTTACTCAAAATTTAACTTTGGAAATTACTAATACTTATTTATATTGTTTATGTTAACAAGAAAGGAAAATTCAAAAGTTCTATAGAATTTTATACATTTTTTATACTCAGTACATACGCACACCCCGACATATATATGCACAACCGCGAGGCCATGCCATGCTCACAAGCACACACAATGATAGTGTAGCTTGAATAAGTGGTGCACCCAACGTGTGCCATATGTATTATTTCATACATAACAACCATAGAATAATATTCTAATCATATGATTTCCATCTGTGATCAGCCTTTTATTGTCATGATTTCCATACGTTTATTTTTATTGTCATGACATAAATGTGGTAGAATACTTGGTGTGCCTGTAATGTTGATAGTGACGCATGATAGGCAACTAGGACATGCATGGCATGCTATGTGGTGCACTTTGACTCATTCCATCTAGCAAACATACAGTTTGGCCAAATGCTCATTAGTATTTATGCAAAATCATTGTGGCTTTAAAACATTACAGGATGCATATTCACCAACAGATAAAGAATTCCGAATTACAGATAAAAATTAACGTACCTGCAGGCAAAGGGACCTGCCTACACCATCTGTTGTGGTAGCCTTGTAATTGGGCATATCTGTGGAAACCTTGAATAAGCCCAAAGCTGCACCAGCAAAAAAGCTCCTCCAATCTACTTCGCTTTCTTGTTTGATGCCTTACATAGGTGCTAGTAGAGCCAACTTAAGGTTGCACTACCCCAACTATACTTCTTTGTATCGCTGATTGGGTCAAAGAACTGTAGAGGCATGAGTGAGATCCATTGTGCCGACTTGTCCATAAACAATAGGAACCCAACTGAAGAAGTATATGATAATGGGCATATCGCCACACTACGACGTCACTAGCATTCGCAGCTAGGAAATCTCTAAACTGTTCAGCAAGCCAGTTGATTTGTATCCTCTCCCCAGCAAGGACATACTTATTTTCATTGGAATGGGGTACCGAGGGTGGAGAAGTAAAACCCAACAACTCTGTGCACAAGTCCTTCCATGTCAAATTAGTCTTCCCAATCACCGACAAACCATCCACGGGAACCCCTAACATCACCTTAATATCTTGTAAGGTGATACCCATTTCTCTATGAGGTAAGTGCAATGTGTGCATCTCCGGACGCCAATGCTCGACCAAAGCAATGATCAACGCATGATCAACTGCCAAATCTAGGATATGGAAGAGCCCTTCTAACTCGTCTCTTTGATATAGCAGGTGATCTGTGGGTCTAACCCGCCCCAAGGTAACGAAATGGATCAGCGTCGATACTTTAGTATGCTTGGCATTTGCTGCACACGAAAACACATTGGGATCAAAAAGTGCATAATAAGCTACAACAATATATGATTAAGATACATCAAAATATGATGGAGATAAGCAGCAATAAAACTCCTTAAAAGTGCTGGTGATATACTATGATGATTGAAAAAGGTAAATCAGTCCACCACTGAAAATGCAATATATAACGGTTTCCCCAACAACATCTGTGGTATTACTGTTTCTATACAAGTCATCATTAATGTTAAAATCAAATGGTGAAGTAGTTCCTTGAACATTGCTATCTATAAATAAACATTTACAAGGGCTAGTGGCCAATGAGAACCATAGGCTAGGTTCCACTACACTAATTGGCAAGTGATTAGCAACATTCTTTGAAGACTCCTTAATAAACTACTTCATCCATCTGCATCTTTTGTGATCAAATCCCTATCTACATAATTGTTGAACTACGTACAAATTCTTTGTTCAACTTTAGGAAATCAAGTAGCCAAGCACAGAGTTTCAGGTGTTAATTCCAATAAAAAAAATACCAGGTTTTCAAATTCAAGAACAAATTGTCAGAGTAGGTGTAAATAATCAAACAATAGATCTGACCAAAATGAACACAAACTAGAGGTCTAAAGCTTGGAGAAGCCACTTCAAGCTTTCATGATACAAAACTCATAACAACCTTTCAAGTTGGGGTAGACCCAAATTCTAGTTTTGTGATAAATTCCCCTCCCATTGAATCTTCTAATTCCCTATGATTTTTTAATGTTCGATATGTAGCATTTAAAATCAAAGGAAATTTATGTGTTACACTTTCTACTAAGAATGAGAGGGAATTGGAGGATTCAATTGAAGGGGATCATTCACCATCAAAATAATAACCAAATGGAGGAGTTTGGTGCAACTACGTACCTAACCGTTGGTGGGGCTCGCCCATAGCGAAGTGGATCGATGATTAGCTTGCCACTTCAAGAGTCTGGCTGGGTCTAGAGTCCACGTCTGACAACGGCTGCATATCTGACACGAATGCAATGATGTTAATAAACCATTGAGCCTAGCTAGACATTAACAAAATTAACCTGAGTACATCATCCTATCCGTTCTTTTTTAACCTAGATGTTATAAAAAACCATAAGTAAATAAGAGGTTGAATAAAAACATACAAGTTCAGTTTAATTCTGAATAAGCCTCACCACACAAATTCACTCCCCACTCCAATGTATTTTTGAAATAATTCACCTTACTTTTCAAAACTCTATTGTAACATAACATTGCAGATTCAGCTCAAATAGGCAAATTAACATTCACAAAGACAAACTAACTAGTACTTACAAGTAGCAAAAATGGCATACAACTTCCAAGGTTTCTAAGTTAATCAAATTCCTGCAACTCCAAATTGTATAATTTTTTTTATTATTTTTTTTAATTTTATTTTAGGAAAAAATATAGATATTGCAATTTCATAAAGGCATGAGGATTTGACAAATACCCTAAACTTATGCATTAGTATAACCAAGCTCGGCTTGATAATAAAAATAACATATTCAAACTTGGTTCGAGCTTAAATCAAGCCGATAAACAAAGTTTGAACTTGAGTTCATTAAAAATTCCAAAGCAATCTTAAGCATAAACACAAAATTAATATCAAGGTCAATATCAATCTACTGAGCTTGATATCACATAGAAGCTTAAGCTCTACATACTAATTAATCATACTTCATATCTCACTTTTGATTCTTCTTTAGCCATCATTCAAATTACAACTTTACATTCATTCATCATTTGCACAAATTATAATCTTCACAAAAAGGTAACATGATATTTCAAAAGCAACCATGTTACATATGCTAAGTTTTTTATACTAAAGTCCATATATTCTTCAAAAAATTAGAAATATGTTCTGCAAAAAATCTTCAATGTGCGCCAAATTACACAACGAACAACTTGCATGCAAAACTATAAAAAAATAATAAAAATAAAAAGACAATTGAGAGAATTTGAGTAAAAAAGAGAGAAAAATTCCCATGAGCTTCCACAATTAAATAAAAGGTAAGAGATTGGCAGCTTTGAATTTGTCACTCATTTAATTTTGACACATATTGATTGCACTTAACCATGTTAGAATTATGACTATATATAGTTGAAAGCGTCCACATCTCTTGTGTTCCTCATATGATAGTACTTCACAATTGACAACATTAAAAAAAACAGTCACAAGAAAGGTTTCTTATTTTGATGAACATAATCAATATATTAATGCATATGTAAAACAGATAAACAATTGGAGTATCAAAAATTTTCCTTCTATGGTAAGCATGAAAGGTTTCTTATTTTGTTTACCCCACCAAATGTTACTCAACTTTTAGTTTAGTTCCCAACATAGTGAGTTACATAGATTGAATACATCTATTGTATATGGGATTGTCTTAGCTACACCTTTGATGAGGGTTTCTTTACTTGTTGAATACAATAATTTCTCTTTTCATATTTGGTTATTTTTACCACACGTAAGAACATAATTTTAATTAAAGTCATACCACACTTCTTATTTGAGCATTTTTTACCAATTGTTATTTGTGTTTGTGTGTAATGGTTATATGATTTAAATTGAAACATTTTTAAGTTTTTTAAAATTTTAAAATTATATATTTTTTGGGATTGAAAGGTAGTGATCATAAGGTTTAACTTAAAATCACACAAAACCATCCAGTGGTCTTCTAATTCTATGGCATTGTTTGCTATCATTTATAAGGAGAATTGGTGTTCAAATTCCCTTCCCCCAACTTATCAACTTATCCAAAAAAATATTAAATTGTAAATTGCACCCTTCAAGCTAGTTTGGGATAATTTTGATTTCTCCCCAAAAGTTTCAAAATTTTGATTCTCCCCTAAAATTTTAAGCATTAGTATACCAACAACAAATACAAAAACCATTTATGCGATGCCATGTTGAACTTAGGTTAAACAACAACTCAAAAAATTGAAACCCAGATTAAAAACAACAACAACTAGGATTAAACACAACAACAACTAGGATTAACAACAACAACAACAACAACTCACACTAGGATTAAAATCCTAAAAAAATTGAACTCAGATTTTTTTAAATTACCTTAATGCAGTTCTAATTCTTTGCTCAGACAACAAATACGATAAAACCCACACTAGCTTTAACTCTGGTTTCTAAGGTTGATGGTGAGGGTTGCGGTGAGGGTTACTGTTAGGGTTTTCGGTTGCGTTTTGGTTTTGGGTAAGGTTTCGGTCTACTGATAATAGCAAAGGGCTCCGTCGCGATTGAGGGAGAAAGAAGAGGAGTTGGGCTACTGATCGGGAGAGACTGAGGGAGACAGAGAAGGCGCTTTGAAGTTGGAGGGTTGTTATGTGGTTGGAAGTGTTGGAAGTAAAGAAAAGATATAGCACACAATCATTGCTATTTGAGATGTGTCGTATAGTATCTAGTTTCAATTTATATACTATATGTTACAATAATTTTAATTCTTTTTTGATTCTTTCTTTCTTTTTTTTGTTATTTTGTGAATTGAAGAGTATATCCTTCAAATGAACTCTTTCTTTTTCTTCTACATCAGGTTGACCTATTGAAGAATAAGCTTGGGTTCGATGAAGCTTTTAATTACAAAGAAGAGCATGACTTGAACGCAGCTTTGAAAATGTAACTAACATACAACATAATTTGCATAGGATTTTTCAAGTTGAGCTTGGTTCATCCACAGTAATTCATTATCAAGTTGATTGGTTCAGTGAACGGACCAAAATGTGCCAAATTAGTGGAAAAATCCAAAAACTCAAAATTTGGCCATGCCATTCAACATTCATACTCCTAATTCCTCCAACAAATATTATCAATTTTGTTAATCTCTAGAGACTAGGTGGACACATTTCAAACAGTGAAAAAATGGATCACTAACTTTATTATTTTGTTTGCCACCAAGTATTTCCCTAAAGGCATTGATGTTTACTTTGAACATGTTGGGGGCAAAATGCTTGAGGCTGTGCTCCTTAACATGAGACACCACGGTCACATTGTTGCATGCAGAATGATCTCACAATACAATCTTGATGAGCCAGAAGGTACCAAAAATTTGTTACAGATCTTATACAAGTGGATCTAAATAAAAGGATATACGCATCGCAATTAGTATCACCTATATCCCAAGTTCTTAGACCATGTGCTGCCTTACATAAGAGAAAAGAAGATGGTGTATGTGGAAGACATAATTGAAGGCCTTGAAAATGGTCCAGCTGCCCTTGTTGGACTTTTTAGTGGTCGCAACTTTGGAAAACAAGTGGTTGTTGTTGCTCGTGAATGATTCAATCATACATTATATGAACGTAGCATGACCATTGTGTTTGGTTACCATCCTAGTCTAAGTTATGAAAGGCTTCTAGGTTTGAGGGTCAAGATCAGGTTAGTTTGTTGGGTTGTGGCTAGTGCCTATGGAGAATAATTATGTCCTATATGTATATATAGGATGAAAATATAGAGAAATTATCCAATGCTTAATAAATGCTATCATATGCGTGTGCACGTATTTTTTTATTTTTTATTTTTTGGTTGAAGGGAAAATTCATAAACAACTAAATAGCAACAACAGGGGCAGGACAGAGCCTATTAACAAACAGCCCAACGGCATCAGCCTCCAACAAGCTAGATAAGTCCACAGGAGGACTAGAAAACACAACAAACTCACTGTCAAGCATAAGGCCTAATCTAGCCAAAAAATCAGCACACTTGTTAGCTTCCCTGTAGATATGCCTAAAACTTCTCTGAGGAATTCGGTTAGCCATAAGTCTGCAATCTTCCATGATAGGCGAGACAAAAGCATCATGAGATGTGGGAGAGTTAAAAGCATCCACAATGGCTTTAGCATCTACCTCAATAATAACAGAGTGCGCATTAGCTTGAAGACACAATTGCAGCCCATCGCGAAGCGCCCATAGCTCAGCCAAGAAACTATTAGTACTCCCAATTCTCCTTGCAAAACCTGTCACCCACTCCCCATTTTCATCTCTAATAAGCCCACCTCCACCTGCTATACTGGAGTTACCTGTTGCCGAGCCATCAGTGTTCAAGGTGAGCCAGCCAGCCATCGGCTTCTCCCATCTGACGCTCCTTATAACTGTCCTTTTGGTAACCAGGCCGTTGTTCGCATAGAAAAAGAACTCCAAAGCACAGTCCACCACTTCTTTGCCTAGCCTGGGATTTGGATTTTTTTGATTGAAAATGCAATTGTTCCTATCCTTCCAAAGAAGCCAAATACCAAACAAGAAAATAAGACTCCAAGGCAGAGGACCCAGATGGTAATAAGAATTAGATGTGGCATTAGAGATAAGCCAATCCTGAAGGCTCAAAGAAAAGAAGTTGTGCTTGGCTACCCGCCCACCCAAGTGCAGCCACACATTCTTACTTACTGGGCAGTCACGCAGCATGTGCAAGATGGATTCTGCCTCAACATGACACCGAGGGCAATTGGCATCAACTTGCAGACCTCTAGCCGCTAAACACTGATTGACTCCGATGCTATGGTGCATACACTTCCAGAGAAAATTTTGAATTTTAGGCAAAATTTTCAGCTTCCAAATCCACTTCCCATTAAATGGGGCATCCCTCAAGGAGTTCATGGCCAACCCATAAGCACTCTTAATCTCAAAGTCACCCTTAGCCGAGTACTT
This sequence comes from Quercus wislizeni, assembly GCA_023055345.1. Taxonomy (NCBI): domain Eukaryota; kingdom Viridiplantae; phylum Streptophyta; class Magnoliopsida; order Fagales; family Fagaceae; genus Quercus; species Quercus wislizeni. Next base: position 37,087,895 of record JALGQJ010000003.1, read on the forward strand.
CCAGGCCAATCTATCCTTTAAATTGGCAGAAAAGGGAATTGGAATGGCCTTTATATCATTGAAAACTTCCTCCGGAAAATTCATTTGGATTAAAGACCAATCCCATCTTCCAGAATAATCCACCACCTCCTTTATCTTTAGATTGGTGGCCTCTCTAGACAAAGGCCCTTGAATGATTTTTCTTAGTGGACCATGGTTGGTCCAATTATCATTCCAAAAATCTAGCTTACTTTCAAAACCCGGAAGCCACTTGGTACCTTCTTTAAAAAAATTTTCTCCACACATCATTCCCTTCCAAATCCTAGAGCTAGGCAACTTACTCGCATTTCTCGAACTAAGTCTCTGGGGATTGCAATATTTCATCCTCAAAACCTTCGCCCAAGGGGCCTTATCTTCAGTGTGGAATCTCCAATTTAGCTTTGCTAACAAAGCTGTATTCCTTCCCTTTGCTGTTTGAAGCCCCAATCCCCCTTCTTCTTTAGCTCTTGTGACCTTCTTCCAGCCCACCCAATGCATCTTCCCCTTCTCTTCAGTTGAACCCCACAGGAAATTTCTGTTAACTCTATCAATACCATCTAACACCTTCCCAGGCAGTAAGTTGCACTGCATAATATAAGCTGGAATAGCTGAAGAAGAAGCTTGAATCAACACTGCTCTCCCGGCCATAGAAAGGAGTTTGGCCTTCCAACCTGCAAGCTTACACTTCACTCTATCCAGAACAAAACCAAGATCCTGGTTGTTATTTCCTTTATGCTTAATAGGAAAGCCCAGATATTTCCCTAGACACTCTGTTTGACGGAACCCAAGAATGTCACTCAAAGCCTCCCTATCGTCAGGATCTATATTCGGCGAAAAATAAACCCTGGATTTAGACTCACTCACAGTCTGCCCGGAGTACCCACAAAAGGTATCAAGGACCTCCCTAATGGCATTGCAATTTTCGGCATTCGCCTTAGTGAAGAAAACCAGGTCATCCGCAAAGAAAAGATGAGAGAAGGCCGGACCACTTCTCGACGCCTTGATTGGACACCAAACTTTAGCCTCACACTTCTCTTGAATGAGTTGATTTAAAAATTCCATACACAAGATAAAAATGTACGGGGATAGCGGATCTCCCTGTCTTATGCCTCTAGAAGGCTTGAATGGATCAAGGCTCCCTCCATTAAACAAAATTGAAGTCGAAACAGAAGAAATGCAGCTCATTATAATATCAATAATATTATCCGGAAAATTGTAGCGCCTCAACATACCCCTAATGAAGCTCCATTCAAGCTTGTCGTAAGCTTTCTCTAAATCAATTTTTAGAGCCATGTAACCACCTTTCCCCTTAGCTCTCTCCATGGTATGGATAATCTCCTGCACCACAATAGCATTGTCCACTCCCCTCCTACCTGGAACAAAGGCTGCTTGACAGGGAGAAACAAGCTGATCCAAAAAGGGCCTAATCCTACCAACCAGGATCTTAGAAACTATCTTATACACTGAATTGCACAGGCTTATGGGGCGGTAACTACCAATAGACTCCGGCCCTTGGGTCTTAGGGATTAGAACAATGTTCGAACTATTCAGATAATCCGGAATTTTTTTCTCTCTAAAAATAGCAAGCACCTCTTCACTCACCGACCTTCCTACAACCAGCCAAAATCTCTGAAAAAATCCTGCATGCAGCCCGTCCGGACCAGGGGCTTTGAAAGCTTTTAAAGACCAGAGGGCAGCTCTAATTTCCTCCTCTGTCACCATGTGGCTGATGCTAGTCTTCTCGTCGCATGAAAGCTTAGGCTGCCACTGCACATTATAACTGAAATCACGAGTTGCTACCACTTGGGAAGTAGTATAGACTTTAATAAAACCTTCTCTGAAGTGATTAGCAACCTCTCTTTCCTCCGTCAACCAGACCCCCGCCTCATTCTTGATTGCAGTGATAAAATTACGCTTCCTACGGGCTAGAGCTGAAATGTGATAAAAAGAAGTGTTTCTATCTCCCAAGATCATCCAATTTATTCTAGATTTCAGAGCCCAAAGATCCCTCTCTTGCTCCAGAACAACATCCAGCTCCTTACACAGATAATTCTCCAATGCTACTAGAGAGGAAGATGGCTGGTTGGCCAAAGACCTTTGCACCCCATTAAGACGGGCCAAAACTCTTTTCTTTTTTTGAAAGATATTACTGAAATGATTTTTATTCCATAAACTAGCCTGCCTGGAAAAAACATCCATTGCTTCCATAAGCCTCCTCGGCTGCTGCCAAGCCTTGTTAACCACATTCGGAAAAGAGGGATCAGACAGCCAAAAGGATTGGAATCTAAAAGGCCTTACGAGATGCAACTGCCTCTTAGGATTGGTTTCCATCAACACAGGGCAATGGTCCGAATGACACCTTGTTAAGTGCGACACTTTAGCATCTGGATAGAGTAAACACCAACTAGGATTCATAAAGAATCTATCAATTCTCTCTTGGATGAGGCTATGAATTTCCCTTCTATTCGTCCACGTATATCTCGGCCCATTAAACCCCATATCCACCATATTGCAATTATCCAAACAGTCCTTAAACATCAACGCCCTGTTTATATTAACTGGCCTACCTCCAAACTTGTCATCCCCAACAAGGGGTTCATTAAAATCACCCGCAATAATCCAAGGTTTACTATGGAGATCAGCAACCTTAGCAAGGTTATCCCATAACACCCGTCTCTCCACAATTCTAGGACTAGCATACACAGCAGTAAAAATCCAAGCAAGGTTAGAGGGGAGTACCTTAACTTCGGCATGAATTTCTTGCTCTGTGGTCGCAAGAGGCACCACCTCCACTCTATCTGAATTCCATAACAGCCAGATTCCACCCGCAAACCCCAACATGTCAGTATGAATAAAACCATCAAAAGGGAGACGATTAATAATCTCCTTTGCTCTATCTCCCCCAACCCTTGTTTCCATAACAACCAAAATGGAAGGATTATGAATCCTAGCCAAATCCCTAACATGACTCTGAAAATTGGGCTTCAGAGCGCCCTTACAATTCCACACTATAATATTCATAATTATTAACGGAAAAAATAAAGGAAACTCAACTGAAGGAGAGAACAACTCTGCCTCCCTCCTCACAATCCATCCCAACCATGCCATCAATTCCATTATGCTTCCCTTCCCTTGACACGGCTTCAACAAGATTTCCCACTCGCCCAAGCTCATCTCCCTCATCACAGCTTGAATGCTGAAGAATGGTGTTGACTTGAGCACTTTCACCCTTGGACCCATGGTTAGTAGTAAGATCAATCTTACTCTGTCCTCCGTCACACACAAAATTTTTTCTCTGATCCATCGCATCACGGCCGATGACTTCATGTTGTTCGCCACCAAACCCACCTTCAGAGACTCCATACTCATGCCGATGGGTCTGCTTGCCCAAATCGTCTCCACCGTTTGCTGAAAATTGGTAAGGCTCACCGGTACACTCATCATCACCATTTATACTCCGAGAGACCCACACCCCTGTTGTGTTTGAAGAAAAATTTCCCACTGCCCCTGTTTCCCCCTTGGATGACCACACGGAAGCTTTGCTCCTAGCTAAAGCTCTTTTACCCTTAACTGAAGGGCTGGACCGGGCTGCCACATGTTTATCCCCCCTTTTAACACCCAAAATTGGTTCACGGCCCACCCTCATAAGCCCAATAGGATCAGCTCCCTTGTTAAAAGTATTCCAATTCCTATAGTCTCCCTTGGGCTCTTGCATAAGCCCATGACCATCCCGGTCCAAACCATGCACTGACTGAGCCCTAGAGGTAACGGCAATATTTGTCTTCTTTTGCCCAGGATTCCTACGTGCCACAAGCATCCAAGGGCCGTACCCGTCCTCTTCTCTGCCAGCTACACTGTCCTTCATTCCACTACCTGTGCCAGAGCAGTACGAGTCATGCACAACATGCGTGTCCTCTCCAGCACTCATCGGACCGCCCTCCACCGGAGGTTCTGGTTTTTTAATAGTGAGAGGGCAAGCTTCAACTCTATGCCCAATCCTCCCGCAAGAGAAACACAGCTTGTGAAGCCCTTCATACACCACGGGTTGTTCGAACCTCCCAATGAGAATAGTATTGATCAGCGGCTTGGTGACATCTAACTAAATACACAACCTTGCATACCTGCCTCTGGCCTCCATGGCAGTATACGCATCAATCTGAAGAACTCTCCCTATAGCTTCTCCGATTTGTTTGAGGACCTCCATCTCATATAGTTCCAAGGGAAGCTCATGCAATCTAACCCAGACTGCAATAGACGAAACACTCACACTTGCCGATTTGAAAAATGGCTCCCAAGGCCTAATGGATAAAAAATGCCCCCCAATAAACCACGGCCCATTATTAAGGACAGCATCCATATCTTCTTTCAAAGAGAACCTGACTGAGTAGAATTCTTTACCAAGGTCCACACAAACCAACGACCCAGCAGGTTTCCACAACAGGTTAAGCTTACTCTGAAGAAAACTAAAACCTATTGTTCTACCATACAGCTTAATGATCAGAGCATTGGACCACGGCTTTCTGATTCGGATTTTGGTTTCTCTCGTAAGTTTGATCGCTGTCAACCCCTCATGGAGCTCTTCCACCTCCTCGTCTGAATCCGCATCCAAATCTAATGTATCCGAGAATTCAAAAGCCTTAGCATAGACCCCTGGAAACTCACCCACCAACTTTTCTTTGAAAGATTTCTTAGCAGCCCCCCAAGAGTTCTGGCCACCCTGAGATTGCCCACTCTCACTAATTCCATCATTAAAATCGGCATGATATCCTTCTTTGACCTTTTTCTTACTCCTGGAAAGCTCCGCTTCCTCCTCTCTAGATAGCTCTCGGTTTTTTGTCATGTCGTTTAGTTGCCTATACGTATTCTTTTACATCTCTTGAATTTAAAATCATTTACAACTGTACTAAAAATTAATGGAAATACTGCTTGGTTATTGGTCATTGGCCATGTAATATAATGGCATTCTTCTCCGTTCAATCTGTGAGGTTAAATCCGAGGTTGAATTCCTTCAACTTACATTTAAAGGGAAAAAATAAGGAGGAGGTCTTGACCAAGGAACTTGAGAACCATGTTCTTCATTCTTCCTTGCAGCTACAACACTGATAAAATCATAGCTTCAGCTATAACCATAGTAAAACAGACATGAATAGTCATTTGAATCATCACATGGTGGGTTGGATGAAGTTTCTTCCAAACTGATTTGGAGGTAAATTCTATCCAATGAAAGAAAAGCCTCATATCTTATATCTCAATAATATGTCATGTTAGGTAGATTAATCCTAAATGAATAAGAAATTGCAGAAATTACCCGTTTCTATTTAAGGCCCATAAGAAGAACAAGCATGCTTGGTAAACTTCAAGCAGAAGAAAATGAATCTTTCAACCACTTCTCTGGAACTTAAAACAAGGGATCACTTGGAGAGAGAGAGAGAGAGAGGTCTTAAATCGTGGACCTAAATTAAGGAGATTATCAGAACTCCATATGTGTATATGAACCTGAAGATATATGACCACATATAAGACTAAAGCAAAAGGCATAAGCATCTACTTAGAGATATGGGACAACCTGAATGACGCTAATTCTTACTCAATGACAACGGTAAGCCAAATGCGTTGTCTTCTCCTCTTTACATCCATAAGCACAAAAGTTACAAGGACAAAGACACCAAAGCATTAATGCCACACCACAAATTCTCTTCCTTTCCATCTATTCCAAGGAGTATACACTCATAACATACAGGATTTACGCAACACTATTATTCTTTTGAACCCAATAAGCCATTTGGGCCAACCTCAAACACTTCTTTGCAACCTAGAAGACACTGCACACAAGTAGTACTAGGCAGATAACTCAGTCAAACAACAGTAGAAGTAGATACAAAATACAAGGCAGAATTATTCGCGAGCAATTACAACTACTTGTTTTCCGACGTTGCGACCACTAAAGAGTCCAACCAAGGCAGCTAGACCACTTTCAAGGCCTTCAGCTATGTCTTCTACGTATGCTATCTTCCCCTCTTTGATGTTAGGCAGCATTGTGTCTAAGAACTTGGGATAGAGGTGATAGTAATCACGAACTGTAAATCCTATCATATGGATGCGTTTGTATATGAGACACATCAAATTTTTTACACCTTCTAGTTGATCAAGATTATACTATTAGATCATCCCACATAAAGCAATGCGACCATGGACTCTCATGTTTAGGAGCACTGCATCAAATGTTTCACCCCCAACATTCTCAAAGTAAATATCAATGCCCTTTGGGAAATACCTGAGGATGGATACAAACCAATAATGTGTTTCAAAGATCAAAATACTGATATATGTTTCAAAGAATGAAGATAATATCACCAAGGCTCTAATGGATGGTATCAATTACACATTGATATTTTTTATTAGACAGATACTAGATAATTTTTTAAATGTTGGTCACTATATTTCATATTCACAAACTAAAATCAGGTTTGTGGGCAGCACAAAGAAAAACCATGTCAAGAGCAAAATTATTTGTACCAAACATGTTAAAAAAATGTGTCATATTAAATCACTAGATTCACTACATTGCCTACATCACAAAGAATTGATAGTGACTCCATCATGATGGATAGCTATTAAAAAGATTAAGGACCAACTACCACAATTAATGTTACAAAATAAAATGACGTACTTGAAACTGTACCATCTTTCTTTGTTTTCACTTGCTTGATTCTTCTATATTTAAGCCTTAGACCATACACCAAGGATTAACCCAACCTTAAAGCTGCTACAGGCAAGGCCTAGAAGTTTCAATAAGCAAGTTGTTGATAATAAATGTGGTGTCATATCAAGTGTAGGGGTATTGGGCCCAGGGGCTCATTATCCACGTATGTATTGGGCCTAAAGCCCAAGCCGAGGACTATAGACCGCCGAGAATAGGGAAACGTTACCAAAGGAGCCCGTATTATTGAATGACAAAGTCATTTAGGGACATAATGGCACAAGAAGGCGTGCTAAGGACTAATTCCATCTCAGATAAACCAAGCCGAGGTCCGAACAGGCGGTCTGTCGTCCGAAAGGACGTTCCCAAAGGTCCTGCAGGCACAGATAAGCATGGCTAAAACAAAGTACAGAGGGAAGTCTTGAAATATCTAGGGAGAAAGCTGCTACCACCGCATTAAAGGCTCTGCAGGTAACATCCTAGCTGCATTAATGTGGAGAAGACCCCTGGACAAGGCTATATTGGCTTCCCCAATGCACAAAAGGGGTTGGAAGGGGTGTCTGATGGGACAGACACTCAAGTAGAGACTTGGATGATCAACAAGTGGAAGGCCAAGATTGTTGAAAATGAGCTATATAAAGGTAGAGATATACCATGAAAAGTGATTGGAAATATGAGGAAAGAAACATTGAGCAACATAGAACTAGACTTGTAACATCACCCAAGAGTATTGAATAAGAATCATTGTCCTTGGACTTCGTCGAGGACGTCTTTTTTTTAGTTAACATTTGTGTATTCATCATTCTTTTGTCATCCAACCTACCTAATTTGTTGTTCAGTTACTTAAAGCCCAGTTTCCTAACCCATTCTCTACAAATTCATTATTTTGGGCTTTTTGGGCCCAAGTCCATTCGCATCTTAGGTTGGGGCACCAAATCAGGTCCTTACATCAAGTAATGGCCCTTCCAGTTTGTTAAAATAATGCTAAAAAAGAACAACCTAATCTGCCAAGGAAACTGTATTTGCTTCAAGCTTTAGATTACAATTTTAAACTCCCATTATGCAGATGACAAACTGACCTTTTCAAAGCAGCAACCAAGTCATGCTCTTCCTCATAATTGAAAGCATCATCAAATCCAAACTTATTTTTCAATAGATCAACCTAAGTCATCATAGAAGAAAGATGAGTTTTTCAGGCTTAAAAATAGTTTTTTTTTACTTCTTTTATCTGAATGGTACATTCATCCCACTAGCCCCATTCCACAATCACAGAAGGAGAAAGGGACTGTTTTTTGGGAAGGGTTTGTGGGGAAGGAAGATTCCATACTGTCCAAATTACTCACTGCGAAATTCAGATAAAGAGCAGCTTGTAGATAAAGAAGGGCCAGTGAGTACTAAAAAGTATATATCCAAATAGAATATACCTTTTCTTTACTTCCAGCACTTCCAACTACATAACAACCCAACAATTTTGCAAATTGTCCAACAAGCTGGCCAACAGCACCAGATGCTGCTGAAACAAAGACATATTCTCCTTTCTTAGGGGAACAAACTTCATGGAAACCAGCATAGGCGGTCATACCAGTCACACCATTTTTAAAATGAAAAGGCAAAGTTAAAAGATTAGTGCACATTTACAGGGATAATTGATCAAGATGTCCACAAAATCAAAGGAGATCTTAAATTAATGAAACTACTCTTTGAGACATGCATATCAAAAGGGTATGTAGCATAATCACATCACATTTTTCTAAATCTCAAGTCAATCCAAACTTTATAGAATAAGCATACAACATACCAAGAAGTCCTGTATAGTAGAAAAGGGGTACATCACTGTGAGTGATCTTTCTGAGGCTTTCGGTTGCTATGATTAGGCTATAGTCTTCCCATCTAGCAGACCCCCAAACAAGTCACCAGCCTTGAAGTCTGGATGCCCAGAATCTAAAATTTTAGCCACTCCATACCTGTTTATCGGCTGCTAGTTTTCACAAAGAAAAGTTCACAATTGCAAGCTCAAACTTGTACACAACATAATTTTTAACAAGTAGTCACTCATGCATATATATATATATATATATCATTAATCTCTTTTAGTCATACAAGGAATTAGTTAATCTTTTAGTAGTTTCTAAAATGTTTAACAAGGTTATTCTTCTTCAAGCATTCTGCTTTCTTTCTTTTCTGTCATTTACCTCCACAAGTACCAAAAACATACTCTGCACATATTCAATTTCTAAATCTTATGATTTTATTTACCAATAAAAGATTTTTTATTGTGATTCCAACTACACATATTCTAATACCATTAATTTATAAATTAAATTTTCAAATTGAACAATTTTCCATAAATCACGATGAACAATATATATCTCTCATCATTTCATTTGCCAAAAAAAAAAAAAAAAGATTCTTAATTGAGATTCCGCTGCACACATTCTATTGTATTTTAATTTCTAAATCCAATTGCAAAATTGAACAGATACCTAATTTTTCAACCATGAATCACCATGAACAATATATAAATTCTTAAGTTGGAACCCAAGCTTTCCAATTTCCAAATAGGAAAAGACAAAGAACTCAAAATATCATCTTGCTATACTATCATATTATGGGCAATCTCCAAATTTGAAAGAACCCCACTTCAAATTAGTCAAAAACAGTAAAAATTATCAGAACCCCATATCCCATATAGTAATTTTCTGGGGAACCAAACAGAAAAACTCAAAGAACCAGGGGTGTAATTGGAGAATCCTTTAGGAACAACTCGTTGCGTTAGGATACGCATGACAGGGTCACAGGACAAGTAGAGATTCTTCAAAAGAACACCATTGGAACCCTCTGGAACCTTCAATTTTATGGTACTAGTGGTCACGTACATGTCTGATTCCTTAGGAAAACCAGTGACATAGTCCTTGAATATCACTTGCTTGTTACTCACTTCCTCTCCAACATTTTCCATTGCCACTAGTACAATCTTTGTTGTTTCACTTTCACTGTCTGTGTTTTGTGTTTTGTCTGAAACAGTTTCTATTTTTTTGAAATAAGAGATAGAAAACGGATTCTATTTATACTTATAGGTGTTGTGTGAGTGCTTTTACATGACAATATTTTAATGTGTGTTCTGAGTACCATGATACGTCACTGATGATTTTTTTTAATGGGTGTAATGTCAAATGTGTACCATGATACGTCCCTCATGATGTTTGTTAGCCGTGACTGTGAGAATCAGCAGTGACGATTCACGTTGGTTGAATTCTTTTTCATTTTCTCTTTATCATGGTCACTTCAAACTACTAAACTGTTCTTGTCCTCAATTGTAGGAAACATTTCAGAACCAGAGGATTTATTTATTTATTTTTAAATCTTATTTTTGTCATTTTTAAACAAAACAAAGTTAGAAAAAAAAAATTGTAGATAAGTATTTTATCTATCTATCTATATTATCAGTGGCGACACCACTCAGAGTCCAGGGTGTTCCCAAGAACATCCTGATTTAAAAAAAAAAATTATATATAATAATTTAAATTTTTTTATTTGTTTACCCTTTAAAAAAAAAAAATAGGAACACCCTCAAGCCCTATCAGGAACACCCTTATAATTTTTATGCCAAACAAATTGTGAACTAAAATCTAAAAAAAAAATTGTAACAGAGAATCTGAAGAAAAAAAAAAAGATTGAAAAAATATTATGTGTTTCCTCACTTTTACCTCGGTTTTTCCTCCTCTTCTTCGTATTTGTCTCTGCTACGCATTTCTTCTTATTTTTCTTTGTTTCGCCAGCCTCTGTTTCTATAGCCCCTTCATCTTCTTCGTTTATTTCTCAACGTGTGTCTATTTCTCCCTTTAGTTTTGGTACACTCACTTGAAAGTAGAAAAGTAGTCAGCCAAGAAGCAAGTGACAAGACTTCAAAGCAAAACGTGTGGAGGTGAAAAAAAGAGTGAAAAAAAAAAAAAAAAACTTATAATGAAAGACTAATGGGCTACAACTAAGGGTGTTCACCAAACTGCAAAAACCGTACCAAAATCATCCGCAAAATGGCATAATTGCACCGCACCACATCGCATGGTGCAGTGCGGTTTGCGGTTTTATAATAAGAAAACCGCACAAACCGCATTGCACCGCACCCTCTCTATATATTAATATATTTAATTATTTTTAATATTAAATATATTATTAATAGTTTGATAATCCTAGCAAGTGTTGATTAGGAAAGCCAACCCAAAATAAAGAAAAACTAGCTCAATAATTTAAAACTTTGACCAAAACAAAGGGAAAAATTAGTTTTGGGCTGGGTAGAAAAAGCCCAAAATTTGAAAAATATACTAACTTCAAATCATTCAAACCGCATCTTATACACCGCACTATATATGTGACCACAAAAATGAGATGCGGTGCGGTTATGGTTTTGTCTAAACTTTAAACCGCACCGCACCACACATGTGATCGCAAAAATAAGATGCGGTGCAGTTATGGTTTTAGTTAAACCGCACCACAAAATGTGGTGCTAAAAATGGCCCAAAACCGCACTGCACCGTACCGTGAACACCCCTAGCTACAACTGTAAGCAAGATGTGTGGAGGTGAAAAAAAGAATGAGTAAAAAAAAATATTAATATTTGTTTTAGTAACTTATTATAATTTTTAAAATAAAATTTTAAAAAATGTTAGCTATGGCTCAACTATTGTAAAATGCATTCTTCACTGCTGCTAATACTTTAACTCCGCCAAAAAATATAAAAAGTTGCCAAAGTGATATATTGAGTTATTAGAAATATAACTTTGTATGTTGTATAAAATAGTATAAAATAGCGGTAAATCCGAAACGGTACACTGGTATTGACCAATAATTAATAATTTAATTAACTAATACATTATAAAAGACAAAAAAATTAAATTATGTTAGGCTAAACAATAATTAATAATTTAATAATTAATGAAACAACAATACAACAAATTATAGTTTATAAAAGACAAACAAATTTATGAAACAACTAAACAATAATAATTAATAATTTTATTAATATTTCAAATGAACTTATAGTTTATTGTACATGTACCTTTGTTCATTTCTTTTCTTTTCATTTTTTTTTTCCTTTTGAGGCTTTTCAGTGTACAGAATGCAAATTTGTTTTGGTTTTAAGATTTTTTTTTTTTTTTTTAAGGCCAAATCTTGAATTTTGGCCAGTATTTACCGAAATACCTGAAATAGACTGAAATAACTTGAAATTTTTTCAAAGTAGAATAGGAACACTCTGGACCAAAATTCTGGAGTCGCCACTGTATATTATTATATATCTTAAAGCCGGTACCTATATTATTATATATCTAAAAGCCGATTCTTAGAATTTAATGTTAATATACTCCTCTTAAGCCACTTCATCAGCCATACTTAAAAAAAAAAAAAATTCCTTTATGATTTTTCTATTTTATTTTATATAAAATAATTAAATTTAATTCGTGGACAAACCTGTTAATGCACTCCATTACTATTCAACATGTTACTATTCATTTATTTTAAATGCAAATATTTGACTATTCGGCTACCCAAATTGATTTCAACTTTTCATTTTCTTCTTTTTAATTTCAAGTAATTGTTAAAATTGAATAATTCATTATTATTTTTTTGTAGATATATGCACATGTTTGACTATTTATTACAAAATATTACTATTCATTAAATGCAAATGTATGACTATATTCAGTTACCCAAATTGATTTTAACTTCTCGTTTTCTTCTTTCTAATTTCAAGTCATTTTAAAAATTGAATATTTAAACTTTTCATCTTCCTATTCTTATAAAATAAAAAATAAAAAACTCTTCCTCCATCCTTTCCCCTCCCTCTTTGTCTTTTTATCTCCGGACTACTCTTTACTTTATCGTTAAACTTCCTTCATCATTTTATCTTTCTTATATTTTAACTTTTCTTCTCCCCATCTGATTTTGTATAAATTTGAAATCATTTATTCCAATTAATCCATATTTTTTCCACACAAAAACTATGAGTACTCTCTCTCTCTCTCTTTCTCTCTTGTTTGATTTTTGTTCTTTCTTACAACTCTAATTTAGGTTGATTTTTTTTTTAATTTTTTAGTGTTGTATTTTTAAATTCCCCATCACAAATCTCTCTTATAGCTTTGGTTGAATTTTGGTTTGGGTTAATATGTTGTTAAAAAAAAAAAGGGACCGGCTCACCTCCGGTTAAGAACCCTCCCATTACCTCCGTTTTTAAATAGATTTGAAACACCTGTCAATAATAAATCTAATGGTCAAAAATAAAACCACGTCAACCCCACTTTATTTATCACACATTCTCCTCTGTTTTGTCTCAACCTTCCTTTCTCTGCAACAACAACCACGTGGACAGAAGAAAGCTTCAGTCTGCTGGCGGAGGCACAGGTCCACAAGGCCGTGGAGCAAAGTACAAGAACCTTTCTCTCTCTCTTTTGATGGAGAATGGATTTACTAAATTTTAATGATTCAAAAAAGTCAAATCTATAAACAACATGAGCCAATTTTATTTCAAATTCCACAAAACCCAAACATTAATAAAAATTCCAGCAAACCTATGAAAGTGAAGCTTATAAAACAAGATTGGGATCAAAGATCTCTGGGTCAAGTTCCATCTGTTAGCTTCTGGGTTTTTTAAGGAGAGGTAAATGGCAATGGAAAGATCTCCACCAGATCATGTCTCCTTATGCTCTTTGCCGTGGAAGGGTCCCCTTTCCGGTGATGATGCGGCAATAGTGATGTTGCAGAGGGAGAAAGTTTGAGACAAAAAAAAAAAAAAAAATAGATGTGTGATAAATAAGGTGGGGTGACGTGGTTTTGTTTTTGACCATTGGGTTTATCATTTGACAGGTGTCTCAAATCTATTTAAAAACAAGAGGTAATGGGAGGGTTCTTAAATGGAGGTGAGCCCGTCCCTTAAAAAAAATAGAAATTTGAGTTTATATCAAAACAAAATATTTATGGGTACAAATTTGAATGTGTCTATCGATTAACTTCCATTGAACATAGATGTAATCACAATGTTTTTAACTTCATATACTTTTTTGGTAATTTGAATTTGAGAAAGAGAAAAGGGTAGACAAAGGATGTATGGTCTTTCATAATCCCTATGTCTTGAAAACAGTGGAGGGCCTATATCATCAAATGTTTGATATAATAGACATTTACCAAAAATTTCTCTATGGTTGCAGGTCCATATGATAATCATTTGGATTATCTAGTAGGCTAACTTGCCTTTGGGCAAAAAATATAAAAGAAATAAAAAGCATATTTTGATTTCAATCAAAGTGCTTATAATATTACTTCTAAGGGGGGATATTATAATAAACATTGTAATTGCTCTATAGCCTATACTGTGACAAAAAATGAATAAAGTTGTTTTATTTGTAGAGTATCAAAAAAGTCAAAAAATATTCAGTGTAGTAATTTTGTATTGTTGCATCTTATGTGTTTTTCTCAAATCTATTTGTTATTTTTATTTTGGTCATTTTATTAAATATAATTCTCATCTCCACCATCAAAATTTTAGTTAATTTGAACTTTCTTGGTAAACTTTTACTTTACTTAGTTAATCGTTTTTACTGAAAATGCCAAAAAGAGAATAAGATAAAATATAATTTACTCTAGAGCGTCATTATGCTATTAATGTTTTTATGTATAGATACTTAAGAAACTTTTTCTTTTTGCATTTTATTATATTTTATTTTATATTTTTAATTTATGATATATGATTTATTGACAATGATCTATTGTATAGTTATCTTTATTTACTTTTTCACTTAGTTTCAATTGTGAGGAAGAAAGAGATCGATGTGGATCTATGTATAGAAGAAAAATATACCTATAAGAGTTAAATCGCATACATCTATATAGTAATAAACAAAGTATACATAGTTACACTTGGTCTAATAGTTCTCACACAATCAATTTTTTTTTTCTTCTAATATTGCATTGTGTTTGCATACATAGCTTACCATATATAATACCTAATTACAAAATATATTTTGCTACACTACAAAAAAACTTCTAATTTAAAACACAATTTCAAATAACAACTATTGAATTTTTAAAAATATACAATCTAATATATTAATTCAATAATTATCTAATAAAAAATAATCATATCAAATTTTCCTACGGATCGCGCAAGTCTACGACTAGTTTTTAATTATATTAAATCTAATTTTGTACTCCAAATGATATTTTGAGGTTAAATTCCACAATTATAAATGATTTTTAATTTAGATAACCTTTAAAATTAGGTCATTGTCATTTTTGAAAGTGGAAATTATAGAAAAATAAATGTGACTTTCAACTTATGGACCAAAATGAACCCACTGGACTGAATGGAACCACTGGACCGCATAGACCAAATAGACCTAGTGGACTGAATGGACCAAATTAGATCAAATTAGTCCAAATGGACTAAAGTGGAAAGAGAATGAAATTATAACACAAAGACACATCACAAACTCCATTTAAAAGCCATGAAAATGAGTTAGCAAATCAAATTTATCTAGTAGTCCAAAAACCATATTATTAATTTACCCTATTTATAAAAAAAATTATATTTTTACTTTTATTTATTTATTTATCATTGATATTATTATTTTAAAACCATAAAATTCATCTATTGCGAGGGAGAGAATAGTTTCCTTTAAATTACTATTACTATTATTTTAAAGTTTTACATTGACATTTGAAAATTTTCTTTTTCAAACAAAGTCGTAAGTTTTGATGGGTAAGCAAAGACGAGGCTGCTCATTACAATTTGGGGTATAAAATGATAATTTTATATATAATTAGAACTTTTACATTTTAATATAGTATTTAAATGCTTCTCATTTCTTGAGATGCAAGAATATTATTATTATTATTATTATTATTATTATATTTTTTTGTATTTAGATTTTGGGGGGCCTTAAGGCATTGCCTAAGTGACTTTGTCTTGAACCAACCCTGTGCATGGTTGCATATGATTAAGGCCATCAATCTCTCAACCTGAAACAGATATTTCACAGAGCTACTTGTTTATTCCAAGAAATGATAATGGCTTATTTGACAGTACCTTTGGCTCAAACTGCATTGTGCACCAAACAGAGCTACTCTCAAGTTTTCGTTGTGCACCAAACAGAACTACTCTCAAGTTTTCGGATTCCTAAAAATATCAATTCACATTCTCTAGAGATGAAGCCAGGTTTTTCTATCTTACAGACCTCAAAGCTTACTAAACATAGTTTCCATAATAAGACATAACATACCATCCATGACTAAGTTAAAGGTTGAAAACCATATAATGTGGTTTGTAAATGTTCATACTTCCTTCTCGTAGATTTCCTGTACTAAAACACCAAACCATAAACCAGACAGAGCTTTGTTAAACTACTACAAGGTGAACCTCTAACATCAAAGAATTTGACATAAAACTCAACATAATAGCTAATCAATATACAAAACATGGCTAAATCACTCCTGAGCAATCAAAACAACTTGTTTTCCAACATTGCGGCCACTGTAAAGTCCTACCAAAGCGGCAGGGCCACTCTTAAGGCCTTCAGCTATGTCCTCCACATACTTTATCTTCCCTTCTCTGATGTAAGGCAGCACTACATCCAAGAACTTGGGATAAACATTATAGTATTCAAAGAAAGCAAATTCGTCCATGTGAATCCTTTTATAAATAAAACACATCAAATTCTGAACACCTTCAGGCTGAGCAAGATTGTATTGTGAGATCATTCCACATACTGCAATCCTGCCATGGTCTTTCATATTGAGAAGCACAGCATCAAGCATTTTCCCCCCAACATTCTCAAAGTAGATATCAATGCCCTCAGGGAAGTGCCTGGTGACATCGGAAATAGTGAAGATTGTATTTAGTGCCTGAGATAACATTTCAATAGCTCATAATTAACAGCTGTGGGCTTAAACTTAAATTGGGAAAATATGCACCTTGGATTTAAAAAATAAATAATAAATTTCCTATCCTCCCCATTGATGAAACTTAAATTGGTAAAATTATGATACAAATTGATGAAATGGTGCATTTTTAAACTAGCAATCTCTTTTTTTGGATATTTTATAGAAAGGTCTCAACCCATTGGCCATGCTTCCAATGCAACGATTAAGCTATTAGTAACGTAAACCATGGAACTCTCCCAAAGCTAGTAATTTCTAATATCATTAGGATGATCAAGACCGTGTCATGTATGTTATCCTTAATAGTATAAAAATATAGACACACACACATATATAGATGATAAGAAAGAAGGAACAATTTTATATCCATCTGATGTCCAATGATTAATTAAAGCTACAGAGCAAGAAATGTGTTAAGAAATATTTATAGATGCTGACCTCTTCAAAGCTCTGTCCAAGTCAGTTTCTTCCTTAAAATTGAAAGCCTCATCAAACCCAAACTTATTCCGTAGTAGATCAACCTGCATGACATCAAAACATAGAAAGAAGATAGAATTTTTTTTTGTTGAGTATTGACTGGCCTGCTTATTCCCTTCTAGAGCAGAGAAGGGAAGGGGAAAGAAAGATATGCATGGCTAACAACTGTAGCAAAAAATCTATCCTTTCAAAACAATGCAATGATTACTTCCTATAAAGAATTATTTATGTATATGATGTTTGTATTTCTAAAACAAGGCCTTCAATATACCTTTTGTTTCCCATCCAAAATTTTCAAGAAGAAAACCAGGTATACGTAGTGGTCAAAAGATTGTAGTCCATTAATAACCGTAGAACCATTCCATGGGAAGAGAAAATTGGGAAGTATTTTGGTATTAATTAGTAAGAATTATATAAGTTTAAAAGTTTTCCTATGGAAATTTCATTATGTCATAGAAAAAGAAGCGACTGTAAGAACAAAAGAAGTAAGCTTCATGTTAGAAAGAGAGAAATTCTAATGTTCTGAGAGTTTACATATTGGGTCAGGTTGACTACAAATTTTTGAAGAAATCCAATGACATGTGACGAGATCAGGTTAGTAATGCTTAATCATGGTCATTGCATGTAATTGAATCATATTATGAAAAGATAACAAAAAAAAAAAGTTCAATGCAGGAAGTGGATAAAGAATCATAGGGCCCAACTTTGAAGCATGCCAAATAGAAATAGCTCACCTTTTCTTTACTTCCAGCACTACCAACTACATAGCAACCCATCAACTTTGCAAATTGCCCAACAAGCTGACCAATTGCACTTGATGCAGCAGAAATGAAGACATAGTCTCCTTTCTTAGGAGAACAAACTTCATAAAAACCGGCATAAGCAGTCAAACCGGGCATATCTAGAGTAAAATTCAAACATAGTCAATTATAGGGTAGACATTATGTGATGGAAAGGGAAAGCAAATGAAAATCTCACCTAATTTTGCAAAATTTTCATTATCTAACCAACTAGACTACTAAACTCAACACATAATTTCAATTAAGAATACGTACTTTGTTTAGAATCAACTACATCTACCAATTATATCTATTCTAAAGCCACAATTGTAAACAGTTGTAATTACGAAATCTGCTCCAACAAACTACAGAGCCAGATCACTGAATTGATCAAGGACCCAACTGTACCAAACTAGCTTCAAATTTCAACACAAGAAAAGAATTGAATCATGCTTCTCAGGATCAAAGTTAAAGGACATGGATTATCCGTGCAACTTTTGATTCAATCTTTTGAGGGTTATAATTACAATGTAAGGGTCATCACCACGGAATAACTATTAACAGTATTGTTTTTAACTATGACAACTAACTAGTAAGAGAAAAATAGACAAATGGCAGTAAGAAACTATGAAACTCACATAGTTTTATGGTGCATTTGCATATATAGAGCATCTGAAAATATGAAGTAATCACCTTCAAATAAGAATTTTACAAGCTAACACATGCATATCTAATTCATACATACAAGCACACACCCAAGCAGACATGCATATCCAAATCATACACATGCACGCACATACACAAGCAGCATTCATTGTAATTTAATAGCTAATTCAGTCTAGAATATTTCATTGAATGAGTAGATGACTAAGTTACCAAAAATTCCAGTATAGTAGGAGAGGGGTACATCGGTGTGCTCAATTTTAAAGAGTCCTTCCAGTTCTGTGATGAGGCTGTATTCTTCCCATGAAGTTGTGCCCCAAATCAAGTCACATTTCTTGAAGTTTGGGTGTCCTGAATCCAAAACTTTGGCCACCCCAAACTCAGTTAATGGCTGCCTCATGTTATCATCAAAAAAAGAAATTAGAATTGCACTCATAGAACAAGATACAAGCTGAGTCATTTTACAAAGCCCACTCAACATATATATTGCAAGAGGTTGAAATTTTTAAATTTTTTAAAATTTAGATAATGCTTACAACATACAAAGAATTTGACCATTTAGTTAATTGCCATTTAATTATGATTATCTTTCTAAAAATTTCAACAATATAATTATCCAACCCTATATGTTACATACTAATATATATTGTGATGATTTGTATAGGCAAATATCCATGACAATGTAATTTGTATTGAGTGTGAAATTGTTGGTCCAATAAATTCCCTAATGAGAGAAGCTCAGAGTTTTGCAATTTGAAAAATCTCGCTCGAGCGCAATTTTATCAGAGGCTATTTTCGAATCAGGATTTTGTCTTGCTCAAATAAGAACCTGCTCGAGCAAGTAGCTGACACTGCTCATACGAGCAACTTTAGGAAACAGGCAAGCACCAAACAATTGAGGACTTTAGTTTCCATGCTCCTTGAGCCGAAAAGAAGACATCAGAGTTGAGAATTGAGCTTTGGGGAGCCAGAGAGCCATAGAAAAATCTGTGAGGCTTTCATCATTGGAGCTACTAAATCTTTAGGATTAAACTTATGATCTCTTGCTCTGATACCATGTCAAATTACAGATTCTCTTAAAAGGAGATAGATAATTTATTCATTTAATATAACAACAACAGTTATTATCCATATGCCTACAGTGGTTCCTAACATAGAGGAAGCAAAACCGAGAGAGAGAGAGAGAGAGAGAGAGAGAGATTACAGAGCCAGGAGTATAGGAGGTAAACACGTTAGGACCCTCAACTCTTGTCATCCGGACACGCATGTAAGGATCACAGGACAAGAAAAGGTTCTTCACTACTATTCCATGGGACCCCTCTTGTAGCTTAAGTTTCATGGTTCCATTGATCACTTGCATGTCCGACTCTTTAGGAAAACCAGTCACGTAGTCCTTCAATATTACTTGCTTGTTCCTCACTTCTTCACCAACAACACCACTAGCCATTGTTAGTCTTTCTAAGAGCTTCTGGTGTTTCAATGTCTCTCTCCGTCAATCTATGCTGTGTTTTCAGTTTCAACTATTGTTGCTTTTATATGCAAGAAAGGAAAGTACACTAGTTGAGTTAGTCTAAGCTTTGTATGCCCAAGTCAATGGGAGGAATTGGGTTTCGAGAGCTTCATTCCTTCAACTTAGCCATGTTAGCCAAATAAGGATGGGGGCTTTTGAAAAATACACACTCCTTGTTCCATCGAGTCTACAAATCAAAGTACTTTTCCAATATATCTTTCTTAGATGCTCCATCACCAAATTCAGGGAGTTTTGCATGGAAAAGTATAGTGGCAGCCAGATCTGTCTTAGATAGTGGTTTGAGATGGCCAGTAGGAACCGGAAATAAAATTCAAATTTGGCAAGACTGATGGCTTCTAACTCCACCATTATTCAAGGTGGTAACCCCATGCTCCACAATGTCAACAATGGCCACAATGGATAACCTCATTGATCCAATTAAAAGATCATGGTGTGTATCCATGATTGATCATGTATTCCTCCCACATGAAGCTGAAGTTATTAAATCCATCCCTTTGAGCAATAGAGCGGTGCAAGACATCCAAACTTGGGCACACACAAACACGGGTGAATATTCGGTAAAAAGTGCATACAAGATGATACAAACTCAACAACTGAGATCTTCTCATGGCCAATTATCCAATTACTCATGGTGCAATAAAATTTGGAAAGTGATTTGGGCGGCCAAGGTATGTAATAAAATCAAAACTTTCATTTGGAGAGCTTGTAGAGATATACTGCCTACAAAAGCAAATCTAGCTAGAAGAAAAATTTTGTTTGATACTGGATGTGAATGTTGTGAGGATGGAGTGGAGTCAACAGACCATATCCTGCTAAGCTGTACATATTCTGATATGGTTTGGAAGTCCACATGCTTAAGGGGGACCATGTCTCATTGCACAAATCTTTCATTTGTGGATGTGGCTAATCAAATTATGCAAAGGAAAAATGACCCAAAGATTGTAATATTTTTCACAACCAGCTGCAACCCATGCTATAGAATATTTGGAAGCTAATTATGGAAGCTTGTCTTGAGTTTGTAAGATAGACTTGTTTTTCTTTGGCTTTCCTTGATGTAACCTTGCATATAGCTGCTGTTTTTGATAGGTGTTGGGAAAGCTCTGTAGCTAGTGTAGTTTTCTTTGGCTTTCCTTGATGCTGCTTTGTTCTTGTATAAATTTATTCTTTCATTGAATAAAATTCTGCCATTTATTCTTAAAAAAAAATATTGTTGCTTTTATAATATGAAGTTTGTGGATTGAGGACATGACACGTGTGTGAGCGCCAAACACTTTGAGAAATCCACTACTGCAATGCATGTTATCCATTTGATTATGTCTTGATCGTCATTAAAATATTGCCTACTTTAAAAAAAGTTAGATACACACAATTTTTCATTACCATTTTTAACTAATTTGTACTACTTTATCGAAATTTTGATAATATTTTTTTGGCGAAACATTATCTCTGAATTTAAATTAAAAATGAGAATTTTAATAGGAGAGTTTTAAACTATAATATAGTGGCACCAACACAATACGAGAGGTACAAAATTATATGCATCACGATACAACACAACATTTTTTGAAAAATTAAGATATGACATAGAAGGAATAAAAAATTAATTGATTAAATTAATATTTATTTTTGAATATATATTATTTAGTTTAACCTATAATTTAGGTTTAAAAAATAATTACCAAAAATCAAAATTTAAAAAAATATATATCTACAATTAATTTAAAAGTAGTAATATATCACAGATAAGTACATTAATACCCATTAAATGATGTTCAAATTACAAAGAAACATTTTAAATAATTCAATTTAGTAAATAAATTGAAATAATTTAAGCAAATAACCTACACACTACAAATTATTATTTTTAAATGAAAAACCAAAATTTATTATACCAAATAATTGATAAATAAATAAAAATACACAAATTATTGGGAATAGTTTATTTAGCTGAAATTGAAAACTCTTTGATGAAAATACTATAAATAAAGGTAAAAACTATCTGAAATAGTACAATGAGACTCATGAATAGTACCACAAACTAAATAGTAAAATAAACTGACTTTAAACTCTAATCCCAAATACAACCTTAATGTTCATCCAAAAAGAAACAACAAGTTATTGTTGATCAGAATCTTTAAAGGCCAACGTCTACTTAAAATAAATAAATAAAAACGTTTATACAGCCTTTTGTTATGTTCGATTTTGTTTTCACAAAAATAAAAAATAAAAGGGGGGTTGTTCACGGTGAAAACGCAAATGAAGTTTTGGAGGCCTAGGAGGTCAGACTCAGAGGGATGCATGAATCATGAGTCTTATAAAGCCAAGGCAATTAAGAAGTTGTTTGGATGAAGTGAGTTTTGAGTGATATGATCTTGTTTTCATCACTCATCATCCAAAACTGGTGGGGCCCATGGAAAATATTTTGTTTGGACTCCATCACTCATGTTTGGTGATCCTATTTTGGTGATTCTATTACTCAAAAAAATGAGTGATGAAGGGAGAAAATGAAAAAACATTTCACTTGTTTTCAAAACTCATCATCCATGATTCAGTGGCAGTCCCGTAAATAAGCTGTCTCAGTGGGCCCTTCGACCAGTGCATTGTCTCCTTCTTCTTTCTTTCTTCTTCTTCTTCTTCTTCTTTCCTTTTCTTTCTTTCTTTCTTCTTCAGACCTACTCCAAGGCTTTTTTTTTTTCCTCTTCTTCTTCTTTATTTTTCTTTCTTCTTTAGACCCACTCCAACGTTTTTTTTTTTTTTTTCTTCTTCTTCTTCTTTCTTTTTCTTTCTCTTTCTTTTTCTTTCTTCTTCAGACCCACTCCAACGTTTTTTTTTTCTTCTTCTTCTTCTTCTTTCTTTTTCTTTCTTTCCTTCTTCTTTAGACCCACTCCAACATTTTTTTTTTTTTTTGGTTCTTCTTCTTCAGACCCACTCCAACATTTTTTTTTTTTTTTTTGGTTCTTCTTCTTCTTTCTTTTTCTTTCTTTCTTTCTTCTTTATACCCACTCCACCATTTTCATACATGCATAAATTTATACCCAAAAACAAAAACCCATAAATTTCCATTTGTTAATTGAACTTCTGGAGCGAAGAAACTCTTTTTCATGACTGAAACCTAGGCGAAGACCGAAACCCAGGAGAACAACAATACCCAGGCGATTAAAAAAAAATTTCTCTCTCTATCTTGTGGGTGCGGAGTTCGGATTTGAGATGTGGTTATAGGGTTTTGATTTTTGATACATGGGTGTGGGTGTGTGTGTGTGGTTTAGATTTGTGGTGTGGCTGTGGTGGGTTTAGATCTGAGATGTGGGTGACTGTTATGGGTTCAGATTTGTGGTTTGGGTTCGGATTTGATTTGGGCATAAGGTCTGTATTTGTGATTTTTGATTTGGGTATTTGTGGGTTTTGATTTGAACATTTGTGGGTACCTATGAGTTTATGTTTGTATTCATTTGTGTTTGTATGTTTATGATGGTTTGGCCGTAGGTTGGATAGGATTGTTCTTGTTGATGTGTGTGTACATGAGAAATGAAAGAGAAAGAGGATAGCTTCAGTGAGAGTAACAGGGCAATGGTGACTAAAGGGGGAAGGGAATGAAATGAAGAGAGTGAGGGGGAAGGCGAGTAGGCTAACAGAACTTATGACATAGTGCTCAGGTATGGGTCCCACAAAAATAGAAAAAATTGAGTGATGAGAAACTGAAAATATGTGCCAAATAGGTGGGGTAGGAAATTGGGGTAGTTTGAGTGATGAGTAATGAGTGATAAGTGACGAATGATAGGTGATGAAAACTGAGTGATGAGTGATGAGTGAATATTTTTTAAAAACCAAACAAGGCCTAAGTCCCCATATGAACAGAAAGCCTGTAATTTTTTCAGATGGATCGCATTTAAAGTTGAAAGACTTTGTTGATTTGATGGATAGTGGGAACAAACAACAGTATGAGATGATAATGGACAGTGAAGTTGCTTTTGTGGATGATGGAGTACTAGTCATTGAGTGAATCTACGAAATCATATGCAGGAAGGATTTTACTGATGTGTGCCTTAATGCACACAATAGTAAACCAATTTTGGAAAAAAATTATCGTAAATTGAAAGAGTTTTGACAACTTTTTCAATTCCTAATAAAACTTTTCCAAAAATGAATTTGTTAATATGTCCTAAGAGCGTGCATTAATCGGACTTAACGATAAAATCTTTCTGTAATGTTTCATGTCGGCATTATGAAGACTGCAGAGCACACACGCCACATATATTTTACTAGAACAATGATTCTTTCGACCAAAGAAGATGTTAGACAAAGTCTTATATTGTACTAGTAAACTAAATATTACCATAAACTACATACTAATAGAATATTAAGAGAAAATTAAGTGCCTGATAAAGAAGTCCGACAAGACCTGTTGTAGGGTCACAGTTTTCAGACTGGGCCTATAAACGAATGAGATCTAGGCCTAGCGGACCCATTACAATGAATTTGTAGAAAATGGGTCAAAGAGTTAGGCTTTGATGAGTTTGACAACGGTTAATGTGGAGGTTAGAGATGATTGAGTAGGAACTAAGAATACAGAGCTGGGGACTCATGATCTAAGGAAACGAACTCCCCATCCGAGGATATGAATTCCCATCTGGTTTGATTAAATAGAGCACGAAGGAGGATGTGAGCCTTCTGTTCTCCTTTTTCTGTCCCCCCCACTTTTCTTAGGAAGGCCTCTTACATTATATAGTTCTTTTTGGACCATCCTGGTCCTACACTTGTTAGTCACCCATGCCTATACTTGAGTGCACGTCCCATTAACCACTCTTTCTGACGTTCTGCGAGCTGTGGTGGCCCAGATAGCACTGCCTAGGGGTCATGTCCACATAAATGGGGCCAGGATGTTAGTTGTGGGTATTTAATGCAAAGGTGACAGCCTTCCCTAGAATTGCTCCTCCACCATGCTCCCATGGATGGCCCACTGCGCTTGTGCTTTCCTTCGGGACGCTCTAGGAGACTACCCTTGTAGGCGTGCCACTTTCTCCTTCAGTGATCTCAGCTTGTCGAGAACAGGATTGTCCTTGGCAATATATCCTGGCAGTTTGAACCTTCTTTATTCGTCATCAGACATTTCTTCCTCTTCGGCATGGGCCTTGGGCTTGATGTGAAATGGGTCGGGGTCGTTAAACTCTTTGGCCCCACAATAGCCCCTCAAAATCCTACTGTCCGGCTCCTTAGGCAGGGAGGAGGATTTTGATGTCCTCGGGCCTATGTCACGGCCGGTCGAGTCTTGTTCCCCCATGAGCGCCAAAGCCTCTTCGCCTGCCCAAGGCATGCTCCTGGCGTTTCGGTGTACGAGGTGCGCTGTCATTAATTCTTTTATGGAATGACGCGGATCGCTTCGGTTTGATTCATTGGCGCCTTTATGAAGCGACGCGGATTTAGTGGTTGAGGGTTTCCTTAGAAATTGGGTGGGATTTATTTCGCTTGAAATTCTCTCTTTGAGCTTCGTGCGAAGTAAGTTCCCCCTAGATTTCGCCTTCTATATAAGGCACACTGGGAGAACCATTCTTTTACATCTACAAACCCCTGAGTTCTGTAGGAACTCTAAGTTCTCCCACTTTCATGAACTAAGAATGTCGCCTGGATTCTGGGCGTCGCAGTTGAGGCAAAGGAAGCAGAGGCCAAAGATTTTCCTACATTTCAACCGGGCAAGAAAGAGAACTCTCCTCCTTTGACCAGGAACTGTAGCAGGCGTAGATTGCGTCAGGTCCTTGATGAGCCTCCAAACGCTAATCAAGAATGTGCAGGAGTTGGCTAAAGAGGAAGGGGAAGAAAGTGAAGCAAAGTTGAGGGAAGCAATTGAGATATTAAAGGGGGCCACCTTTGCCATTGCAGGCAGCTGGCGAGACTTCTGGAGGACAATTTTCTAGGAGTACAGATATTAGCTTCTGGATAAGAGTACGCTCTAGGGTAGCTTCAGCAGGTGGGAACCAATTCTAGTGCTTCCGCCTCTTCTTCTTTCTCATTGCCGGTGCCATCAATGCCGGCTCGATTGCTGCTAGAACGAGGCCGTGAATCTACCATTCCCATCGGCTTTCTCTTTTTGTGGTTAGCTTTGAAGCAAGCCTGTCTCGACTATTCTATAGTTATCTATAAAACAAGCCTTCCTCGGCTGTTTTGTAGTTAACTTTAAAACAAGTCTTCCTCGGCTATTCTGTATATGATGTATCTTTATTTTATTTAATAAAAAGGACTGCGATTTTTACTTTGTGAATTTTTTCTTTTTCTACAGCGAGTACTATGTTAATGAATGTGTTGTTGTTCTTTTTTTTTTTTTATAATTATTATTATTGGGATCTAGGACTGTTGCCGTTGTCGGCAACGAGACGTCATCATCCTGACTTTAACAAAGCCTGCAATAGCGCCCGGCTGCTAATTTTAAATAGTTTAACTATGTAGGAACAATCGAGAATATAACGATACGCTCTATGTCGCAAACTGTGCGACCGTTAGAGAACGCTGGATTTAACATAGATGATCCGAGGAGGCCATAGTGCGTTATGGCTCTGTCCGACACTTATAATGACGTCGGAGTGTTTATTTTTCCCAAATGTCTGGTCCGAGGACCCACGCGCAGCTAAGGCTCTTCTTTTATTAAACGGGTAACAAAAAGTGTTAAGCCCCTAATGCAAATTTCCTCATAGGTTTGTGGTCCGAGAACCATATAAGACCCTGGTTCTGTCTAGTACTCAAATACTTGGCAGTGTGTGGTAATTCTTCTAAAGTAGGAGGTTCGAGGAGTTTACATCTTTGCTAAATGGTGAAAGGGTAGGCGATCCGAGGAGGCGGACTTCTTCTAGATTCTGCTCGTCACTTAGATAGATATTTGGGGTAATTAATCCCTTCAAGGACTGTAGTCCGAGGATCCATACAGGACCTTTGTTCTGTCCAACAATGGGATACTTGTCTAAAGCTATTAGTTTCCCCATAGGTTTGAGTCCGAGGACCATGCAAGACCTTGGTTCTGTCTAACACTCAGATAGTTGTCAAAAGTTATTAGTTTTCTCATAGGTTTGAGTCCGAGAACCATGCAAGACCTTGGTTCTGTCTAACACTCAAATAATTGTCAAAAGTTATTAGTTTTCCCATATGTTTGAGTCAGAGGACCATGCAAGACCTTAGTTCTGTCTAACACTTAGATAATTGTCAAGAGTTATTAGTTTTCCCATAGGTTTGAGTCCGAGGACCATGCAAGACCTTGGTTCTGTCTAACACTTAGATACTTGACAGTTTGTGGTAATTCCTCTAAAGCAGGAGGTTCGAGGACTCGTCATAGCTAAGACCCCATTTAACCGCTCCAGTAGGTCAAAAGATATCAATATATACCTTCGAGAACTAGTCTCACCGCGGAGCCCCCTTGAATCGCTCCGTGTGGCTGCCCTTTCCTCTAATGGGGGCCCAGCAGGGCCAACCACTAGATTCGTGAGGATCTGACCCCTGATGGGGGGCACGGGCCATGCATATGGTGTCAGAAGCCCTTAGAATTGTGCACCATTAAGCAATTCTCCCCGTATAATACAGTAAACTAGCCACCATAACCTCTCATCGGGGACTCTTGCTGATGGGGGTTAGATCCTACCTTAACTAACTGTTGCACTCATCATCGCACAAGCAACTTCCCCATAGATGGCGCAAATTGTAGGGTCACGATTTTCAGACTGTAAACAAATGGGATCTAGGCCCAGCGGACCCATTACAATAAATTTGTAAAAAGTGGGTCCAAGAGTTAGACTTTGATGAGTTTGACAACGATTAATGTGGAGGTTAGAGATGATTGAGTAGGAACTAAGAACACAGAGCTGGACGGACTCATGATCCGAGGAAACGAACTCCCCATCCGAGGATATGAATTCCCATCTGGTTTGATTAAATAGTGCATGAAGGAGGATGTGAGCCTTCAGTTCTCCTTTTTCTGCCCCCCCCCCCCACTTTTCTCAGGAAGGCCTCTTACATTATATAGTTCTTTTTGGACCATCCTGGTCCTACACTTGTTAGTCACCTATGCCTATACTTGAGTGCACGTCCCATCAACCACTCTTTCTGACGTTCTGCGAGCTGTGGTAGCCTAGATAGCACTGCCCAGGGGTCATGTCCACATAAATGGGGTCAGGATGTTAGCTGTGGGTATTTAATGCGGAGGTGACAGCCTTCCCTGGAATTGCTCCTCCAGCATGCTCCCATGGCTAGCCCACTACGCTTGTGCTTTCCTTTGGGACGCTCTAGAAGACTGCCCTTGGGGGCGTGCCGCTTTCTCCTTCTGTGATCCCGGCTTGTCGAGAACAGGATTGTCATCGGCAATATATCCTGGCAGTTTGAACCTTCTTTATTCGTTCTTGGATATTTCTTCCTCCTCGGCATGGGCCTTAGGCTTGATGTGAAATGGGCCGGGGTCGCCAAACTCTTTGGCCCCACACTTGCCTATCAAAGTTCTAATTGGTTCAAGTTCCCCAATTAGAGTTTAGCACTAGCCTCACAAACAATAATAACTATGCTCACATAAACTCTAGCATATCAAAAGTACCAATTATATCAAATAAAAAAGGGTCATGCTAACGAGGGCACTAGTTAAGAATCCAGTTAAAGAAAATTTTTATGGGAAAAGAAAAAAAACAATTAATATTTTGACAGCTTTTTTCATTTTCCATAAAAGTGATGTCAAAACTTTCTTTAATTGGATTCTTAACTAGTGCCCTAAGGGCACTCTTTAGCATTTCACAATAAATAAATACAAATACATAAAGTAACAAGGGGAAAACCTTTTTCTCAAAAAAAAAAAAAAAAAAAAAAAAAAAAACACCTAGTCACTACCTAGCGATAAAAAAACAAAACAAAAGAAATATTATGAGTTCGCATGCATAGTACCATTTAAAGCGTATATTGTAGGCAAAATGATTGTACACTTTCTCCTAATGTGGCAAATATTAGCCACATTTATTGCCACAATATACTGTTTACATGGTACTATACTTTAAAAAAAAAAAAAAATTTTTAGAGAGTTTCAACCTATGGCATCCACTACTGATAATAATTTTTTATCATTAGACCAAGATACTAATCGGTTTTTAGTATAGGCGGGGATTGAATCCCATATCTCTTATTTAGCCATTAGAGACTTTACCAGTTGAGCTAACTGAAACTCATTACATGGTAATATTCATGTAAACTAATCAATGCTCCAAAATATTAAGGTGTACATTGCAAGTGAGAAAAGAAAAAAGCCAATTACTAGTCGCTTGTCTCAATGAGTTGTGAAGTATCATTAGTCGCTAGTTTGGATGGGTAGCGATGGACTGTCTATCGATGCAATGATTGCTCTAGGTTTTTTTTTTTTTTTTTTTTTTGACAGAGAGTTTCAACCAATAGCATTCGCTCCTAATGATAGCTCTTTATCTTCAGATCAAGACACTAATCGGTTTTTAGCATAGGCGGGGATTGAACCCCAGATCTCTTATTCAGCTATCAAGGGCTTTATCAGTTAAACTAACTGGAACCCATATAATTTTTTTCAAGGTGATCATTATGAAACTTAAATTATACAAAATATGATAAAAAGATAACTTCATATATTGACAAAAAAAAATGCAAATACATAAAGTCTTACAATTTTCTTCTACTAGTTTTTTATTTTAAAATTGTTGCATGATAATCTCATTATCCAGGATAAACAAGCTACATCTCTTTCAAAATTTTAGTTGAATAAAATTTTTCTTGGGATTTCCTTTTTGTTTGGAAGGGCCTAACATATTTTTCAGGGGACCAAAGTTTAAGGATAAAATTTGGTTACAAACTTAGTAAACAAATTAACATGACTACATATTTTGAAATTTTAATAATTGAATTGTAAGTTCTTTATATTTTTAAAAAACATGTCAAATTTCATGTTAATTAGATGTTATTTTCTATTCGATTCATAAACTTAAAATGTAGATATTCGATCAATCGAATGTTGTTCGAGATTTATCTAAATACACGAGATGTGTCAGGGTGGTACCAGTGTCGGTCATTTGCCGAGGAAGGGTACTTGGCCAAAAACTCTGTATCCGTGCATCCTTGGTTTCAAGTTATACCTACTTTAATTATATCTTTAATTTTTATATAAAAAAAAGAAAAAAGAAAAAGGAAACAATATTTCTATCCATGACACTCTTCTTCATAATTTTTCTAGTAAATAAGTTTTTAAACCTTAATGGCATTAGGAACAGGGTTTTTTCAAAATCATCTAGTACTCAAAATGAGTATTGAGTTAAGTATTAAAGAGTAAAGACCAATTTGTGCACAATAGAAGAGTGTGAGACGTTGGATTCACATTGCCACATTGATAATGGTTGTACAGTTAATCCATAAAAAATCAATAGCAAAGAAGTCTGAGCATTTTGATCCTTGTTCTGTTTCTAGAGCTTCCATTTCACTTGATTTTGTTCTCTCTTTGTGTACGCCTTTTATCAAAACGGCAAAAACTTACCATTTAGTCTTCGCAATGTCTTCAAAAATGTAAAAAATTTATATTAAAAAAAAAAAAACTGAAATACAAAGAGATTGTGAAGAACTGCAAGAGTACACATACATGATATTAGTATTTCATTTACAACATATACATGATATACACATGATTCGTGGTCAGTCTGTGTGAACCGTAATGATTACATCGTCTTCAGTCATAGATGCAGCAATTTCAGGTTGCCTTACTAACTTAAAATCATCTTTAACAGTGAGGCAATTTCTCTCCCTGATAGCCCTCAATTTCTTGCACACTTCAAGCATCGTTTGCCTTTGATTGGTACAAGGCTGAACACAGTTACAAGCAATCCTAAGGAACTGAAATATTTCACCATCATATCCTTTCCCCAACAAAGATTTATCAATGACATCATGCAGATCAAATTTTGATTCCTGAAAGTCAAGAAAATTAGTCATCTGACTTGGCTCCTTGCCTGTAATTAGCTCTAGAACCACAATTCCAAAGCTATATACATCCTTCTTAACAAGTTTGACCTCCCTAAATTCACCATTTATAGAGCAGCTCTTGTTCAAATCAATGTCATTTTGGTTCATGAACATTGCCTCTCCAAATGTCGATATCCTGGGCTCAAAATTTTGATGAAGTAAGATACCTTTCGAGCTAATGTCAAGGTGAACTACTTGGAAATGACACATATGGTGAATCCAGGTCAAGCCTCTAGCTATACCAACTATGATTTTAACCCTTATAGGCCACTCCAACATCTTGGCCCTATCTTCCACAACATGTAGTCAATCATGGAGACTTCCATTTGACATATATTCGTATACAAGAAGCCTTTCCTGCATTTCTAGGCAGAACCCCATGAGGGGCACCAAGTTTTTGTGTCTCAAACTAGCCAATGTGATTAGCTCCGATATAAATTGATTCTCATAATGTTGTGATGCATGTAACCTCTTAATCGCCATGAAAGTACCATAGGGAAGCATTGCCTTGTACACAATCCCCGTTTTTCCAGACGTAATGACATTGTTTGCACTAAAATTGTTGGTTGCTTTTCTGAGCTTCATAAAGCTTATTTTTGTAGCCATCTTCTCTAATAATGAAATCTGTAGACCAAATCACTCCATTAGTACTTAATCATGATCGTAGAGCTTAAAATAAATTATGGAGAATTCAAGATTTTGTCTAGACATTTCAACAATCAAAACTAGTAATTTGGGAAGTTTTACCTACAGATATGTGATGCCACATACAAAGATGTAGTATATGAAAATGCATTATGAAAAGTTAAGCAAGTCCAAATTTCTAATAAAAATTTAAAATTAAAAGAAGAAGAAGAAGAAGAAGAAGAAGCTAATAAAACCTTGATTTTGATTTTGATTTTTTAATTTTCATCATTTAACTTTTATTCTATGTTCAATATAGTCCTTCTGTCCACCAATTGGACTACTATTATTAAAGCTTCCTAAGCATCGTAATTTTGATTTTTTCACCATTTTATTCTTAATTTTTCTTTACCTTTTTTTTTTTTTTTTTTAACACTTTCATTGCCCCAAGAGAATGGAAACTTCAGATGCAAAATTAAGCATATCAAAACTTCAGATACCAAAATTGAAAAATCCTGACATGGAGGGTGTAATTTATAATTGAGTAATATATTAAAAAAATTAAATAAAAAAAGTTTGGAGTTACATCTGGTTTTTTTGAATTGATAGCTGCTTTAAAGTTTAAACTTCAAAATATGGCTTGCAAACAGAGAGAGTACATCTTTGCTTCGTTCATATCGGGATTCTACATTTGGAAATTGACTCACATGATCAGGTTCTATTCTTTTGATGATCTTCCCTCTCTCCATTAGCCCAACCCCAAGATCAAAATAGTAAATAAAAAAAAGCTGTATATAAAATAGCGAACGCCACAAACCCAACTTCAAATCCACTTTTGAAAGAAATTTGAAACACCCATCTATGCTTTTTACAGTCTTCCTCCAATGGCCCTCCACAAAGTCCACTATTATTCACGTAGCTCTGAGCATAACTCTCACTAAATGTACCTAGCAATGACCAGACAAAAAAGCAGAGCAAAACCAGAGCTCCTGCATTAAGAGCCATTTGAGTTTGTGATTTTGGTAGCATGAAGAATGAAAGTGTAAAATCTTTTGATTATAGAAGCACTAGAGAGTCTAAAGAAAAACAATTAAGTTGGATGACAACAAGGATCAAAGTCAAGTCAATCTTCACTCAAACGTATAGGAGCAGATATAAAGCCACCACTCCACTTCTAAAACGAGAAGAAAAATGGTCTTTCACCCCGATTTTTTAATAGTTTTTAGATCTATTTTCTAAGTCATGCCCCCTAGAGTACGCTAGTAAAAATTGGGTTAAACTTGTGTAGAATGCATTACTCTAATGCTCGGGACACATACACAAGCCGTGTCCATAGAAATTCAACTGGGTTGTTAAAGGAAAACAACTTTATGTCACAGGTTCTTTTATTACAATTCTAAGTTGACAGATTGTGAGTGGTTGTTTATATTTTCACATGAACTTATTATTTTTTTTTCAATCATTCATAATCAACCATACCATAATTGTTGAAATTAAACTTCTAGAAGCTTTTCTAATAATTGCAGATAGTAAACTACACAAATCAGTGTTTTTCTACTAGAGCTTTGAAAAGTCTTTACTAATTGATAATATTATTAGGAGACTTGCCATTATGTGTTAGTGAGAAGTCCAATGTACATTTAGACTTCTATAATTTGGAGAGAGATGAAAAGTTGGTTACTTATAATTAACTTTGTTAGAGAGAAAATTGCTTGGAGAGGCTCAAATTGAGTAAACAAAATATATAGAGACATCACTTGGCCTGAAAGTTTAAGCATGTGAGTTTGAGATAAGTTGTGTTATGCTAACTGCTAACCACTCACTTTTGTCATAGTTATTCAATTTGAAAATAGTGAGTATAAATTACATGTTTTTATTTTAATGTATAAATTACAATTTTTAAAGTTTATACAGGACTTTGAACTTTGACGAGGAATGCTCTTTTTAAAAAAAGAAAAAAAAATGTCAAAAGTAACTGCAGAAATAAGTTTGGAAAAAAAAAAAAAAAAAGACAACAAAAAATCTAACTCATAAAAAACATAATTTTTTTTTCTCTTACCTTTTGCTAAATTTTTTTTAATAATTTAATAGTTACAACGAATAGGAGGGGATTTGAGTCTTCAATGTCTCTTATGAAAACCCTAGAAAACAACAATTTACAAAGGCCTTAGAAAAAAATATGGTATAAATCTAAACAACACTATATAAAATATATTCATCCAAATTGACTCTCCATGTAGATTTCCAAAAAAAAAAAAAAAAAAAAAGAAATAAAAAAGAAACTCTCCGTTAACGCAATTGTCTAATGTAGTCCACACTTAAATTAGGTTTGGTAAAATCATTTTATATGGTTACGATGTTCATTACCAAATGGAATCTAAATTTAAGAAAATAGAAATAAAAATAAAGGGTCGGGTAGGGAGATTGAGCTAAAAGCAAGAGAATATTCTAAAAGATTAAAAAAATAAAAGAAAAAAGACTTAGGTAGGGTTTGGATACACGTTTTGAGTTTTGCGTTTGTGTTTTACTCTTTTTTTTTTTTTCAAGCCATGTTTCAATGGGACTTGAGCAGTTACGGTTACTGTTCATGAACAGTAGCATCAACCTTTGACTATTCTTTCGTGAACAGTGCACCCGTGCACTGTTTACGAGTCTCACAAACTTCAATTTTCAGCCACTTTTTCATTAAAAATGGGTCTCACGGTACTATTCACACATTTAAAAATTATTTTGTTATAGTGTTTTCAGTTTTCAGTTTCAGCAAAATAAATTCTATGCAAATGGACCCTTAAGGGCATTTCTTTTTTTGTAAGTTTCAAATATAGTCAATTTAGTTCTTTATTAGTTTTCTATTAAGTGTTGTCGTCTACTTACCAAAATGACACTTTTTTGGATTTTTTTTTTCTTAATTTCAAAAAACTGAAAACATTATTTTAAAAAAAAAGAAAAAAAAAGAAAAAAAGAAACTAAAGGGCTAAGTGGAACGACGTTATTCCCCTAGCCCATTGAATATAAAAAATCATTCCCATCCCCACCCCCACCGATACGCAGTTGTGACTTGAGAAATTTGAGGGATTATGGGAGAAAGAAAGAGGTGGAAAGAGAGAGACTGAGGGATTCGGAGAGGGGGAAAAGAGACTGAGAGGGAGAAGGAGAGATTTCGCGGTGGCTCCGCTCCACTTCGTCAGACTAGGGTCTACTTAGCGGCTCCGACCAATATGGATTTGGGTAAGTTTTGAAAACAATAATTTTTTCTTTTCAGTTTGAGTTATGTTTGATTTAGGAAATTTAAAACTCTTTTATTGTTCGTTATATTTGAGAAAGAAAGAAAAAAAAAATCATTTGGTGAATTTCTGGTTGAGGCTCAGTTCAATTAATTGATTTTTGATTGTTGAAGGAGCAGAAACCATACCATTGGCTTGTTGTGGAAGCTGCTCTATGCTAAGGAACTAGAATTCCAAAGTGATTACCAATTGCAAGAGCTTAGAAAAGGCTTTGAACGGCAAAGCGAAGATGCAATGGAAAGGAAAAGTTTTTTAAATAACGGTTTTTAGTTTTTGAAAAAAAAAGGGGGATAATCACCTAAGGGGGGTGTTTGGTGAGTGTTTCCAAACAACAATTTTCAGTTTTTAAATAACATTTTACGTATTTTCATAAAAGTTTTTAAACAACAATTTTCAGTTTTTAAACATATGTACCAAACGGACCCTATAATGAGCTGTTTTCACTTTGCTTGCACGTGGTTCAATCATTTACACTTTACCCACCTGAACTTCAATCCATTACCCATCTCTGTTAAAATCAGGGGTAAAAATATATTTTATCTTCACTTTTATGTCTCTTTTCTCTAAGAACAAAAAATAACAGAAAAAACTCAAACAAACAAGATCAAAGAGGGGGGTTTTGTAGCTTGGGTTCAAGAACACAGTTCCTCTTGGTATGAACAGTCTTGAGCCAATCAATCCAAATAAAATTTTCATATTCGCACAAATCCTAAAAAACATTTACAAAAATCCTACACTTGAAAGTGCTCTACTCTAATTTCACAGAAATCCTTTCAGTCACTTTCAGTTATTCACAAAAATCATACATGGCTTCACCTTAGTTCTCTCTCAAATCTCAAACCAAACACCAAAGCAAACCCCTCTTCAAAACCCAGACCCACCACACCTAGCAACACAAACATAAACCCACTACACCAACAACAAAGAAAATAAGATAGTAGAGAGAGAGAGGCGGATCGAAGTCACAGTTGGCACTCGTCCCTTGGCTTGACAACTCTACTATCTCGTTTAGCTCTTTTGGTGTCGACACGTAACTCTTTGGAAGTAGCGGCCTGGACATCTTGGGGCGAGTTAGAAGCAGGTCGGGGTAGTGACTCGGCTAGTTTGGGGAAGTTAAGGATGGTTGAGTTTCCCTTAATGCTCAGCACTGCTACGTTGTGGGCCCGTGTTGCCATTTCTGGGGTCGAGAATGTTCCAAGCCAGATCCGATTTTTCTTCCTTAGTTGTTGGATTTCGAACACCCATTTGCCCCATGTTCTCATTCGGACCCCAATTCCAACTTGAAACCCACTTTGAATGCCATCCATGGTGGGGAGAGAAGCCAAGATTAGATTGGGACTTGTGTGCTATTCCTCCGCTTTGTTCTTATAGAAGTTCTTAAGCAATCAAAACCCTAGCTTTTTTATTTTTGTTATTTTTTTTTTCTTCTCTAAAAATGTGTTTTTCTAACGGTAAAATGAAAGGTGGGTAATAGATCCCTAACAGAAGTTACCTCAAGTGGGTAAAGTGTAAATGATTGAACTACAGGTAGGCAAAGTAAAAACGGACCATACCACAAGTGGGTTTACTGTAATTATCCAAAAAAAAAAAAAAAACTAAAATAGCATTGTTTTGGTTAGTAGATGGCAGCACTTAATAGAAGAGTAACTAAGGATTGAATTGATCATACTTAAAATTTAGAGGATTGAAATGACAAAACTCTAATTTAGAGGATTAAAATGAAACTTTAGAGGGATAGTTTTGTATTTTGGCATTCATTTATTTTTAATTTATTTTTATTAATTTATAAAATGTGAGATATTTTGAAAAGTGAGTATTAGGGTCTGTTTGAATACCACTTAGTGTTAGTTTGGATACAACTTTTTTTCCTCAACGTTTGCGTTTGTGTTGTCTTGTGCGTTTTTTAGTAGGTCTCATGCATTGTTTATGGGACCCGCAAGTATTTTTTTTAGCAAAAACAACTTTAAAACTAGGTCTCATGGCATTATTCACACATTTAAAAATTATTTTGTTACAGTATTTTCAGTTTTCAGTAATAAGCGGTATCCAAACAGATCCTTATTACTGAAAACTGAAAACACTGTAGCGAAATAATTTTTAAATGTGTGAATAGTGCCGTGAGATTTAGTTTTAAAGTTAAATTTGCTGAAATCTGTACTTGCAAGTCTTGTGAACAGTGCATGAGACCTACAAAAAAACCAAACGCAGGCACTTAAATAATTTCAATGCAATCCAAACGTAGGCTTAGAAGGCATTTGGATACAGATGAAGAAGGGCAGCATCTGGCGTTTTGCATTTTTTTTTTTTAATTGAGGAGCACGTGAAGATGTTGTCTGTCACTGTTCACGGGATAGTGACAAACATTTGACCAGAGAATAAGCGATGAATAGTGCACACCAGTGGGTCTCATGTATTGTTCACGGGACCTACAAATCTCACTTTTTAGCAACATTTCCATTAAAAATAGGTTTTTATACTGTTCACCCATTTAAAAATTATTTTATTATAATATTTTTAGTTTTCAGGAAAATAAATGGTATCCAAACGTAGGCTTATTATGCTAAAAAATTGACAGAAATTTTTGCACGAAAATTCTCTTACTTTGAAAAAAGAAAAAAGAAAAAAGAAAAAAGAAAAAGGAAATGGTAAACGAAATACTGAATGTACGGAAATGGCTTTCTAGAAACACAAATTCAAAAAGCCTCTTTTTTTTTAAATAAGGCGGGGGAGATGGAGGAGTCTTCTCGAGTACGCTGAAACAAATTCCCCCATATATTCCAAAACCCATCTCTCTCGCTCGCTCGCTCTCTCTTTCGTTAGCAATTTTTTATTTTGGTCAGTTTAATTTTGTTGTTTTCTGAGAATGGAATTGGACCCAGATGATGTGTTCAGAGACGACGAAGAAGACGCCGATAATGAATTCTATCGGGTATTTACATTTTCCCTTTTCATTTCTACTGTGAGAGTTGGGGGTTTTGAGTTTTGATATAAACTCTATTTTTCGGATCAGGAAAAGGAGTCCACCAAAGAGCTTCTGGTTTACCTTGTCGATGCTTCCCCCAAAATGTTCTCCACTTCTTGCCCTTCCGTGAGTTTCCTAACATGCCCCCCCATCAGTTTGATGATTCTGTGTTTCTCATTGGTGATTTTGGAATTGTTGGGTGGCAGGGAGATCAAAAGGATGAAACTCATTTTCAGATTGCTGTT
This sequence comes from Quercus wislizeni, assembly GCA_023055345.1. Lineage (NCBI taxonomy): Eukaryota > Viridiplantae > Streptophyta > Magnoliopsida > Fagales > Fagaceae > Quercus > Quercus wislizeni. The sequence goes on from JALGQJ010000003.1 coordinate 37,126,088, forward strand.
AGTTGTATCTCGCAGTCGCTGAAGACCCAGATCATTAATAGATCGTATGATGAAGTTGCTATTTGCTTCTTTAACACCGTAAGATTAAATGGTTCTGTTTCAACTAAAAACATATGCTAGATTTTTTTTCTTCAAATATGAATTTCTTGGCCATGAATTGCTGTTCAATTGCAATCTTTATGTTTTCAATAGCATGGATGATGTAGGATAGAAGCTTTAGTGGGCTTTAATACCAAATTTGATGAAGGATCTTTAGGAATAAAAGGAAGCATGGTCGTTTGTTTAGAGCGCCGTACCTGTTTCATAATGATGTCGTACCGTCCGTTTTATGTTTTAATTTTTCAAAAATTGCTCGTGTCACCGTGTCGTACCAGTGTCCGTACCTGTACCTGAGTTCTCTCTTCAAATAGGGTTTGATGTTTAAGGGTTTAGGTAATAAAAATATTTGATCATAAATGAGTTTGATGGCTGTTTGGTGTTAAAATAGAGAATATAACAATAAACTAAGAAAGATAGACCCTAAGCAATCTTGACTATGTTTCCTAAACAATCACACTTAGGAAGGAGAAGGAAATCATGCCTTAAAAACTTAAAAAACTCTAGGACTCATTTTAATAACTATTAAAGCAAACAGAAAAAGGACTTAGAAAATAGAATAGACTCGTGGGCCTCTTATCAGACTACCTTATTTTAGTAAAACTTTATTAAAACTGAACCAACAAATTTCTAACCTAAATAAACTTAATGCTAAGACTCAATAATAACTAAAGGGACCTATGAAAGGTGCCAAGAAGGCCCCACATTGAAACTGTACTGTAATTCTTGGATCTTTTGGTATTTAATCTATATTTCTCTCAACCTATTTACTCTCTGCATAAATGGAGGCAAGTTGGTCATTCATTTAAGAGTAGAGAGATGATTTTCCTCTTTGAAAATTCTAAGATGTCAATATCATGTGTGGCACTATCACTGGACAAATGAGAAAAGAAGAAAAAAAGAAAGAAAAAGATGTGGGCATTTGGCACTATAAAAAAATATGGTTTTTTCACTCTTGCTCTGAACTTTGTATTGTAGCGTCTGCCATTTTGTATTTTTGTTATAATCTCCATAATCGCTTGCAAGTAAAAAATATCATTCCCACATGGAGACATGTGTTGATCATGTTTGTTCTCAATTACTCCTTTCTCAGGGGCACCTCTGTTGAGTTTGACTTTGGGTTTACACTAGGCTTGTTAGGTCAAGGCTATATTTTTGTTATGAATCATTTGCATTGGGAAAAGAAGAATTTGCTGGACTTGAATGGTGTATTTGTATATAATGATGCAGAGTGAGAGTATCTTGACAAGCCTTATACTTATAAATGAGTTTTAATTTTAATCATATTTATATGCTCTAGACAAATCATAGCTTTAAAGTTATAAAGTTAGTACTTGGGTCCTAAATACTAATATAAATAGTTACACACTCTGAACCCTATGACTTTTTCAGAAATGAGCATACTCTTAAATGGAGACTTGTGTGTTGTATAGTATATTTAACAGCTTCATAGAAGGCCTGATTTGATGCAGGGAATGTGAATGGGTTGCTGTTTAGGCTAGATTGAATTTGGAAATGAGATTTGCTTAGAACAAATTGATAGGTGGTTAGGCACCTTTGCAAAGAACACTAAGGTTATGTTTGGTAATTGCTTTTTCCCTTGATTTTCTGTTTCTAAAAATAATTTTCTAATTTTGAAACTAAAAAACTTGTTTGGCAACTTGAAATGGACAAAAAACAAAAACTGTTCTCAAAATTCAATTTGTAAAGGAAACTGAAAACATGTAAAAAGCTGTTTTCAGTTTTTAATTTTCAAAAGTTAGTGAAAACACGCATTTAATTTAATGAATCTGTCTCATTTAATGAGTTAGCATTAGAGTTCAAATCTTAGTAACAACATATTTTAGTATTTTCTATTTTTTTTAATTTCAACTAACCAAACAAGTTTTTGATTTCAAAAATACAAAAAAATTGTTTTTTTTTTTTTAAAATATTCCCAAAAACAAGTTTTTAAAAATAGAAAACAAAATCGGTTACCAAACATAACCTAAGGTTTCAGGGAAGAGCTCTCAAAGGCTCATTTTGTTCACAAACTAAAAGACCTCCTTTACAATGCTTATACATGGATATTTATAGCCTAGGAGTTAGTTATTGGCGATGACATCATCCATAACTAACTCACATTTATCACATGCTAGAATACAATTGTAACATATTAATCACATGCTATATTTAATATAGCACATGGCTTTTACTTCTAACAACTTCCTAAAACCTAGCATGTACATGTGCCTCTAACTAATTTTGCCTCCAATTTTCAAATATTACAATGCTGATGTGGATTTAGCTGCAATAGCCATGTGGGATATGTGAAATACAGCTGTTAGGCTTTGCTGGCCTTGTGCTGTGTCACTCCCTTGTGCCATGTCACCATACCATGTCAACATCTTCCATGTGTTGCAATAAACTCCTGCATCATAGTTTTTGTTTGCTTTGGATCTGCACTTGGCTTGTTTAGAATTAAGGCTTTTATTTTTTAAGCAATATGATTTATTCTCTGTTGGGATCCTATTTTCTGAATTTTTTGCAGAGGGAAAAGAAAAATTTGCAGGAGTTAAATGGTGTTTTTATATTTAATGTTGCTGAAAGGGAGTATCTAGACAGGCCAACAGCAAGGCTTATAAAAGAATTTGATTGCATAGAGGGTAAGTTCTAGGCTGAATAATTTGTGTTTCATGCTGATAATGGTGAATGTCATATTTTATTCGTGGCTTCTCTTTGTTGGATATACTATTTTTACATTCATATACAATTTGGATATAATGAGCCTATTTTTATGCTATTTGGATATTAATGAGCCCATTCACCACGTGCTTGTGTTTCCTACCAATGAAAAATAAAGAGCCTGTTCCAGTTGCCTTCTTATTCCCTTTTCAATCTTATTTCTCTTACAAAAGTGATCTTGGGGATGGTACATCAATTGTTAGTTTCATGTGTTTCTAGTTTTATTTAATTTTTTTAACGTAACGCAGGAAGAATAGGCTTTTCTTTTTTGGTGGTTGCCTGATTATGTATGTGTGGAATCAACAATAAAATTTTACTTCCAATTTTTGTGTGTGTTAGAGATGTTTTGTTTTTCTGGATGGTTCTTAGATATTATGATGAAAGCCCAAAACAAAAGAGCTACTTTAATTGAAGCTGGGAAGGTGCTTGATTCTTCTGTCGATGACTTTGAGATTATGATGTCAATGGACTTGAGCTCAAGTCGTATTTCCTCCGTTATATGAATAGGGTGGAGGATGAAGGTGAAAGTTCATGAGCCATTGAGTGCTTTTGTAATACACTGATTAAAATAAATATAACTTTTAAGAGATTACAAAGAATTTCCACAAAGAAAGAGCTTGAGGCCTTGAGGGTGTCAAAGCTTTTTAATCACTTTTAGTTTTTGTTGTCAGCTTGTTTTTGGTAATTGCCTTTTTTTTTTTTTTTTTTTTTTGACATAGTTGTTCAGTATAATATTATAAATATAAACCATCCTGGATGTTGATGGAAAATATGTGAAATACTGATAAAAAATCCTTAAATATTTGTTTTAGTTCCTGGAGAAACAACTTCTTATTCTTTATTATTAATGCAAATTGCTTTTCTACTGTTAATATTCATGTTTTATAGATATAATCTTTTGAGCTTTGAGGATAAAGTTTAGTGCTGCTTGCATTTCAATGAGTGGAGTTCCATTGACTGCGTGCCTCTTTGATGGAGTACTGAGGGCAAGCCTGGTTCTTGGAATGTTTTTCATGCAGAAAGGTTTATGAAAGAAATTGGGAGTCAGAATGGGATTATCTCTGGGACTCGAGAAAATTCTCTGTACAATGCTCTTTGGGTAGCACAAGCACTTCTGCGTAAAGGGTAATTCTACTTTGTTATTGCTGTTCATTTTTCTGTTGAACTTTCATGTAGCTTGCCAAGTAAAAAAAATTTGATTTTGTCCTAGGACTCCCCCTCTGTGAGTTTTGATAATACTTGTCAGATAACCTATCTCAGATCTGCAAAGACAGCTGATAAACGGATACTTCTTTTTACAAATGAAGATGATCCTTTTGGGAATATCAAGGGAGCGACAAAAATAGATATGACAAGAACCACATTGCAGAGAGCTAAAGTACTTATTTGCACGTGCTTCATAGTTTAACGGTTTTCTTTAAAGGGATTTTAATATTTTGAAAGTCACTGATACTTTCCTCTTCTCTCTCTCCCCACAGGATGCCCAAGATCTAGGCATCTCAATTGAACTTCTTCCCTTGAGTCAGCCTGATGAGGAGTTCAATGTTTCACTTTTCTTTGCTGTATGGACGTAGCTTATTTTGATTTATTAAGTGACTTTCTTGTCTGATTAGATTAGTTACATTGCTTACTACTTCAAACTTTATTTGTTATAGGATTTGATTGGATTGCAAGGGGATGACCTTGCTCAGTTTTTACCCTCAGTGGGAGAGAAGTATGCCTTCCTATCTAGTTTTTCTTAATGGTATTCCTTATGCGTTAATTATTGTTGCATACCACTAGTTACACACTACCGTACAAAGCTTCTGAAATCGTGTTTTGACAACATGATTTCACAATTTTAACCAAAATTGTGTTTTCAAAACACGATTTCATTTGTCTTGTACACATAGTGTGTAACTATCACCACTCTTCCTTATGTGCAGTTTTCAGGGCTACCACATATCATATTTGAAGTGGGGGAACTGATTGGTGCATTATGAATCTGACATTGCTTAAATTTCTTAAAGTTTTGATTTCTGAAGTCTGTTTGGCTTCTTTAAATTTGAAAAGAGTTATTGTTATGGGAAGTTGATGATATCTCAAGAGCTGCAGGAACATCAAGGTTTTAAGCAGAAAATGGTTTGACTCAAAGAAGGCTATAGAAAAGTTTAGATGAACATTGAGCATATATGTTGATAAAGAAATAATAATGAACATTAATATTTTTGAAAATAGTGCAATGTACTTTGAATGCAAAAGATTGTAATGTTTTTGACAATGGTGCAATGTACCTGTTGAAGAACCATCACACTGAACTCCTTAGTCCTTACACAACACTTTGCAACATAATTTCAATGTAAAAGATTAAAAAAAAAAATCAAAGGTATGCCTGAAAGGCTGAAACATATCAATGCTCCTACTGTTTTCTGCACCTTGTGATGCATAAATAATCATCAACTTCTGATAAGTATTAATCACGGTTATATTTGAAACAGTAATAGAAATGTGATTTTTTGTCATTCAAATTTATTCCTTCACATGAAATTTACACAACATGCTACAATGATATAATCTCCAGGTCAGGTTTTTTTATATTGGGTTGAAGATTTTAGAGTATTCAATATTGATGCTGGAATTATATTGTCAAGTTCCTTTTCCTAGTCTTAGGTATTTTCCCACTTTATGCCAAGAGTCTTGTAGCTCAGTGGCACTCCCTCCTCTCCTTTATTAGGAGAACCAGGGTTTGGATCCCCCCTCCCCCATTATTCTAACTATAAAAAAAGAAGTATATTCCCATAAAATATCTATATTCCAATTTCAGATTGGAAGATATGAAGGATCAGCTGAGAAAGCGTATGTTCACGAAGCGCATAGTTAGAAAAATCGCATTTTCAATTGCTAATGGATTATCAATTGAACTGAATACATATGCTTTGATACGTCCCACGATTCCAGGTATGTGTCACCATTTTGTGATAAATTTTAGTTATTAAACAAAAAGTGAGTTTCTGCATTTCACCTTGTACACACAGTTAATAACTGTGCTACCCTTGGTTTTGCAGGAGCAATTACCTGGCTTGATTCTGTTAGCAATCGTCCCTTGAAGGTGATACCACCCTATTAAATTTTCTTTTGATGGCATATACACACATAAATCTAGCTACATTATAGTTTTGATGAGATGAGGCCCAAATAAATGACCATTGCTTGCACATCACGCACATGCACACAAAAAGGTACATCTGTGTGCCTCTTTAATGGGTGATACCAAAGAAGGTGATTGATGTCTATCTTATTTGGAAAAGTTTGTTTGGTTATAATATTGCTTCTTTTGGGGTGCAGTCCTTATTTTCCCTATGTGGCTGATCTGGATAGAGGGGAAAAAAGGTATTTGTGAGGGTGTTGAGAAGTCTATTTTTGAGGTTAAACTGGAATTTGGATCTCATGTGATCTATGTATTCAGTTCAACTGTCATTGGTGGAGCTTCTTTTCCTTTAGTTGATTTGGTAGATCATAGATTTTAGATTTTAATTCCTTAAGAGATTGTCGTGTATACCCAATTAGAACTTGAGTATTTTTTCTCATTTAATCTTTTGTTAGTTATAGAACAAAGAGTCTTGAATTGAGTGATTCTAGAAAGTTGATGATTAAGACCAACTGATGTGGATTTTGTGATTAGACTACACAAATGGGTGTTGGTGAGTGATTCTATGAAAACATCTCTAGAATGTTGGAAATTCTCAAATGCCCAGAAAGGATACTGTTTATTTATTTATTTTAAATTTTTTTTAAAGGCTGGGTGGGTTCTGCTTATTAAAATGATTTTGATATGGTGTTTCATACTTTTTGCCTGTCATTTGATGTTTTTCATGTTTGTAGTAATGCTGTAACCCAGATTTTAATTAGTTCTATGTGTTGATCTTGCATAGGCTGAAAGATCTTTCATCTGTTCGGATACTGGTGCATTGGTGCAAGAACCTCTTAAACGCTACCAACCTTACAAAAAGTAAGTGGATTTTGCCTTTTCCATTATAATAGCATAATAGAAGTGCAGTGTTATAGATCTGTAGTTTGTGATGTTATTTATCAATTCATCTCTGCTGCATTGCTCCTTGGCAATGATTAGTTAATTATGCCATTCTGAAGAAATGAAAGGTACGCTTTAATAATCCTTTTGTTCTTTTTGAGAATGTGTGCTTCAATAATCTTATTATAGTGATTCTGATGCTTTTAGGTGTACATTTATAGTACAATAGTTCTAATTTAGATCAGAATTCAGTTTAAACTTTAATTTTTGTTGTCAGGCTCTATTCAAAGCAACACTAGAAAATAGTTCTAGTTTAAGAAATAATAGATAGATATAATCAGCATAGGGGTGTGATTTCCTGGATAAATAGTAGCGTTGTCAGTTTGCAGAGTAAAAGTAATAATCAGATTGTGTTAGGTTTCTAATTTGAAATATATGTAGTAGCATTGCAATTTCTAATTTCTCTATGTTAGATTTGATTGAGCATTTAATTTGCATGATTGACTATATTGTTCTTATAGTATACCCTGTATACTAGGGATCCTTTTTCTGTCATTAATATAACTTCGTTACTTATCCCCAAAAAAAAAAAAAAAAAAAAAAAAATTAAAAGCCTCATTGAGTTAGGGTCATAACAGGGCTTGATTATAACTCAAACTAGATTGCTTAAAAGCCCTTGGATTGATGAGAAAAACTGCCTATGAATTTGCTATGGCAATATACATGTTACGTAGGGGATTTTGAATTATTGACTATAATGGAGGAGATTTGACTCAGCTGGAGAGAATAGAAGACCAAGACAGGGAGAGAAAACCCTTCTCCATCAGGGTTTGCTTGGAAACCATACTCAAACGCCTTAAAATTTCTATACTCCAAAGAAATCAATAGCCCCTAAAGTTATCCTAAACCTATCATAGCATTTAAATATGGTCTACTTATTCTCAGTCTAAACTATGGGATTGTTTGCAATATGCACCTAAACTACAAAATATTCTGCAATCAACACTCTAATTTGAGATTAACATGCTCACTAATTTGCTAATATAGTGACTCATTTGCATCTAGGAGTTTGCATCTAGGGTTGGCTGGAGTCATCACCAGACCATTTGAATACTTCCACGTGAAATTTTATCATCAATCGAACTGTAAAGAATTATAATAATGTGCATATATAGACTACTAGGAGTAAACCCTAATCCTATCTGACTACGAAAACTCTAATTCTAATTCTAATTGAGGAAACCTAATTTTAAATGACTTGGGAAATCCCATTTATTGAACTACAAAAATACCCTTGGCTCTAGCTCAACTGACACCTTTTCTCCTTAAAATTTCTAGGTGGAGGGTTAGGTTGTGGGTTCAAGACCTGTTGGGTATGCATGTAACTTATGAATAAAAAAGGGACAAAGTTTGGCTCCAAACATGTTTGGAGCCTTGAGCTCCAACTACCAATAGGAAGTGACAATAGTGGTTGTCATGTGCAATGCACATGGCTCACTTAAGCCAACCAACTAAGTGAGTCATGTGCATTGCACATGATGAGAAACATGACATCTTTTGATTGGTGGTTAGAGCTGAAGGCTCCAAACCTGTTTGGAGCTAAACCTCTTCCATAAAAAAGGCTCTTGACTCTAGGAGTTATATAAAATTACTAATATACCTAACTAACTACATAGACTTGAGATATAATACAGGTGACCAATAAAAACACAATTGACTCCCAAAATTACATGAAACTAAATTATAATATATATTTCTTTTTGCTTCCCAGATTAGGATAACTCCATTTAAACCTGATATAAATATGATATTGAGTAAAAGGCTAATTAGTTATGCAATGTGTTTTAACTTTTAATGCTTCTAGTAGCATCTGTAATCCTACTGGTTCTGTTGGTAGCTCTCATGGCATCACTTTATTTTTTATGCAAATAGATACATTACATGTTTTCTCTCTTTCTCTTGTAAATGCTGTCATGTTAGTTTTCTTCTTCAAATTTTGGTCTAACTTTTCCACTCTCTCTAGTGAGAATATTAAAATTTCAGTGGAGGAGCTATCAGAGATAAAAAGAATTTCTACTGGACATCTTCGTCTTCTAGGATTCAAGCCATTAAGTTGCTTGAAAGATTATCATAACTTGAGGCCATCGACATTTATTTTTCCCAGTGATGAGGTTGTTTTTGTTCTGATCCTGTTATAGTACTGAAATATATGTTTTTTCCCTTGCTTGTGCCGCTTGTTTCTTTTTAGTTTATTGGTTGATTATTTGTTGTCAAATGCATATCACAATTTTATTAGTTGCTTATTTGATGATGTGGCTTGTGAGGTGCTCAGGTCATGGTTCAACAGATAGAACACACATTTATAAAATAGTCTATTATGAAAATAAATTTTTTGTTCAGATACATACTCCTTACTTCAGCGTTGCTGTCAGTTTGGTTCCTTTTCAAAACTTGTAATTGGTCTTTTGAATCTCAAATTTCTATCAGTGTGGCCTTTCCATTAGGATTTATTAACTGTTGAATGTTAGGTGCCCCAAAATCATGCTAATTTTTTTTCTTCAAAAAATTAGAAAAAGATTAAAAAAGAAAATAAATACAGAATAATCCAAAATTACTCTCACTCTCTCTACGCTGCCTGTTACCTAGTCAGCACTAAATGCCTCCCTCTTTGACAACCCACCATCCCTACTTTTAATCTGAAATCTCTCTTAAAAAACTTGGGTTGTGTATAGCCCTTTTTAATCTCAAAAGATCTCTCTCTCTCTCTCTCTCTCTCTCCACATGACAAATGCCATCACTACCATCCCTCAAGTCACCACCCCAAGACAAACCCAAAACCCCACAAAATTCATTTTCTAGAAACCCATGAATCGGAACCCCAACCATTGTGAAATGCTGTCTACATTTTCCCTACACCTAAAATATACCACCACCAGCAGCCAAAACAAATCCAACCTCGTTGCTGGCCTGTGTTTCAAACCTAGAGATGGAAGGAAAATAGGAGAAAATCAAAGAAAAGGGGAAAAATTGGCATATCTTGTCTTCGACATAGAGGAAATCTAATGAATGGTTGGTGATGGTAGTGATAACAATCAGAGACAAAACAGTGGTGACTGAAACTGAAGGGGATCTTCTGAGCTCAGATGTGATGATTACAGTATAGGCTAATAGTGGCGGTTGTGGGGAATGGGCACAAAGGAAGAGAGAGAGAGAGAGAGAGACAGAGAATTGATAGGAGATGTTTTGAAAGGAAAAATGGGGTGGAAATTTTGGCAAACTATATTAAAAGGCTAATATATTAAAAGAGGGAAAAATTACCAATACAACATGGTCATTTGGGGAAGTGAATGGTCGACATGCATCCTATCAAAAGGGCCAAATTGACAGCGATTCATAAGTTATTCGGGGTTAATTGCAAGTCTTGAAACTTGGGCAACCAAATTAACATATAACTACTAGATATGTACTCATTTATTTTCTTGATAATGATGTTCCCAGTTCTCTTCTTCTTCTTGTCCTCACTGGTCGGAAAACATTTTTAATTATATCGATTCTTTACTTAGCATAGATGTGATACTTTGTGCTGTGATTAGTGATATAATAGCAACACTAACACAATGTATATGTATGCCGTTATATGAATGATGTTTATGTATTTTGAAATTTGCATAATGTGCTTTCCATGTGAACCTTCTGCTACCAACAGTGCTGTGAGCTTTTCTTACTCTGGTTCTTGGACAATTTTTTGTTGTAGTTTATGATGGATGGCTCTGTTGTTGGTTTTTTTGTTACAGGAAGTGTTTGGTAGTACTTGCATTTTCATTGCCCTGCACAGATCCATGTTACGGCTCGAGCGGTTAGTACTTATAACATACAATGTTTTATACTACGGCGGAATAATTTTTCTAACTTTGACCACCATCTATTATATAGATTTGTCGTGGTTCTTCATATATTGTTGTTGACATCTTTTATATATGTTAGTCATGAAATTTTGTTCCCAGCGTGGTTGACATTTTACAACTGGATGATGCATTTTCCTTATTTTTTCTTTTAATAACATTTTATTAGCATGCCGCATGCAACCGTGCAAACTTGATGCATTCTTGATTGCCTAGCTGTTTATTTGACTTGAGTTGTATTACAACTTGTTGATTAACTACTTAAAGATTAGTGTTGGATGGTATTGAAGTTAGAATCTGTAACAAGTTATTGTGCACTACAACTTTTGATGTTTTTATTGTTTCCAGATTTGCAGTTGCATTTTATGGCAGTTCTTCTCATCCTCAGCTGGTTGCCCTTATTGCTCAAGTAAGTTGTAAATACTTTCAGAGGAGTTTTATATTGATGTATATTTTTCTAAAATCAGTAACATTCGACCTGTACATCATACTTTGCAGTTACTTTCATTGTTAACTGGTACCCGTTATTGCTCAATATGACCTGTTATTGCTCAATTATATTTAATTTTCTACACTACATCAGTATCTTTGAATCCTCAAAATCAATATGGCATTGGAATATTTAGTTATCAGCATCATTTATTAACAATGGTCACAGCTGCAAAACCGTCTCAATTGCATTCTTCCTTCCTGGTTTTTCTCTTTCACTTCAAAACTTAGGTCAGAATTATTTGAGTTGAAATATTCTTTTGTTACGCATTATCTTCTTGATATAAGCATTCTTTTCTATAGCTCAGTAATAATCGACTAGGTACATTATCCTCATTTTTAATGGTTCTAAACTTTGATATATATATATATATATTTTTTTTTGATAAGTAATAAGGATTCATTGATATCAAAAGAGAGAGACACCCAAGTACACAGGAAGTATACAGGGGTGAACAAATCAAGAACGAAAATTACAAAAGTCAAGTAAATCCAAAATAGAAAAAGGTTGGTTTCTCCACATAGAGAACCAGTCAAATAAGGTTCGGAGAAATAGAAGCTTGAGATCAGGCATGGAACGCTCTTCAAGACATCTACTATTTCTCTCCTTCCAAATACACCACATCAAACAAAGAGGAACGACTTTCCAAATATCTCCATTACGATGGCGACCAAAACAACCTTGCTAGAAAGCATAGAGCCCAACAACAGACAATGGCATGACCCAACTAACTACAAATAAACCAAAAACCATATCCCATAACTCTGAAGCAACCGGGCAATGAAGGAAAAGATGGTCAACACTTTCACTATTACACTTGCACATATAACACCAATCCAAAATTCTGACTTTTCTTTTCCTTAAATTGTCAATAGTCAGACATTTCCCCAAGGCTGCGGTCCAGACAAAAAAATCCACTCTAGAGGGGATCTTCTGCTTCCAAATGTTTTTCCAAGGGAAAAACTGCTCATTATGGCCAACAAGAAGATGGTAGTAAGCACTAACTGTGAACCCCTTACTCTTACAAGGCAGCCAACATCTCTTATACTCCTCGATTCCCCTTACAAGAGTGCTATAAATGAAATTGATGAAGCTCCTGAAAGCTTCCAATTCACGATTATGCACCTCCCTACAAAACTGAATCTCCCAATGGAGGACTCCATTGGAGTACCTCATTAGATCCGCCACACTTGCCTCTTTGATATTGCAAGCCAAATAAAACATCATCAGGCAACTGACAGCAGTCATTATCATCCATTAGAAAAGCATTAGCCCTTGTGAAGCACAGTTGCAACCAAACAACCAGCTTTTGATAAGTGATGAGATTTTATTGAATGGAAGAAATACTTCTGAGAGAGAAAATCTATAAAATTTACAGCTGAATGCATGTCTTTTATGCCAATGGTGTGGGAAAACAATGATCTTAAAAATGCTGATTTCAACTTTATGACTGAGAGTCCACTGATGCTAAAGAAAAATTTGATGCTTCAAAGAAAGAGAGAAAATTGAGTTGAGAGAGAGAGAGAGAGAGAGAGAGTGGTGACAGAATGAGAGAGTGAGAGAGATCTCAGATGTCATTTCTGATCACAAAGGAAATTCTCATACAATCATAAAGTGAGATTACAATGGTGAACCTTCACTATTTATACACCAAGGATTTGGTTATACTGACCTCATGTGGACCTCCTCCCTATCTAACTAACAAACTATAGTTGGCACTAACTACTACAACAATTAACCACATATCTAAAACTGTTAACATGTCTAAAACAATCATGTTTAAAAGAAAGTACAAGAAGTAATTCCCCACATGTGGAATACTTGACCATGTCACCATGCATGTGGAATTGCCATGTTGAAATTCCTTACGTTAGAGGATTCCCCCTCTAAAATTAAATAGCACATTCTTCCTTAAATGCTACAAGTAGTATAGAAAATGTTGTTTCTCAGCCAATCTTACTTGGTTTCAAGATTTGGTACAAGGGGAGTCTTCTTCATCATAAGTGCTAAGTCTTCTTCATTACTTATAAAAAAAAGTGCTAAGTGTCCGTTTGGGAACAACTTATTTAGTTTTTTGCTGAAAGTGTGTTGAAGTATACTTGTACTTAGAAAAAGTGAGAAAGTAAGAAAAAGTGAGGTTTTAAGAAGCTGTACATAGAAGCTAAAAAGCAATAAGCTAGCTAAGCCCTCTTCAACTTCAAAATATCCTCCAATTTCTTCACTTTTGGTGCTGATTATAAATAGGTGACTCAATTTCCTTCTTCGTCTCCTCTATCTCTTCCAACAAGATGCTTTATTGCAGTTTCCCATTGTTTTTTGTACCACCCAAAGATAGGTGACCAGGTTCACCACACTTACATCACTTGAAGCTTACCCATCAGGGCTGTTTTTTAGCAACCACATTGTTGGGATTGGGCTGGTTGGATGAAGGCACAATTAGTGGTTCTTGCTTGTTTCTCATCAAGATTGCCACCTATACCATCAGTTGAAGTCAAAGAATCAGCCTTGAAGTATTTTTGAACATGCTTTCCATGCCTGGAAAAACTTCTATTTTGTTGCTTCTCCACCAATAAGGCTTGGTTAGAAGGCTTGTAAACAGTTAAAAGCCAGTGTAACATGAGGATACCTTGCATGGATGGCTTTAAACCATCGAGTTACCTTGCCACCACTTGCTCTTCGTATCAAAGTCTTTCACCTCATTATTGTTCCTTTGTGTCCCAACTATTTTCAGTTTGTATTCCTTAATAGTGTACATGATGCTCTTACTGAACCTAGGTGGAAAGATGCTATGATTGAGGAAATGACGGTAATGCATAAAAACATTACTTGGGAATTGGTCTAGTTTCCTAAAGAGAGAAAGACAATGGGTTGCAAATGGGTATATACAATTAAGCAAAAGGCTGCTGGGTCTATAAAGAGGTAACAGACTAAACTGGTTGCAAAGGTACACTCAGCCCTATGGTATTGACTATCAAGAGGCATTTGCTCTTGTGGCTGAGATGAATTCCAAACATATCCTTATGTCATAAGCAGCCAATTTGAACTGGACACTTTATCAATTTTACGTAAAAGAATCCTTCCTCCATGGTGATTTAGAAGGAGGTTTGTATGGATGTTCCTCCAAGTTCCAGGAGTATTTCAACTTACAAGAAGGTATACAGCTGAAGAGATCATTGTACGGATTGAAATAATATTGCATGGCTTAACGGTTTAGTTGCATCTTGTGAGCCTATGGATACATGCAAACACAGAGTAATCACACCATTTCTTAATCAAGCACTCACCTCTAGGTAAGGTTATTGCTCTTATTGATTATGTTGATGATATGGTGGTAACAGGAAATGATCTTGAGGGAGTAAAATAATTTAAAAGGAAATTTAGCTAGGGAATTTGAAATCGAGGACCTTGGAGATTTGAAATATTTTATAGGAAAATGGAAAAATCTAAACAAGGTATATTCATATCCTAGTGGAAATATGTACTTGATCTTTTATAAGAAACAAGAATGCTTGGTTGCAAGGTTAGAAATACCTGATAGAGCAAAATCATAGATTGGATGAAGATCCAAAGGGTGTATTGGCCAATAAAGGGAGATACCAACACCTAGTTGGGAGATTGATTTGTCTGTTCTCACACTTGTCCAGATTTGCTTATTTTGTTAGTGTGGTTAGCCAGTTTATTCATGCACCTTGAGTTTCCATATGGATGTTGTTTACCGTATCCTTTGATATTTGAAGTCAAGTCTTAGTTGAGGATTACTTTTCTCCAATCATCCTCACTTATTAGCAGAATCCTATACAGATGCGGTTTGGGTAGACTCTATTTCTGATAGAAGATCTCGCTCGGGTATTGTACCTTTGTTGGAGGAAGTTTGGACACTTGGAAGACCAAGATGCAAGCCGATATAGCAGGATTAGTGCAGCACTAGGTTGAATTTCGTGCAATTGCTCTTGGTATATTTGTGAACTTTGAGTGAAGATGGTGTTGAAAGAGTTGGGGTTTAATACACAAGAACCTATGCTATATTGTGACAACAAGGTACTTATTAATATTGCTCGCACTACTATACAACATGATAGGACTAAACATGTTGAGATTTACAGTCATTTCTTCTAGGAGAAGCTGGATGATGCCATTATCTATACTAAATTAGAACCTAACAAAAAAAAAAATCTATACTTAATTTGTGAAAACAGAAAAGCAACTAGCAAATATTTAAATTAAGGGTAGTCTTGAGTATAGCTTTTATACCATTCTAAGCAGGCTGGGCATGTGCAATATCTATACCTCAGCTTAAGGGGGAGTGTTGGAATATAGAGTCTAGATAGAATTTGAATTTGTAATTTTTAACCCTTGTGTATGTATATTCGTAATTTGCATATTATTATTTGTGTATAATAAAATCATTGTTAAAGTTAGTAGAATTAACCTTACACATTTTTTCCAAAATACAATAGAAGCTGTCACTTGCCACTGTTGGGAGGCCACCTCATCCATTAGTCTGTCACCGCTGCCTGGGCCATATAGTTGCTTACTTGCCTTGACACTCTCACTCATAGCAATTGGGTTAAAAGCCTCTTTGAGTGGTCGTTGACGATGTCATTAAGAGTATCAAATGTCTTGTAATTGCAGTTAGGTCGTGAGCTTATACCAAGAATAGATTTAAAATTAAAAACAAGAGATATTTCCTTGTTGAGCACGTGGATTTGGCCTCCAGTCAACCTTATTACTAGCTGGTTAGAGCCAAGCCATGCAGCTCAGCAACTCAAGCCATGGTATTGTAGCCCAATTTAAAAAAAATTAGCACATGCCTATGTTGGAACTCCCGCCAAGTGTTCACTGCTCCTGCACCTGCTCATGGTTGACTTTCTGGCATATTTACTATCTTTGTATATTTGTTATTTCATATGTGATATTCTTCTTCTCTAGAATAGTTGAATTCAACTTGAATTTCTATTCCTTCAAATCTAGCATGACATGTGTCAAGAAGCGTAGTACCCCGATCCACCAAATAAAGGCTATACACTCCTGTTTTGGCTAATTCAATGTAACCATATAAACGAAATCCCCTATAGACCAGACAGATGACCTTCACTCCAGGCAGGAAATGATCCATTGAATAAAGGGAACTCCACATCTGGAGAGGATACAACATATTGAAATCATATTTCTATGCTAGTGCTGATTAATAAAATTTATGGTGGGAGGCTGCCTTACTCGTCACCTCCAACAGACAGTTAGACAGTTGGCATGATTAATAAAATTCCATTTGAACTTTCTCAATGGTCTGGTATTAATTCCAGCCAACACTAGGTTTCTAATTCCTAGGTTCTGCTTTCTTGCTTGGTGCCTATTTTAAGTAAGCCTAGGTGCTGATTCCTAGGTTAGTTTTATTTTTTGGTTCATCAATTTTTTTGTTGTATCTATTTTGGTTTTTCCCTGCATCAAAGGTCTTTAGAGAGACCACTAATTCATTTCTTAGAAGGCTATATGTAAAGAAAAGTTACCAATAAAGTTAACATTCTTTGTATGGATTGTCTTTGGGAAAATTCTCACGATGGATAATCAAATTAAGCAAGGAATGGTTATTGTAGATTATTATTGTATGTGTAACTAAAGCAGTGATACTATGGATAGTTTGTTGTTTCATTGTCCAATTGCTATGGAGTTTAGGTATTGTCTTTGTGCTATTTGATGTTAGATGGATGATGCCTAAATCAGTGCAGAGGTAGCTTCAATATTGGAGAAAGAGACCAAGTTCTTTCAGATATGAGAGTTTGGAATTTAGTACAATTATGTCTCATGTGGACCTTTTGGAAGGAGAAACAAAAGAACTTTTGAGGGTCAGGAGTTATCGGTTGTGAGATTTTTATTCCATTGAACTCAATGTGATCTCCCTCGAATCAGTTGTTAAGTGATGAGTTACACCATCTAATATTGTAGACTTTTTGGATTCTTTATATGTTCGAGATGTTTTATGGGGGATGGTTGAGTATTGAGCCAGCAAAGTCTATCTTGATTTGTACTCTTTGTAAATGATCAATACAATTATTCATTGCTTATCTGAAAAAAAATAAGGGTTTGCTTTTCATAATGGAGGAAACTAGTTTCTGGTTCTCAGTCATCTTTTTTCTCTAAGTACTAGTTCATATTACAAAATAAAGTGAGCTGATTTCAAATTTCAAGTGGATTGTAATATTAATTTTGTTTATTTTATTAAATTTGACATTGTGTTAGTTTTACTTTTATGGGTTAGCCTTACCGATTTCCTGAAAAATTCTCAGAAAGAGATTATCAGCCATGGTGGTCAGGTTGAGCCGCCAGGAATGCACATGATATATCTTCCATACTCTGAAGACATCAGACATGTTGAAGAGGTAAGAGAAATAATTGAGCTGGTTAGTTGACTTCTAGTAACATATCATTAATAAATACAGTGACTTCTTGCAGCTTTATTCAGATTCAAATGGTGCTGCACCAAAAGCAACTGATGATCAAATTGAGAAGGCTACTGCTTTAATGAAACGTATTGATTTGAAAGATTTTTCAGTATGCCAATTTTCTAACCCTGGTATGTTGCATAATTGCATTGCAGTTCTGTAACTTTAAAAAAGAAAATAATATTCAAGGTTTATTATTTTATTTCCTAATAGCTGGTTGTCATGTAACTACCTTTCAGGTCTTAATTTAAATTGAATATCACTTGAAAGGAAATTCTCATTGTTCTAATAACTGTGTTAGACCCGCGAGTCTGATTGGTTCAAATATGAATAAGGATCTATATTGATCCTGTCCACACCACAGAGTATCCTATAAAAATTGATCAAAATCAAAGGACTAGAGGTTCAACTGCCAAAACCGGTTTTGACCTGTTTCTTACTTACCAAAAACTTTTTAGCTTACCAAAAAGAAAGAAAAGCAAGCTTACATGCATTACTTCTTTTACTGAGGGAGTGAATGGGCCAAGTAACAATTTGGACTAAAGATTTTTAGGCCTATACAAAACCTAGCCTAAATGTATTCTAGATGGGTAGTGATTTATATAGAGGTAGAAGTATAACATCTTTTATTTTTTAAATGTGTGGCTTTTGATAATTCTTTTCTCACAAGCTTGTGACACACAGGATTCAAAGCAATATGAATCACTGCTTGATTGTTACAATACATAGTCAAAGGTAGCTACACGTTAAGCTTTAATTCTGTAATTAGATGTTTAATCCACATAAGCACATAAGATACATGAGCCATGGCTCTATACTGAACCTCCGCACTGTTGCGGAACATAACACTGCTTCTTAATTTTTCAAGTAATCAAGTTTCCCACTAAGGTGCAATATCTAGTAGTTGATCTTCTATCTGAGGGGGATCATGCCCAATCTGAATCAGTAAAGAAGTCCACAATTGGTGTGTGCTTTCAGATACTTCACAATCCAAAGAGCCACCTAATGTGGATGACAAGGAGCAGACAAACACTGACTTACCACACTCACTGCAAAAGATATATTTGAACGAGTAATTGTGAGATAATTCAACTTGCCAACTAGACATCGATTTTTCTTAGGATTCTGTAACTTCTCCCTGTGATCCGCATGTAGTTTAACATTGGGGTCAATATGAGTCTCTACGGGTTTAAGGCCTAACAATCTAGCTTCTTCCGAAAAATCCAATACACATTTCCTTAGAGACAAATTAATACCTTTTTTAGTTTGTGCTACCTCAATCCCCAATAAATACTATAAATTTCCTAGATAATTAGTTTATAATGAAATTTGGAGGAACTCTATCATTTCTGCAATTCCCTTTTTATCATCACTTGTGATAATTATATCATCAATATTAATTTTTTTAAAAAAAATTGAGAAATAAGGGTATCTGAATCTCTTTGAGTACTTGACTATTCCTTGGGT
This sequence comes from Quercus wislizeni, assembly GCA_023055345.1. NCBI lineage: Eukaryota > Viridiplantae > Streptophyta > Magnoliopsida > Fagales > Fagaceae > Quercus > Quercus wislizeni. Next base: position 37,145,216 of record JALGQJ010000003.1, read on the forward strand.
GTGTGCAATTCCCCCTCCTACACACACCTGTTACATGGAGAAATCCCTTGGATGTCTCCCCAAGATGCCAAATAGAGGTTTCACACGTAGGACCTCATGGATATTATGAAGCCTTATGAACCACCAAGCTAACAACCCCTTGAGGTTTCATCAATATAAACTATTAATAAGATCTTCCTCTTAGAAGTGGAAGTGAGGATGGAATGATTAGACTGGCAGCGGTAAAGCCCAAACCGGACTAATGTTTCACTAAATTTGCCAAACCAAGCTCTAGGAATTTAAGGCTGTAGATAGCTTTACTTAATCCACACATCTTAGAAGACACCCGAGCAACAAACCTTGATGTTTTCTCCATGTACAATTCCTCTTGCAAATCACCATGTAAGAAGGCGTTTTTGACATCCAACTGAAACAAAGGGCAACCAAGATTACAGCCAGTGATATGAGTTAGCTTCAAGGAAGGTGACATTAGCACTAACAAAATGAAACAAAGGTCAACCTAGATTAGTTTCGAGGAAGGTGGCATCAGCACTCACAAAATGATGACAAAATATAGGAGAATAACACTAGTACCATTTTTGTGTACATGAATACCCAAGAAAAATACACTTAAGAGAGCGTTGATTGAGTTTGGCACTGCCAGGGCCTAAAGCTATGATCAAAGTAAACACACCCAAAAATCTTAGGTGATAATTGGAATAAGGGTTTATCAAGGGACAAAGCAGTAAAAGGGATTTGACCACAGAGGACACTAGAGGGCATGTGATTGATAAGATCACAAGTGGTTAGCACAACATCAATGCAATATGATTCATGAACATTCATATGAGGTAAGAGTGCCTGAGCCACTTCTAACAAATGTCGCAATATACGTTTTGCCACACTATTGTTCTGTGGGGTAAAAGGACAAGAGGACTGAAAAATAATGCCATGGTCATCAAGAAATTGAGACAGAACAGTATGAAAGTATTCACGAGCATTATCAAAACTGAAAACACGAATTGAAGCATCAAATTGAGTTATATTTCCATATAAAGTGATTTGAAAATAGAATACAACTCTGACATTTCCTTCATAAGGTAAAGGTAAGTGACTCAAGAAGTCAACAAAATACCTAAATCCCAAAGGGGACTTCTATTGGAACCCAAATGTCTGAATGACCTAGTGAAAAGGGCTACTAACATGAGTCTCACTTCTAGACACATAGGGCACTATATGGTGCTTACTCAATTGAAATGCCTCACACTGTAAGATTCAATTTGATGACATGCTGGAACTAACAGCTTCAAGGTCTTAAGAGACGGATGACCTAGGCAACAATGCTGCTGAAATGGAGAGACGAATGACTGAAGAGCCTTTGAATGAGAAGACTTATTAAAATCCATATAGTACAGACCATCAGACTCATGCATGCCACCAATCTTCTATACACTGGGTGGCGGTTAGTTTTGCCAATGACCTATAGCTCAAATGGCACTTACTTAGAATGGGTGGCGGGTAGTTTGGGTTCAAACCCACAAGGTTCAATGTGGCATGTGTAATTTAGCAATAAAAAAAAAAAAAAAATATGCTGGTAATTTTGCAAGTTAACTTTGTTCAAATAGAAAAGGTTTAGTCAAAGTTCGTCTCACTGTGTCTGACTTCAATGTTTTGATTGTGATCATATTGAACTTCAAGTTATTTATTTATTTATTTTTCCAAGTGTTCAAATCCATAAGAAGTGTCTGTGCATCTGTTAAGTGAAATTAACAAAAATAAGATATAACACTACCGATAATTCTGATAGTTTAATGCATGAAATGCTATTTCTTTAATGTGTCTCTAATTATGTATGCGTCCCCCAACTTCTTTTATTTTTTACTGTGTGGATACAATCACTTTCTTCAAGACCCTTTGTTAGGATTTGGTGCCCTTATCAATTGTCATCGAAGATGCACATTTCTTCTGAGAGAGTGAAACATGAAGCTGGATTTGATGCCTGTCTCTAGCTTGAGAATTCTTTTGGGATTCCCTCATGTTACAAAGTAATTTTTTTGCAGCCTTGCAGAGGCACTATGCAGTATTGCAGGCCTTGGCTTTGGAGGAGCCCGACATCCCAGAAACAATAGATGAAACCCTCCCTGATGAGGAAGGCATGGCTAGGTAAGGATGACTTTAATGTAACATGTTTTTCTGTATGATAATCTTGCTTCACTGCCAAAATAAAAGAAAAAAAAATGAAACCAAAGAAAAATCCATGACTCTTGCATTCATGACTGCAGACCAGGGGTAGTTAGTGCAGTAGAAGAATTCAAGCTTTCTGTCTACGGTGACAACTATGATGAGGAAAAGGAACTTGCGGGAAATGGAAAAGCAAGTGAGGCCTCCAAAAAACGAAAAGCTATTGCTGATAATGCGGTTAAGGAGTCTGCAAACTATGATTGGGATGACCTTGCGGACAATGGGAAGGTGAAATTCGAAGTCTATTTATTATCTTTACTTTATTCCTAGTGGTTTGTTCTGATCTAGAAAAGAAAAATCCACATTGTTTTAATCATGTTTTTGCATGCGAAGTTGTTAGAATTGAGATTAGAATAGGTTGCACCTGACAAGAATTTGCACAAAATTACAACTGCTTTCATTTTAGAAATTCTGTTGATTAATATAAGAGTTTAGGCACCTTTGAGAGTTTATTTTGTCAAAAATCAAGCTTTCTAGATTCTTTTTTGTTAAGGCTAATTGACAGAAAATTTCCTAAGCATCATTGTTAATTATCCACCTAAATATGGGCTTGGTAAAAAATTCAAACATGTTAGCATGCCTATGAATTATTATTTCTTCTAATATTTCAATGGTTAGTCTGGATTATAAGAAATACCAAAAGGTGTTTTTTTTGGGGTGGGGGTGGGTGGTGGAGGGTTGGGTTGACTTTTAGTTTCAGCTAAATTTGGTTAAGTTGTACCTAATTGTGGAAAATGTGAAAAGCTAATTTGAAGGATCTTGACATCTAGGTTTTGGGGCAGGTTTAAGAATTTGACTATCCACAACAAAAGAGAAAAAAACCCAAAATATTAAACCTTTAAAATCTAATGAATTTAAATGCCAGTAGATGATCGATTTTAGGATTTACTCGGTGTTTTTGGATATTAATAAATTCTTTGTTCTGCAGTTGAAGGATTTGACGGTGGTGGAGTTGAAATACTACTTGACAGCACACAGCCTTCCTGTTTCTGGAAAGAAAGAGGCTTTGATCAGCAGGATATTAACTCACATGGGAAAGTAAGGAACTTAAGGCTAACTCAGTATATCTTTTGCAAAAGAGACTAAAGCTTTTTGGCAAAGACGGGGGGGTGATTATAGGACTTTGATAAGGATTGTATAACTTAGCTTGTGAAGATTTTGGGTTCAGACAAGAGTAGGAAGCTGTAACTGAATTGTTTTGTAGCCTATCATTTTGTGTAAGTATTGCTCGTGTAGCTGCTCTGTTTGTTACTTAACAGATGCCTTGTGTTTGTACTTTTATTTTTCTGTATTTGTTTGTTTTATAATCGAGTTCATTCCTCTGGAAAAAAAGTTTTTATACGCTTCTCATAAACTTTACTGGTATATGCAATTTCTTTGGATTTTCAATTGATCAATGCCCCTTTGATATTTATATATGTCAATAAACAAGTAATATTCTGATTATTATCGAAGTCATATATACATTTATTTTCCATTAATTACAATTTTTCAAGGTAATCACATCTTGCCACCTCAATAAGTTAGGGAAAAAGTTCTCTCTAAACTTATCTAGAGACAAAATGAGCTTGAAGTTTAGCGATAGATCAAAAATGTATTGAATAGAAAAATCAGGTAAAAGCAATATTTCTTTAATGGAAGAATAAGATAAAGAAGCCAAGGTAATTCCAAGTTATTGGTGATTTGGCTAAGTCTACTAATTACTGGTAAAACATTATTTGGACACATCCTACTCAAAATGTCTCTCACCAAAGTGTTTGTTGATTTGTTGAGTGATTATTGATGACTACAAGGAGGTTCAATTCAACAAACAACCCTCTAATAAGCACTACGTTATGCGAAAAGGTTTGCATGTTACTTGATAACTAACAACTAAGCAGAAAAGACTAGCCAACTTTAAACTGAATTTGTCGATTTCTTATGCTCATCTTAGACTTGAATCGACAGGGTCAAGTCAAGCTTTTACTTTATATCTTCTACTGCCTATCCCTCCATCACTTTGAGAAACAAAAAAAGGTTGTCCCCATATCTTACTAAATTGTCCGCCACTTGATTGCCTTAAGTCCTTAACAATTATTGAAGGCTAATTAACAAGCATCATTTCGAGCTTTTATGAATTTTGACCTTTACAAAATTCGGATGCCCTTTTTTAGTGGCCTCATTTATTATTGTTTCTTTTCTATTAAACTGGTAGGTACTACAGAACATATCTTGGAGGTATTGCGTTTTTGTTTTTGTTTTTGTTTTTGTGATTTTTGTTTTTTGTTTCCTATTTTCCGGAAAGTATATATATATATATATATATATAGGCCTGAGCTTGCCTTAGTTTACATTTGTATCCCCAATATACACTTGTAACCTTACCCAGCTTCCGCCATTCCTCTATTGTACGTAGCTTACCCCCATTTGGTATCAGAGCCATTTTAGCTCGATCGAAAGTGTTTGTAAGTTACTGAAATTATTTTGAATCAAGTTGGCCGGTATTACCGCCATAGTTATCCTTTATTTTGTGGTATCATTACTTTGAATGTATGTTATCTCTAACAAACATTATTTTGTTTTACATCTATTATTTGATAGCATTACCACTCCCATATGTTGCATTTTTCATCTACTACTTCATCTTAATAAGTTTGTATCGTTCTATCTTTTGGTGGTAGGCTGAGCCTCCCCTTTATCCAAACTGTTTATTGCTTTGTGATTACCTGTTTAAGCTAATCCTTTGCTTCCCAGCTATCTTTTATTATCCATTCTTTGTTTCTATCCCCACAGTTTGTTGCAGGTGTGTACCAAGCTAAGTTCTGTATCAGGTTTTGTTACCCAGTAAGTCTAGAACCTTATCTACAGATCAGATGTCCTCGAGACCACAGTAAAGTCCCGCTTAGCCAGGAAGGCGTTAGGGTGTGCAAAGGTGAGAGTTGACTGACTAGTAAGGTTAGAGTTTGGTAATAGTAGATACAGAAGGCGTCCATACACTTCTTGTTTCAGATCTAAGGTTAGATCCAGAATATGGAAGATAAAAGTTATCTAGGTTGTAATTGATTTCTTAGGTTTGTAATCCAAGATGATAAATAGGATGTTTAGAAGGAGTGACTCTTCCACTTCCATTAGATCTAGCAGTACAGACCCACTTGAGATTCCAGTTGAAGATGGAACAATCAACTCAGAGTCATACCAGCTTTCAGATCTAGATCAGAAGTTAGGAGATTGGAACATACCCAAAGTTCCCACAAACTAGGTCTATAGGTCCTCCTCATGGTCTTTGAAAAAGTCTTTCAGAACAGACTACCATGTTAGAACCATAGAACAAGTATACAGCATTAACAAGGAATATGAAACTTGTTATTTGTTGTCCCCTGCCGCTATGAGAGCCAACAGGGAAAATGGTCATAAATTCCTCCACATAGGACTTGTCCAGGTTGGAGTAAAACCATTGATCAGAGAAGGGTTGAATAACTCAATCCTCATGGCCCTTAGAGACACCAGATTGATTAGGTTCAACGACAGTCTTCTAGGCACCATTGAATCCAGTTTGTCAAACGGTCCAATTCATTTCGACTGTTTCCCAAACCTCACAGTTGCGCTTGACGACCCCCATATCATGAAGGTCCTCACCCTCAACATAAAGACCCATGGAACCCTTGTGTTACATGGAACCAAGCAGCTTGCCCTTATATACAGAGTGTATTATAAATGCATGGGAACTAACATGTCCATCCAAGCTTTCGATAAGAGAAAACCAGGAGAAACCACTCTTATCCAAACCTCGAATGTTAGATCCACCATTCAGGTACCAAGAACCCTGAAATGGTCTGAGATATCATTTCCAGCAGATTGGACTCTGGAAAATGAAAACTATCCTCTACAGGTCTAGAACCCTGTAAGAAACCCAGAACTAGATCTCGTCCAGCAGCTAGCCGATGGAAAGGTTAGACTTAGCTTTGACCAGTCTAGGTTCAGATCACTCTCAGAGTATGATGTACCCTCGCCTAGATCCTCTTTAGATCTACCCTAGGACACATACCAGGAACCAAGGTCTAGATCCGTAGATCTACGCCAACCCTTTAGGCAGCCACCTATCCTCTTGAGAGATAGACCTGCATCCTATTGTAGTTCGTCTAGAACGCGAACTCCATTTAGGAAAGACTTAGGTGCCCAGTTTCAAGGTGTTAAAGACCACTCCCAGGTTAGTACCCTTTGTTACTCCGCCCAACCAGACTCAGTTGTTGATCAAGAAGAAGACAACAACAGTCAGGACAGTCTTAAACCTCCATCACCATCAGGATTTGATTTTAGAAGTCCTATTCAGAAGGAAACTGAATACGACCCTCAGCTCCTAGTGTTGACAAAGGAATTCGTTCCAAATATGGACATGCTCGAAAAGGAATTTAATTCTGAGAAGAACAGAGTTAAAAGAGGATCCTATAGAGCCAACCATACCCAGGAACAAAAAGTTGAAGTTTTGGAGAAATGGAAGTCATTCATGAGAGAGGTTAAATCAGATTACCCTTTCTTTGAATACTTTGAGAAACATTTCACATGGCATAAAAGGAACTGTGTCATATCCAAAACCAACTGGAAGTTACTTCCCAAGAGAGATGCACCAGGCCCTAGCAAACCACAAATTGTTCGGTCTAGCCATCCTCCCCAGGAAGCCATCCTCTTTAACCAGCGTGGTACAGATGTTACTGCCTCTCCTTTCAAATGTGCAACAACCCCAGAAGAAAAGGTTGTCAGAAAGGTAATAGAGCAAAACAACTATACAAACCAGTGTTTAGGAGTAATAGGAAGACAGCTTGATAGGATAGAAGATGGGATTGACAACAAGGTTCTCCTTCAACCAGGAAACCCTTCCAAACCAAGCCCAACTTTAGAAAAGCCTTTAGTTAAACTTCCAACAACCCGACAAGCTAGCCTCAAAACTAAGGACCAAATAGCCTTAAGTGTTGTGGCCCAAAAGCTTGAAGATCTTGTAAAAAGGGAACCAATCACCCCTTCCCATGAACATGTCAGTAGAGACCCTAGACTTGAACCTCGGGTTGAGACTCTACATGCCCATTCAGCGTCTGATAGTTCTAACACATCCCCTTCGGAAACAGAACGGGAAATAGAACACATGGAAAACCAATTTCAAGGTTTACAGGTAAATAAGCTTTACCAACCAAAGGTAACCCCAACCAGCCTAACCAAGAATTGGTATCCCAGACCAACCCCACCTGACCTCCAGTATGAGGAAAGGACCACCCAGTTCACAGTATCCAGTGGTAAACTCTATGAATGGAACATAGATGGTTTATCGGAGCAAGAAATCCAAAACAAGATCCAGCACATAACCATGGTTGCTAATAACTATCTAAATGATGGTATTACCAATACTCAGGTTGTAGAGCTCATTGTCTTGGGATTTACTGGAAAACTGTTAGATTGGTGGAACAACTGCATGACAGCAGCTTCCAAGGATGATATTAAGCATGCTATCCAAAAAGATGAGGATGAGAACCCTATCTTTGACGAAAGCATAGGCAGAGGTGTTCCCGATGGAGTCAATACCCTTATCTATACGATCATGAAACACTTCATAGGTAAACCCAGCAATATCACATCTAGGATTTACGACCAGTTGAGTAACCTTAGATGTAAAAACCTTGGTGAGTACCGGTGGTATGAAGATGTGTTCACCACCCGGGTTATGCATAGAAGCGATTGTAACTCTCCATTTTGGAAGGAGAAGTTTATCAATGGCTTACCCACATTGTTTGGATAGAAGGTCAAGGAAACTCTTGCCAGCTCTTTAGGTATCATAGATTATGATAACCTGACTTACGGAGATATCTCTAGCACAATCCGAAATGAAGGGATGAAGATGTGTAGAGACCTTAAGATCCAGAGCCAAGCCAACAAGAGCAAAGCCAAGTACGAAATAGGGAATTTCTGTACTCAGTATGGCTTACCTTCTATCATCTCTAAAAAGAGATCCAAACACAGAGGTGAAGAACCCTCTGAAAAACCCCATAGGAAGAAACCTACCTCCAAACATTATAGGAAACAGAAGTTCAAGACTAATGATTTCTATAAGAAAGGTAGATCCTATCCCCCAAGAAAGTTCACACCCAAAGCATCAGGAATATGCTATAAGTGTGGAGAGAGAGGTCATTTCAAAAATGAGTGCAAAGCTAAGGCCAAATCCCTTATCAATACCCTCATTAGTGACCAATCCAGCAAGAAAGAGATCTTCAAACTCTTAGAACTCGACCACCCTAGTAGTGAGTCTAGTGACCAAGAGAAACATCAGCTGTTTAGGACATCCTCTGAAACCTCTAGAGTATCTTCTAGCTCCTCTAGTGACTCAGACGAAATCCTAGCCTGCAAAGATAATTGTTGTAGAAACAAAGCCGTCCAGGTTCTTTCTAAACAAGAAGAATTGCTCCTAGATCTCATAGAACAGATCAAGGACCCCGAAGAGAAAGTACAAAGGCTGAGTGAGTTCCATAGGACCTTAGTCAAAGAAGCCAGTACTTCCAAGCCCAGGATTCTTTAACCTAAAGTTGATTTAGAGAAAATTTACAAACGGTTCACCAAATCCAAGAAAGAAGTAACTATCCAAGATCTCCAGAAAGAGATTAAGGATACCAGAACTGAGATGAGAAACCTTAATCAGGAACTAACCATCCTTAGGGTTGATTACGGTCTCATAAACCAAAGGGTCAAGAATCTAGAATCAACTTCACATCAAGGCGATGAGGAAACACCATCACTAAACCCTTTCGATGTTGAAGAAGATGAAACGGTTAACCCCACTGCTGAAATGGAACCCGAACCATCCAATGGATCGTTCTTGCAAACCATCAGTAGGATTAACTTTCAGAAATGGCATTCCAAAGTCAGGATTGTCATAAGCAAGGATTTTGAATTTGAGGTTATTGCCCTAATAGATTCGGGTGCTGATCTCAACTGCATTCAAGAAGGTATCATTCCCCCTAATACTTCCAGAAGACCAAGGAAAGGTTAACTTCTGCAAGCGGTGGAAAGATGCAGATTGAATTCAAAATTCCTGAAGCACAGGTATGCCAAGACGATGCGTGTTTTAGAACCACCTTCGTCCTTGTCAAAAATATAACAGATAAGGTCATCTTAGGAAACCCGTTCATGTGTCTGTTATACCTTTTCACCACAGATAGTGAAGGAATCACTACCTACCCTTTTGGTCAACCTATCAAGTTTAAGTTTCTTAGGAACCCAGAACCCAAAGAGATTGAAAATCTCCAACAAGTTTCTGTTTCTAAAAACCTTAACCTTATCAGTACCAAAACATCTTCATTTGGTCCAAATCAAGCCAAGAACCTTGATCAGATTGTACCATCCACCATATTTGATAATCCCTTGAGTTTCAATCAACCTCATAAATTATCATCTCATCACATTGCATATAAAAGAATTTGTTCCATGACATCTCATGATTTTAACAAAAATGTTTTAAAAAATAACCATTTTGTTAATACAGAAATGTCTTCCTCAAATTCAAAAAGGAAGGGAAAAGCACCTATACAAGGAGCTCCCCAGAAAATGCATGAAGGCGCTTCTTCTGGAAAAGAACCCAGGAAAGCAACATCCCTTCAAACTATGTACCCAGAAATGGTTACATATTCCAGTGGTTTTATGGCTATTACTCTTGAGAAAGTCAGAAAAAGGGCCTTGCAATTTAGCGGAGGAATATACACAGAACTCCCTCCTACCACTAAATTCATCCTTGACAATCTCCAGCGAGCTTTTATCCAAAAACACCAGAACCTTTTCCAAAGAACCCTTAAAGCACTAGAATTGCACCTAGTAGAACTTGAGGCTGGAAACAGGTTTCTCACTAGTCAACTCTTTGGCAAAGAGGATATCCATTCCATGGATAAAATGACTATCATGAGCACAGACTACGCTAGGTTAAGTCTTAAGACTCAAAACCAGCTTAGAAGTGCTGTCGCCAACTTGCCTTTTGATATACAAATGCGTATATTCAGAAGCAAGGCTATGACTGAATCATGTGACCAATGGTTCAGGCATTTTGAAATTATGGTCACCACCCATTTCCCCGTTCTCGGTGAAGATGCAGGTCTCATTAATACTGCCTCTATCCTAGATACCTGGAGCCTCTACTTTGGAAGCAGTCACAGGGTTCATGAAAAGAAACATCCTTATCCCGGTCTAATAGTCAACTATGAAGACGGGGCAGATGATGAAGACAGAAACCCAAGTTGGCTTTCAAAAATGTTTGAATATGGTTTCCTTAGACTCATCAAGCTAACGAACCATGCTCAGATCAGCCAGTTCCCCCAGATAATCCAACAAGTGGTTAAGAAGATAAAGAGTCCTTTTGTATCCATCAGATGCTGGAGTACTCTCCCAAAATGGGACGGTAACAATTGGATGACTGTTCAGCCTTCCCACCACCTTGTTCTGATTGATGGGTATACACACAATGGCCCCTGGTATGATGGTGATTCAGGTCTTTCCTATACGGATCCCTTGGCCCTCGTAGAATGTTGGACAAACTTCTTCAACAATGAACTCCGAGATGTCACCGGTGAACTATGGGAAAATTACCATTTTGTGGGCAATACTGGCAGAGTTACAGTATTCACCACCAAGCCATACTCAGAAGCCTTCAATACCCAAAGGATTGATTACATTGGCTTTCCTCAGTACTCAAATCAGATAGCAGAATATGAACCTCTCCTTTATTGTGAGTTTTGTAATCTGTTTGACAGGTACCATGAGCACGGCCATGATAATGATGATCCTCCCGCTTTTGATCCATATGATGGGTATCCCTCTGGTTATGATACAGACTAAGTTATCCCCCAGACAGGATCCTTCTCCTCATGTTTCAGAAGTCCTTGATAGCTCAAGCATCACCTTTGCATGACCGGTTACTATTCAGAACAGTACCTGCACCTGCAGAGCTGACAAAAGAGTTACTATTCCAAGAAAGTAAGGGGACAGAACACTGTTCATAAACAGTGACCAGTTACTGTTCACTCCAACAGTGCCCCAGACAGAATCATTGAAGTTACTATTGCTTTCGGCTGAAAAGATATTCACCTGAAGTAAAAGCAATTCACCTTCCGTGATTCCAGCTCACTCCTGAAGGCATCCAAGGCTCTCACCTCCTATATAAGGCATCCTTGGCCTCAGTCTTCATGAGGCTTAATCCGGTGAAAACTCATTACCCTCCCTCTACCAAGAGTTAGGCTTAATTGAGCATAGAACCTCATTACCCCTCTCTTCTTACTTTGTACCCTGAATCTACATTGTAATTAGATATAGGCCTGAGCTTGCCTTAGTTTACACTTGTATCCCCAATATACACTTGTAACCTTACGTAGCTTCCGCCATTCCTCTATTGTACGTAGCTTACCCCCATTTGGCTTTGATACCAAATGGGGGTAAGCTACGTACAATAGAGGAATGGCGGAAGCTGGGTAAGGTTACAAGTGTATATTGGGGATACAAGTGTAAACTAAGGCAAGCTCAGGCCTATATCTAATTACAATGTAGATTCAGGGTACAAAGTAAGAAGAAAGGGGTAATGAGGTTCTATGCTCAATTAAGCCTAACTCTTGGTAGAGGGAGGGTAATGAGTTTTCACCGGATTAAGCCTACTGAAGACTGAGGCCAATGATGCCTTATATAGGAGGTGAGAGCCTTGGATCAGCTTCAGGAGTGAGCTGGAATCACGGAAGGTAAATTGCTTTTACTTCAGGTGAATATCTTTTCAGCCGAAAGCAATAGTAACTTGAATGATTCTGTCTGGGGTACTGTTGGAGTGAACAGTAACTGGTCACTGTTTATGAACAGTATATTGTCCCCTTGCTTTACTGGAATAGTGACTCTGCAGAGTAGCTTGGTCAACTCTGCTAATGCGGGTACTGTTCTGAATAGTAGCCGAAGAATGCAAAGGTGAAGCTTGAGCTAGCAAAGACTTCTGAAACATGAGGAGGAGGATCCTGTCTGGGGGATAACTTAGTCTGTATCATAACTAGAGGGATACCCTTCATATGGGTCAGAAGAAGGAGGATCATCATTATCATGGCCGTGCTCATGGTACCTATCGAACAGATTACAAAACTCAAAATAAAGGAGAGGTTCATAGTCTGCTATCTGAGTTGAGTACTGGGGAAAGCCAATGTAATCAATCCTTTGGGTATTGAATGCTTCTGAGTATGGCTTGGTGGTGAATACTGTAACTCTGCCAGTATTGCCAACAAAATGGTAATTTTCCCATAGTTCACCGGTGACATCTCGGAGTTCATTGTTGAAGTAGTTTGTCCAACATTCTACGAGGGCCAAAGGGTCAGTATAGGAAAGACCTGAATCACCATCATACCAGGGGCCATTGTGTGTATACCCATCAATCAGAACAAGGTGGTGGGAAGGTCGAACAGTCATCCAATTGTTACCGTCCCATTGTGGGAGAGTACTCCAGCATCTAATGGATACAAAAGGACTTCTGATTTTTTCGACCACTTGTTGGATTATCTGGGGGAATTGACTGATTTGAACATGGTTCGTTAGCTTGATGAGTCTAGCTACGTTAGAACATGGTATCGGGATACAAGTGTTACCCTGTTACAAGATAACAGACACATAAACGGGTTTCCTAAGATGACCATATCTGCCATATTCTTGACAAGAACACAAGTGGTTTTAAAACACGCATTGTCTTGGCACACATGAGCTCTTGGTATCTTGAATTTAATCTGCATTTTTCCTCCACTTGCGGAAGTCAACCTTTCCTTGGTTTTCCGGAAGTATTTAGAGGGAATGATTCCTTCTTGAATGCAGTTGAGATCAGCACCCGAATCTATTAGGGCAATAACCTTAAATTCAAAATCCTTGCTTATGACAATCCTGACTTTGGAATGCAATTTCTGGAAGTTAATCCGACTAATGGTTTGCAAGAACGATCCATTGGATGGTTCGGGCTCCATTTCTGCAGTGGGGTGAACTCCATTTAGGAAAGACTTAGGTGCCCAGTTTCAAGGTGTTAAAGACCACTCCCAGGTTAGTACCCCTTGTTACTCCGCCCAACCAGACTCAGTTGTTGATCAAGAAGAAGACAACAACAGTCAGGATAGTCTTAAACCTCCATCACCATCAGGATCTGATTTTAGAAGTCCTATTCAGAAGGAAACTGATATGACCCTCAGCTCCTAGTGTTGACAAAGGAATTCGTTCCAAATATGGACATGCTCGAAAAGGAATTTAATTCTGAGAAGAACAGAGTTAAAAGAGGATCCTATAGAGCCAACCATACCCAGGAACAAAAAGTTGAAGTTTTGGAGAAATGGAAGTCATTCATGAGAGAGGTTAAATCAGATTACCCTTTCTTTGAATACTTTGAGAAACATTTCACATGGCATAAAAGGAACTGTGTCATATCCAAAACCAACTGGAAGTTACTTCCCAAGAGAGATGCACCAGGCCCTAGCAAACCACAAATTGTTCGGTCTAGCCATCCTCCCCAAGAAGCCATCCTCTTTAACCAGCGTGGTACAGATGTTACTGCCTCTCCTTTCAAATGTGCAACAACCCCAGAAGAAAAGGTTGTCAGAAAGGTAATAGAGCAAAACAACTATACAAACCAGTGTTTAGGAGTAATAGGAAGACAGCTTGATAGGATAGAAGATGGGATTGACAACAAGGTTCTCCTTCAACCAGGAAACCCTTCCAAACCAAGCCCAACTTTAGAAACATCACCACCCATATAGTAATGAGCTTACCCTCATTACCCCTCTCTTCTTACTTTGTACCCTGAATCTACATTGTAATTAGATATAGGCCTAAGCTTGCCTTAGTTTACACTTGTATCCCCAATATACACTTGTAACCTTACCCAGCTTCCGCCATTCCTCTATTGTACGTAGCTTACCCCCATTTGGTATCAAAGCCATTTTAGCTCGATCGAAAGTGTTTGTAAGTTACTGATATTATTTTGAATCAAGTTGGCCGGTATTACCGCCGTAGTTATCCATTATTTTGTGGTATCATTACTTTGAATGTATGTTATCTCTAACAAACATTATTTTGTTTTACATCTATTATTTGATAGCATTACCACTCCCATATGTTGCATTTTTCATCTACTACTTCATCTTAGTAAGTTTGTATCGTTCTATCTTTTGGTGGTAGGCTGAGCCTCCCTTTTATCCAAACTGTTTATTGCTTTGTGATTACCTGTTTAAGCTAATCCTTTGCTTCCCAGCTATCTTTTATTATCCATTCTTTGTTTCTATCCCCACAGTTTGTTGCAGGTGTGTACCAAGCTAAGTTCTGTATCAGGTTTTATTACCCAGTAAGTCTAGAACCTTATCTACAGATCAGATGTCCTCGAGACCGCAGTAAAGTCCCGCTTAGCCAGGAAGGCGTTAGGGTGTGCAAAGGTGAGAGTTGACTGACTAGTGAGGTTAGAGTTCGGTAATAGTAGATACAGAAGGCGTCCATACACTCCCTGTTTCAGATCTAAGGTTAGATCCAGAATATGGAAGATAAAAGTTATCTAGGTTGTAATTGATTTCTTAGGTTTGTAATCTAGAATGATAAATAGGATGTTTAGAAGGAGTGACTCTTCCACTTCCATTAGATCTAGCAGTACAGGCCCACCTGAGATTCCAGTTGAAGATGGAACAATCAACTCAGAGTCGTACCAGCTTTCAGATCTAGATCAGAAGTTAGGAGATTGGAACATACCCAAAGTTCCCACAAACCAGGTCTATAGGTCCTCCTCATGGTCTTTAAAAAAGTCTTTCAGAACAGACTACCATGTCAGAACCATAGAATAAGTATACAGCATTAACAAGGAATATGAAACTTGTTATTTGTTGTCCCCTGCCGCTATGAGAGTCCACAGGGAAAATGGTCATAAATTCCTCCACATAGGACTTGTCCAGGTTGGAGTTAAACCATTGATCAGAGAAGGGTTGAATAACTCAATCCTCATGGCCCTTAAAGACACCAGATTGATTAGGTTCAACGACAGTCTTCTAGGCACCATTGAATCCAGTTTGTCAAACGGTCCAATTCATTTCGACTGTTTCCCAAACCTCACAGTTGCGCTTGACGACCCTCACATCTTGAAGGTCCTCACCCTCAACATAAAGCCCCATGGAACCCTTGTGTTACATGGAACCAAGCAGCTTGCCCTTATATACAGAGTGTATTATAAGTGCATGGGAACTAACATGTCCATCCAAGCTTTCGATAAGAGAAAACCAGGAGAAACCACTCTTATCCAAACCTCGAATGTTAGGTCCACCATTTAGGTACCAAGAACCCTGAAATGGTCTGAGATCTCATTTCTAGCAGATTGGACTCTGGAAAATGAAAACTATCCTCTACAGGTCCAGAACCCTGTAAGAAACCCAGAACTAGATCTCGTCCAGCAGCTAGCCGATGGAAAGGTTAGACTTAGCTTTGACCAGTCTAGGTTCAGATCACCCTTAGAGTATGATGTACCCTCGCCTAGATCCTCATTAGATCTACCCCAGGACACATACCAAGAACCAAGGTCTAGATCCGTAGATCTACGCCAACCATTTAGGCAGCCACCTATCCTTTTGAGAGATAGACCTGCATCCCAGTGTAGTTCGTCTAGAACGCGAACTCCATTTAGGAAAGACTTAGGTGCCCAGTTTCAAGGTGTTAAAGACCACTCCCAGGTTAGTACCCCTTGTTACTCCGCCCAACCAGACTCAGTTGTTGATCAAGAAGAAGACAACAACAGTCAGGACAGTCTTAAACCTCCATCACCATCAGGATCTGATTTTAGAAGTCCTATTCAGAAGGAAACTGAATACGACCCTCAGCTCCTAGTGTTGACAAAGGAATTCGTTCCAAATATGGACATGCTCGAAAAGGAATTTAATTCTGAGAAGAACAGAGTTAAAAGAGAATCCTATAGAGCCAACCATACCCAGGAACAAAAAGTTGAAGTTTTGGAGAAATGGAAGTCATTCATGAGAGAGGTTAAATCAGATTACCCTTTCTTTGAATACTTTGAGAAACATTTCACATGGCATAAAAGGAACTATGTCAAAACCAAACTTCCCGACAAACCTGTTCCAACAAAAGCCAAGCATTCTACAAGGAAAGTAGGGAAACCAGCCCCTCCTTCACCGGTAGCGAATGTCTTAAAAACCCCACTTCCTCCTAGGATATGGAAATCCAAATACAGAGGAAACCCAACTTTCAAAGACTTCCACAGAGAAAGGATTCACTATAGAGAATATAGACGTCAAAAGTTCAAGAACAATGGCATCTATAAAAAGGGAAACCCCAATCCCATAGTGAACCTCAAACCTAAAGCAAAAGGAAAATGCTTTAAGTGTGGAAAGAAAGGACATTTCAAGATTAAATGTCTAGGGAAATCCCCTACCCATTCCTTAGTATCTAAAGATATCTCAAAGGCCCTAGAACTTGACCAACCAGAAAATGAGTCTCCAAATAGTTCTATTGACAGAGAAATCTGCCAGATCTACCAGGATTCATCCTCTCCTAGAGTTCCAGATAGTACCTCTAGTAGCCCAAATGAAGCCATACCATGCATAGATAGTTGCTGCAAGAAAAGCACTATCGAAGTTCTTTCTAAACAAGAAGAACTACTCCTAGATCTCATAGAACAGATCAAGGATCCAGAAGAGAAATCTCGAAGACTTAGTGATTTCCACAGAACCCTAGTAAAGGAAACCAGTACATCCAAACCTAGGCTTCAGGAACCCAAAGTCAATTTGGAAGAAATCTACAATAGATTCACCAAATCCAAGAAAGAGATAACTGTCCAAGATCTCCAGGGAGAGATTAAGGATAGCAAAGTTGAGCTGAGAAACCTTAAGCAGGAATTAACCATCCTTAGGGTTGATCATGGTCTCATGGACCTTAGGGTCAAGAATCTGGAATCAACTTCACATCAAGGCGATGAGGAAACACCATCACTAAACCCTTTCGATGTTGAAGAAGATGAAACAGTTAACCCCACTGCAGAAATGGAGCCCGAACCATCCAATGGATCGTTCTTGCAAACCATTAGTCGGATTAACTTCCAGAAATGGCATTCCAAAGTCAGGATTGTCATAAGCAAGGATTTTGAATTTGAGGTTATTGCCCTAATAGATTCGGGTGCTGATCTCAACTGCATTCAAGAAGGAATCATTCCCTCTAAATACTTCCGGAAAACCAAGGAAAGGTTGACTTCCGCAAGTGGAGGAAAAATGCAGATTAAATTCAAGATACCAAGAGCTCATGTGTGCCAAGACAATGCGTGTTTTAAAACCACTTTTGTTCTTGTCAAGAATATGGCAGATATGGTCATCTTAGGAAACCCGTTTATGTGTCTGTTATATCCTTTCACCACGGATAGTGAAGGAATCACTACCCACCCTTTTGGCCAACCAGTTAAGTTTAAGTTTCTTAGGAGCCCATAACCCAAAGACATCAAAAGTCTTAAAGAGGATCCAATCTCCAAGACCCTTAACCTTATCAAAGCCAAAACCCAACATCTTAAGTACCTTAGCACTGAACTAAGTTACAAAAGAGTTGATGAGCAATTAGCTTGCAAAAGTTACCAATCAGACATTGGAAAGTTTGAAGAAGAACTTAAGCAGGAGATTTGCTCCGATTTCCCTACAGCCTTTTGGCATAGGAAAAGGCACGAAGTTGCACTTCCTTATGTCAAAGATTTCCATGAAAAGAACATCCTCACCAAAGCCAGACCTATCCAAATGAGTCAAGAACTTATGGATACTTGTAAGGCAGAAATAGAGGATCTTCTTAAAAAGGGAATCATCAGACACTCTAGGTCACCATGGTCTTGTCCAGCCTTTTATGTCCAGAAAAACGCTGAGATTGAGAGAGGTGTCCCTAGACTTGTTATCAATTACAAGCCCCTTAACAAAGTCTTAGAATGGATTAGGTACCCTATTCCCAACAAAAGAGACTTAGTTAACCGGCTTAGTAAAGCAGTGGTCTTCAGTAAGTTTGACATGAAGAGTGGTTTTTGGCAGATACAAATCAGGGAACCTGATAGGTACAAGACAGCCTTTACCACACCCTTTGGTCATTACGAATGGAATGTAATGCCCTTTGGTCTCAAAAATGCACCTTCTGAATTCCAGAATATCATGAATGAGATTTTTAATCCATTCTCAAGCCATACCATTGTGTACATCGATGATGTACTAATCTTCTCAGAGTCCCTAGACAAACATTGGAAGCATCTCAGAACATTCTTCCAAACCATCAAAAGAAATGGTCTTGTTGTCTCGGCCCCTAAGATTAGGCTTTTTCAAACAACTGTCAGGTTCTTAGGTTTTGATATCAGACAAGGAGTCATCAAACCTATAGATAGAGCCATCCAGTTTGCTGAAAAGTTTCCAGATGAAATCCTAGAAAAAAACCCAGCTTCAAAGGTTCCTAGGATCCCTCAATTACATCTCTGATTTCTATCAAAACCTTCGGCAACAATGCAAGCCTCTTTTTGATAGACTTCGAACCAATCCTCCCCCTTGGACACCCACCCATACACTGGTTGTTCAACAAGTCAAAAAATATGTCAAGACACTCCCTTGCCTTGGAATCCCCTCTGAAAATTCCTTCAAGGTAGTTCAGACTGATGCCTCTAACATAGGTTATGGTGGCATTCTCCTTCAGCGTGTCAGTCCTACTTCCCCTGAACAGATTGTCTGTTTTCATTCAGGAATTTGGACTCCCACTCAACTGAATTATAGTACTATTAAAAAAGAGATTTTATCTATAGTATTATGCATTTCGAAGTTCCAAAGTGACCTTCTAAATCAAAAGTTTTTAATAAGAATTGATTGTAAATCTGCAAAACATGTTTTAGAAAAAGATGTTCAAAACATTGCATCAAAAAAGATTTTTGCACGTTGGCAAGCCATTCTTTCAGTTTTCGATTTTGACATTGAATTCATAGCAGGAACCCAAAACAGTATCCCTGACTTCCTGACCCGTGAATTCTTGCAGGATCCAGAACAAAATGTCCGGGAAAAAACCCGTACAACCCCAACCTCCCAAAATGCCTAAACAGCATACCACCAGGAGTACTACTCAGGCACAAAACCTTGGCCCTTTAGTACCCCTTTCCAGTTCACAAGGAACCCAACCTGTGTCATCATCCTCTGTCGCCAATCGTTATCTGGTCTCTACAATCCCAAGACCAAACTACCAAAGGCCCCAAGGACAACACAGTTACAGTTCTGCCTTAGCCACAATCCCGTCCAAGGCAACTTCTCCATATACAGTAGAAGAACCCTTCGACTCAATTGTCCCTAAGCAACCTTCTCTCCCTCCCAGAACAGGTAGAGCTTCTTATATCAAGAAACCTTTTGTCCAGCATGTCTCTTATATTGAGCCACACTTGGCCCATATAACCGATCCCTTGGCATTAGCAATGGAAGTATTGCCCCATGAATGGCATGTCCTTCCCAAAAGCCCGGAAAAGAGTATCAGATTCTATAAAGGCATCCTTTACCAAGAAAAGTCTGCCCGAATAGAAGATATTCTGGATAGACACGATCCCTCAAGAGTGTTATTCCACAAGTTCATAATACAGAGTTTTGTAAGCTGCAAAGATTGGGGACACCCCTCAACTCTCAGGCCCCTTACACTTCTAAAGGGCTCAGAACCCCTGTATAACTATTATGACTATATGGATGCATTTGAAAAGGTATTGTTCTTCCAGAACAAAACCTTTGATCACTCATGGTTTATTCAGTTTGACAGGAATTTCAATGGCCAAATACCTTCATGGTTCCTCAAGTGGTGGGAAATGTTCGGTTCAGTTCCACAGAACCTCCCAGAACCCCTACAAGACGCACTAAGGTATTTCAGCTCCAAATTCCAGATAGACAAGCATACCTCCCAGTTCCCAGCCATCTTGCATATGTCATTACATTACAAGATCCACTGGATAAGCATGTGGAGTTATGTTATCAACCAAAACCTGCTTGATCGGGAATTCTTTACTAAATGGTGGGATAGGTTCAGACCAACTGACGTTATCTCCAAGCTTTATAAAGACTTTCCTCTTCCAGTTCAGAGGCCCATAGCTCATTGCACAGGATCACAATCGAGTCTAGACTCCGTCCAGATATCCGAAAAATCTAGCAGAGAACTTAGAGATCTTGCCCAACAGCTACTCCTCCAGTCTGAACAGCTAGAGTCAGTAGAAAAGAACTCTCCTGCCTCTTCTGAAGCTTCTTGCAATCTTGCCCCAGTTGACCCATTCCAGGATGCCCAAGATCCTTATGATGGTTACAACTTGGACAGTGATTATGAACCTTGACGCTCCAGTACAGCTTTCAGAATCCATAGTATGCTCAACAGTTCACCTTTGCATTTTTCGGCTACTATTCAGAACAGTACCCGCACTTGCCAAAGCTGACCGACAAAGCTACTATGCAGAGTTACTATTCCAGAAAAGCAAGGGGACAATACACTGTTCATAAACAGTGACCAACTACTGTTCACTCCAACAGTGCCCCAGACTGAATCATTGAAGTTACTATTTGCTTTCGGCTGAAAAGATATTCACCTGAAGTAAAAGCAATTTACCTTCCGTGATTCCAGCTCACTCCTAAAGACATCCAAGGCTCTCTCCTTCTATATAAGGCATCCTTGGCCTCAGTCTTCAGCAGGCTTAATCCGGTGAAAACTCATTACCCTCCCTCTACCAAGAGTTAGGCTTAATTGAGCATAGAACCTCATTACCCCTCTCTTCTTACTTTGTACCCTGAATCTACATTGTAATTAGATATAGGCCTGAGCTTGCCTTAGTTTACACTTGTATCCCCAATATACACTTGTAACCTTACCCAGCTTCCGCCATCCCTCTATTGTACGTAGCTTACCCCCATTTGGAATTGTTCGGTCTAGCCATCCTCCCCTGGAAGCCATCCTCTTTAACCAGCGTGGTACAGATGTTATTGCCTCTCCTTTCAAATGTGCTACAACCCCAGAAGAAAAGGTTGTCAGGAAAGTAATAGAGCAAAACAACTATACCAACCAGTGTTTAGGAGTCATAGGAAGACAACTTGACAGGATAGAAGATGGGATTGACAACAAGGTTAGGTCTCATTAATACTGCCTCTATCCTAGATACCTGGAGCCTCTACTTTGGAAGCAGTCACAGGGTTCATGAAAAGAAACATCCTTATCCCGGTCTAATAGTCAACTATGAAGACGGGGCAGATGATGAAGACAGAAACCCAAGTTGGCTTTCAAAAATGTTTGAATATGGTTTCCTTAGACTCATCAAGCTAACGAACCATGCTCAGATCAGCCAGTTCCCCCAGATAATCCACAAATGGGGGTAAGCTACGTACAATAGAGGAATGGCGGAAGCTGGGTAAGGTTACAAGTGTATATTGGGGATACAAGTGTAAACTAAGGCAAGCTCAGGCCTATATCTAATTACAATGTAGATTCAGGGTACAAACAAATGGGGGTAAGCTACGTATAATAGAGGAATGGCGGAAGCTGGGTAAGGTTACAAGTGTATATTGGGGATACAAGTGTAAACTAAGGCAAGCTCAGGCCTATATCTAATTACAATGTAGATTCAGGGTACAAAGTAAGAAGAGAGGGGTAATGAGGTTCTATGCTCAATTAAGCCTAACTCTTGGTAGAGGGAGGGTAATGAGTTTTCACCGGATTAAGCCTAATGAAGACTGAGGCCAAGGATGCCTTATATAGGAGGTGAGAGCCTTGGATGCCTTCAGGAGTGAGCTGGAATCACGGAAGGTAAATTGCTTTTACTTCAGGTGAATATCTTTTCAGCCGAAAGCAATAGTAACTTCAATGATTCTGTCTGGGGCACTGTTGGAGTGAACAGTAACTGGTCACTGTTTATGAACAGTGTTCTGTCCCCTTACTTTCTTGGAATAGTAACTCTTTTGTTAGCTCTGCAGGTGCAGGTACTGTTCTGAATAGTAACCGGTCATGCAAAGGTGATGCTTGAGCTATCAAGGACTTCTGAAACATGAGGAGGAGGATCCTGTCTGGGGGATAACTTAGTCTGTATCATAACCAGAGGGATACCCATCATATGGATCAAAAGCGGGAGGATCATCATTATCATGGCCGTGCTCATGGTACCTGTCAAACAGATTACAAAACTCACAATAAAGGAGAGGTTCATATTCTGCTATCTGATTTGAGTACTGAGGAAAGCCAATGTAATCAATCCTTTGGGTATTGAAGGCTTCTGAGTATGGCTTGGTGGTGAATACTGTAACTCTGCCAGTATTGCCCACAAAATGGTAATTTTCCCATAGTTCACCGGTGACATCTCGGAGTTCATTGTTGAAGAAGTTTGTCCAACATTCTACGAGGGCCAAGGGATCCGTATAGGAAAGACCTGAATCACCATCATACCAGGGGCCATTGTGTGTATACCCATCAATCAGAACAAGGTGGTGGGAAGGCTGAACAGTCATCCAATTGTTACCGTCCCATTTTGGGAGAGTACTCCAGCATCTGATGGATACAAAAGGACTCTTTATCTTCTTAACCACTTGTTGGATTATCTGGGGGAACTGGCTGATCTGAGCATGGTTCGTTAGCTTGATGAGTCTAAGGAAACCATATTCAAACATTTTTGAAAGCCAACTTGGGTTTCTGTCTTCATCATCTGCCCCGTCTTCATAGTTGACTATTAGACCGGGATAAGGATGTTTCTTTTCATGAACCCTGTGACTGCTTCCAAAGTAGAGGCTCCAGGTATCTAGGATAGAGGCAGTATTAATGAGACCTGCATCTTCACCGAGAACGGGGAAATGGGTGGTGACCATAATTTCAAAATGCCTGAACCATTGGTCACATGATTCAGTCATAGCCTTGCTTCTGAATATACGCATTTGTATATCAAAAGGCAAGTTGGCGACAGCACTTCTAAGCTGGTTTTGAGTCTTAAGACTTAACCTAGCGTAGTCTGTGCTCATGATAGTCATTTTATCCATGGAATGGATATCCTCTTTGCCAAAGAGTTGACTAGTGAGAAACCTGTTTCCAGCCTCAAGTTCTACTAGGTGCAATTCTAGTGCTTTAAGGGTTCTTTGGAAAAGGTTCTGGTGTTTTTGGATAAAAGCTCGCTGGAGATTGTCAAGGATGAATTTAGTGGTAGGAGGGAGTTCTGTGTATATTCCTCCGCTAAATTGCAAGGCCCTTTTTCTGACTTTCTCAAGAGTAATAGCCATAAAACCACTGGAATATGTAACCATTTCTGGGTACATAGTTTGAAGGGATGTTGCTTTCCTGGGTTCTTTTCCAGAAGAAGCGCCTTCATGCATTTTCTGGGGAGCTCCTTGTATAGGTGCTTTTCCCTTCCTTTTTGAATTTGAGGAAGACATTTCTGTATTAACAAAATGGTTATTTTTTAAAACATTTTTGTTAAAATCATGAGATGTCATGGAACAAATTCTTTTATATGCAATGTGATGAGATGATAATTTATGAGGTTGATTGAAACTCAAGGGATTATCAAATATGGTGGATGGTACAATCTGATCAAGGTTCTTGGCTTGATTTGGACCAAATGAAGATGTTTTGGTACTGATAAGGTTAAGGTTTTTAGAAACAGAAACTTGTTGGAGATTTTCAATCTCTTTGGGTTCTGGGTTCCTAAGAAACTTAAACTTGATAGGTTGACCAAAAGGGTAGGTAGTGATTCCTTCACTATCTGTGGTGAAAGGGTATAACAGACACATGAACGGGTTTCCTAAGATGACCTTATCTGTTATATTTTTGACAAGGACGAAGGTGGTTCTAAAACACGCATCGTCTTGGCATACCAGTGCTTCAGGAATTTTGAATTCAATCTGCATCTTTCCACCGCTTGCAGAAGTTAACCTTTCCTTGGTCTTCTGGAAGTATTTAGGGGGAATGATACCTTCTTGAATGCAGTTGAGATCAGCACCCGAATCTATTAGGGCAATAACCTCAAATTCAAAATCCTTGCTTATGACAATCCTGACTTTGGAATGCCATTTCTGAAAGTTAATCCTACTGATGGTTTGCAAGAACGATCCATTGGATGGTTCGGGTTCCATTTCAGCAGTGGGGTTAACCGTTTCATCTTCTTCAACATCGAAAGGGTTTAGTGATGGTGTTTCCTCATCGCCTTGATGTGAAGTTGATTCTAGATTCTTGACCCTTTGGTTTATGAGACCGTAATCAACCCTAAGGATGGTTAGTTCCTGATTAAGGTTTCTCATCTCAGTTCTGGTATCCTTAATCTCTTTCTGGAGATCTTGGATAGTTACTTCTTTCTTGGATTTGGTGAACCTTTTGTAAATTTTCTCTAAATCAACTTTAGGTTAAAGAATCCTGGGCTTGGAAGTACTGGCTTCTTTGACTAAGGTCCTATGGAACTCACTCAGCCTTTGTACTTTCTCTTCGGGGTCCTTGATCTGTTCTATGAGATCTAGGAGCAATTCTTCTTGTTTAGAAAGAACCTGGACGGCTTTGTTTCTACAACAATTATCTTTGCAGGCTAGGATTTCGTCTGAGTCACTAGAGGAGCTAGAAGATACTCTAGAGGTTTCAGAGGATGTCCTAAACAGCTGATGTTTCTCTTGGTCACTAGACTCACTACTAGGGTGGTCGAGTTCTAAGAGTTTGAAGATCTCTTTCTTGCTGGATTGGTCACTAATGAGGGTATTGATAAGGGATTTGGCCTTAGCTTTGCACTCATTTTTGAAATGACCTCTCTCTCCACACTTATAGCATATTCCTGATGCTTTGGGTGTGAACTTTCTTGGGGGATAGGATCTACCTTTCTTATAGAAATCATTAGTCTTGAACTTCTGTTTCCTATAATGTTTGGAGGTAGGTTTCTTCCTATGGGGTTTTTCAGAGGGTTCTTCACCTCTGTGTTTGGATCTCTTTTTAGAGATGATAGAAGGTAAGCCATACTGAGTACAGAAATTCCCTATTTCGTACTTGGCTTTGCTCTTGTTGGCTTGGCTCTGGATCTTAAGGTCTCTACACATCTTCATCCCTTCATTTCGGATTGTGCTAGAGATATCTCCGTAAGTCAGGTTATCATAATCTATGATACCTAAAGAGCTGGCAAGAGTTTCCTTGACCTTTTGTCCAAACAATGTGGGTAAGCCATTGATAAACTTCTCCTTCCAAAATGGAGAGTTACAATCGCTTCTATGCATAACCCGGGTGGTGAACACATCTTCATACCACCGGTACTCACCAAGGTTTTTACATCTAAGGTTACTCAACTGGTCGTAAATCCTAGATGTGATATTGCTGGGTTTACCTATGAAGTGTTTCATGATCGTATAGATAAGGGTATTGACTCCATCGGGAACACCTCTGCCTATGCTTTCGTCAAAGATAGGGTTCTCATCCTCATCTTTTTGGATAGCATGCTTAATATCATCCTTGGAAGCTGCTGTCATGCAGTTGTTCCACCAATCTAACAGTTTTCCAGTAAATCCCAAGACAATGAGCTCTACAACCTGAGTATTGGTAATACCATCATTTAGATAGTTATTAGCAACCATGGTTATGTGCTGGATCTTGTTTTGGATTTCTTGCTCCGATAAACCATCTATGTTCCATTCATAGAGTTTACCACTGGATACTGTGAACTGGGTGGTCCTTTCCTCAGACTGGAGGTCAGGTGGGGTTGGTCTGGGATACCAATTCTTGGTTAGGCTGGTTGGGGTTACCTTTGGTTGGTAAAGCTTATTTACCTGTAAACCTTGAAATTGGTTTTCCATGTGTTCTATTTCCCGTTCTGTTTCCGAAGGGGATGTGTTAGAACTATCAGACGCTGAATGGGCATGTAGAGTCTCAACCCGAGGTTCAAGTCTAGGGTCTCTACTGACATGTTCATGGGAAGGGGTGATTGGTTCCCTTTTTACAAGATCTTCAAGCTTTTGGGCCACAACACTTAAGGCTATTTGGTCCTTAGTTTTGAGGCTAGCTTGTCTGGTTGTTGGAAGCTTAACTAAAGGCTTTTCTAAAGTTGGGCTTGGTTTGGAAGGATTTCCTGGTTGAAGGAGAACCTTGTTGTCAATCCCATCTTCTATCCTATCAAGCTGTCTTCCTATTACTCCTAAACACTGGTTTGTATAGTTGTTTTGCTCTATTACCTTTCTGACAACCTTTTCTTCTGGGGTTGTTGCACATTTGAAAGGAGAGGCAGTAACATCTGTACCACGCTGGTTAAAGAGGATGGCTTCCTGGGGAGGATGGCTAGACCGAACAATTTGTGGTTTGCTAGGGCCTGGTGCATCTCTCTTGGGAAGTAACTTCCAGTTGGTTTTGGATATGACACAGTTCCTTTTATGCCATGTGAAATGTTTCTCAAAGTATTCAAAGAAAGGGTAATCTGATTTAACCTCTCTCATGAATGACTTCCATTTCTCCAAAACTTCAACTTTTTGTTCCTGGGTATAGTTGGCTCTATAGGATCCTCTTTTAACTCTGTTCTTCTCAGAATTAAATTCCTTTTCGAGCATGTCCATATTTGGAACGAATTCCTTTGTCAACACTAGGAGCTGAGGGTCGTATTTAGTTTCCTTCTGAATAGGACTTCTAAAATCAGATCCTGATGGTGATGGAGGTTTAAGACTGTCCTGACTGTTGTTGTCTTCTTCTTGATCAACAACTGAGTCTGGTTGGGCGGAGTAACAAGGGGTACTAACCTGGGAGTGGTCTTTAACACCTTGAAACTGGGCACCTAAGTCTTTCCTAAATGGAGTTCGCGTTCTAGACGAACTACACTGGGATGCAGGTCTATCTCTCAAGAGGATAGGTGGCTGCCTAAAGGGTTGGCGTAGATCTACGGATCTAGACCTTGGTTCCTGGTATGTGTCCTGGGGTAGATCTAAAGAGGATCTAGGCGAGGGTACATCATACTCTAAGGGTGATCTGAACCTAGACTGGTCAAAGCTAAGTCTAACCTTTCCATCGGCTAGCTGCTGGACGAGATCTAGTTCTGGGTTTCTTACAGGGTTCTGGACTTGTAGAGGATAGTTTTCATTTTCCAGAGTCCAATCTGCTGGAAATGACATCTCAGACCATTTCAGGGTTCTTGGTACCTGAATGGTGGATCTAACATTCGAGGTTTGGATAAGAGTGGTTTCTCCTGGTTTTCTCTTATCCAAAGCTTGGATGGACATGTTAGTTCCCATGCACTTATAATACACTCTGTATATAAGGGCAAGCTGCTTGGTTCCATGTAACACAAGGGTTCCATGGGTCTTTATGTTGAGGGTGAGGACCTTCATGATATGGGGGTCGTCAAGCGCAACTGTGAGGTTTGGGAAACAGTCGAAATGAATTGGACCGTTTGACAAACTGGATTCAATGGTGCCTAGAAGACTGTCGTTGAACCTAATCAATCTGGTGTCTCTAAGGGCCATGAGGATTGAGTTATTCAACCCTTCTCTGATCAATGGTTTTACTCCAACCTGGACAAGTCCTATGTGGAGGAATTTATGACCATTTTCCCTGTGGGCTCTCATAGCGGCAGGGGACAACAAATAACAAGTTTCATATTCCTTGTTAATGCTGTATACTTGTTCTATGGTTCTAACATGGTAGTCTGTTCTAAGGGAGATGAAAAATGCAACATTTGGGAGTGGTAATGCTATCAAATAATAGATGTAAAACAAAATAATGTTTGTTAGAGATAACATACATTCAAAGTAATGATACCACAAAATAATGGATAACTATGGCGGTAATACCGGCCAACTTGATTCAAAATAATATCAG
Organism: Quercus wislizeni; assembly: GCA_023055345.1. Lineage (NCBI taxonomy): Eukaryota > Viridiplantae > Streptophyta > Magnoliopsida > Fagales > Fagaceae > Quercus > Quercus wislizeni. The sequence continues at coordinate 37,173,239 of JALGQJ010000003.1, forward strand.
TAACTTACAAACACTTTCGATCGAGCTATATATATATATATATATATATATACCCGTAGACCTCACATGCACTTGAGGGTGAGATTATATATATCTGATATGCTAATTATTGTTGTACACAATAAGTTACACAGTTGTACACAACCTTTGAAATTTTGATTTGAAAATATGATATCAATTATAATTGTGAAATGACTAAATCATATTTTCACAATTTTAATTGAAATAAACATGGTTTTAGCTTGTGATGTGTGTGGTTATCATTGCTCTATTTGATATAGAAAACACTGCTTAGTGCCTCTACCTTCCCTTCCCTCCCCTTAAAAGTAATACTTGTGTAACTGAAATATACAACATTGTAACATCATTCTCATATGTATATGGGGCTCATGTATGTGGACTCAATATACATGTGAGAGGAGTGTTGTATACAATAGTTTTTATTGTTCTATTAAAAAAAAGAAGTCTGTATAATTAATTTGTGCAAGATAATTTCAATTCTAACCTTCAATATGGTTTTTTATTTTTTATTTTATTTATTTATTTTTTTTTTACAATTTTCTTAAAAAAATCTTCTATTTGTATAGGTTATTCAAGGTCTGTTGGCTTTCTTGCTTATGCGGCATTTCTTCTTCTTCTTTTTATTTATTTTTTATATTTTTAATACAAAGAGTAAATTGAAAATTTTGAAATTCTTTTGTATGATTTGCCAATTCACTACCACAACATCAAGGAATTTGGCCTAAATTAGGTGGTTGGTAATGGATCTGTTGTTGTTTACTTTTCGATAAAAAAAAAAAAGAGAAAAAATTTAAATTTTAGATGTCTCTATTAAAAATACCATAAAGTGTCAACTATAGTTGAACGTCAAGGCTCTTAACTGTGATCTTCTGCTATTTACTTGTATCATTCTCTTGCTTTCTCCATACCTAATTTTCTGATTAAAACTAAATGCATGCTAAAATCGTATAACGTGAAGTAGTTGAAGTTCATTACAACTTGAATGAAAATGATGGGAATATTTTAAAGAAACAAGGGACCTTGCCTTAAAAAAAGTTCATCTTTTACTTTGAGAGTGCGAGGCACTCGGACAAGCAAATAAAGAGGTACCACACACTTTGCATCAGTTAGCGATTATTAGATAAACGGATTAAAAAGGATCCTTTTCTGATGGCAAATTAATAAAGATTTAAGTCTCGGAATATGACACTTTTAACACCTAAATTGGATGAGGAAGGTTCTTCTTTTGACTTTTGAGTGCAACATTCCACCTAATAATAAGATTGAACATTGTAAGGCCAGACTTTAATTTATTCAGCTTTGCAGATCAACCATCAACCACATTATTGTTAGGACTAAATATTTATGGATAGTACTAACAATGATATAATCTTTATGAAGTTTCCTATCTCTTTCCCATTCTTGTCTTGATATGTAATGCTTGTACTGGGTGTAAATTAGCTAATACTCGAACCTGGGTTGGATTAGTTTGAATTTGGATCTTAAACCTTGGCATGTATGGCCTGTGATTTTATAATGCAGGATCTAACTATGCTCCTCATGTTCGGGCGTTGACACTGGACACTTGTTTGAGCGGATAAAGCTTTGACGTCCCACAAGCCTGATGAGACAATTACAATACTAAAATCCTAGAATTTTCAAATTCGAACAAGAGAAAGAACTACTTGAAATTGATTTGAAATTTTGAATGAGTAGGTATCTCATGTAATTGATATATGCATTATTTTTTCTCATAGTAATAGGGATGATGTATATATCAAATGTATATAATAGTTATTGCACATTTGCACCTAGAGGAACGAAACCAAAATTTTAATTTTATGGGCCAAAGTATAAACCAAAATATTGTTAAAAATTAAGAATGCAAAATATACTAATATTCAGAAATCAGAAATAAATATACTAGTTTGCATTCAGTATAAACAAAATGTTAACAAAAGAAAATAGACACAGTTTGTTAGTTAGGTGAAATTGCCGTACAAGAACAAGAGAATCTTATGTCCTTTAAAATGGCCAAAGTTGACTAATAGATAAGAACCAATCAAGGGGTTGTGTGAATCTTTATGAGTGTTGCACTAATGTGGCCTTTGTCATGTGCTGGCACATATATAGTTGGATTCAGGGCATGACACTAGGTTTTGGTGTCCTTTAATAGGTCTTGCTTCACAAGTCTTTACAAAATTAACATTCCCACTGGCATGCTCCAACGGCATATGCGAAAGTCTAGTAATCTCTAAAACAACCTTCCCAATTTTACTTGTAACATGTGCTTGCTCCGTCTATAATTGTATTCCCTTTGAAATACAAGTTACTTTGACGTGTGATCGATCCTCATCACTTCCAATACCCCCAATATTACTTTTAAATTGTGAAAAATCTACTGAGGTGAGATTCTTTATTAAGTCTGGTACATATTGAACTTCAATCAAAGGATGAACTGTTCTATCATCCAATTTCAACTTGATTTTATCTATTCCCACAATCTCACAAGTTTATTCAATACCCATGTTAATTGAACTATCATTCAACTTATCAAGGTTGTAAAATCATTCTCTATTGGGACACAATTATATGTATTAAGTAGAATCCATTATCCCCCTTTTAAGTTATAACAAATAAGAAACCAATCAATGCTAATTAAATTAGAATCACCGTCATTTCTATGTGTTACATTTGCCTTGCAATATTTCATGATTTTAGAATTTCAAAAAATACTGTGTGTAACTGTGTATAGTGGTCCTTGTACATGAAATTTTGTCTTTTAGAAAAAACCTGAACCGACCTACACAAATCAGTTGACTTATGGCCGGTTAGTCCATCATAGACGGTGTGGTGCAGTTTGTAATTCCTCCAAATCAACCTTGTCGGTTCGGTGAAAAACTCTCCCAGCCCTTACAACCCCTCAAACCACACTATATATGTTCACCCTTAGTTGATACAAACATGTGAAAAGAAAGTAGAAAAGGCAAAGATTTAACGACTGATGACATACATAAATAATGGAAAACCCCTTGACGGCTACATTTGCCATTGAGGTGTTGTATTTCAATAAATTCAATGTCAGGTTTATATACTATAACAACCTAGGTTAACCCTAAATTAACCCTATGGTTAATTTGCTTGCTCTACAAGTATATAAATTTACATAATATCTCTAACATAGAACAAGAAAAAGTGGGGATTGGAGCTCCAGTTTATAAAACAAAATGGGAACAAAGTAACTCACCAACTAGCGGTTTTAGAGTGAAAATTTAAGATTTTCCCTTTTGGATTGAAGATCCTCTATACTGGTTATATCCTTTCCTTTTTTTAGGATATTACAATGTAATTCAAATTCTTTACCAAATATGAATGAAAAATAGTTTTCTAAATTACTGCATCATTTTGATCTAACTCATGTCAAAACAAACACTCTTTTATTTTAATTTTTATATTAAGTAAAGGGAGATTCGAATATATAAATTCTCCCAGAGAAGAAATAAATTCTCCCAGAGAAGAATCAAATTCAAACAGTGTTATCCAGCCACATGTATGTTTGTTTATTTTCAAAGTGTGAAAAGATATTTGAGATTGAGATTGAGGGTAAAGTACATGGCGTGGCATATTGCCTTTGGCTTTGGATGATGTGGCCCTTCTCTGGACAATTAATATAACGGATTAAAAAATTGGGTTAATTAAGTTTTGTTTAATTTCCATTTTCTTTTTTAGAACAAGAAAAGATAGAATTTGCGTGAATTCGTCACATATTTGACAAGGTTTTTATGGCTCCAATATGGAATTAAACTTGACCATCTTTTAAAAATAAAAATGTTGTATATATTTTGTGATTCTTTTTTCATAGTTAGAACATGGAAGAATGATTGTCCCGAGGGCATTTGGCAAGATCAATTCTGCTATTCCTAAACGCAAAGAAAATTAAAATGTGCTGTTTTTGTGGCTACCTTAATTAGTTTCAACTTTCAACTCATTTTAGTTATTGGAATTCGACATTTAACGTAACGACCGTAAGTTTTAGTTTAAGTTTGTTCCTTTAGTAATTTCTTGAATTGTTTATTTCTTTGTGGTTCTTGCTTCATCTATATGTTCTTAGTAGAAGCAATCAGACATTATCCAGTAGGAAGGCAAAAAATAAATACATATATATAAATAAAAGTTTCAATTAAACATATACAATTGAACATTAATAAAAAGACTCCATAGCAGAGTGGTAAGGTAAGCTTTTCTAGCCACAATGAAAGCCCCCAAGGATGAGTTCCAATAGAACAAGTGCCGTTAAACATATACAATTGAACATTAATAAAAATATTCCATAGCCGAGTGGTAAGGTAAGCCTTTCTAGCCACAAACTTGGAAAGCCCCCAAGAATGTGTTCCAATAGAACATGTGCTGAAAAATTGATAACCTATTCATTTCAAACTTTATTCTGTGTCAAGAATGACTAGTCTAGGTATCCTATTCTTCTTTCTCAAAAAAAGAAAAGAAAAAGGTACCCTATTCTTTATTGCTAATGACTTTTATATGGAGAGAGATTAATGTTGTCTCTTTTTTTGGGTTGGGATATGAAGACTCCAACAGCTCATTAATATGGGCTCCTTGAATTTGACAGAAAGAAATTAAAAAGAAATTGTTTTTGTGGAATAGGTTAAATGGTATTGTTATCCATGTCAATGATTCAAATAAACTTGATCAAAATCTAAAAAAAAAAAATTAATCAAAACTAAGAGCCTTGTATCTTAACCACACTTTTTAGTATTTTTAACAAAGATATTTATAGTCCATTAAAAAAAAAAAATAGCGATATCTAGGGTTAAAATTCCTCATTTCCTAATTATCGAATTAAAAAAAAAAAATTCAAAGAAAACATCTCTTGCATGTAGTTGTTACACCAAGTTATCCATGTAACTATTCAAAAGTGAATATCATGTAATTTAATTTTATGTTAGAGTTGGTCTTCTCAACCTTTTGCATGATATCCATTCATTAAATTATTAAATCTTATAAAAGATACTTAATTCTTTAGATAATTTAATAGTTATAAGAGAAATGATATGTCTACAACAATTTTATAACAATTTTAAAACAAATCCTAAGTGGCTTACTGGTTGTTATTGTTGGGTTAAAAAAATAATCTCAGTACTAAATTCAAATTTGAACCAATAATAACTAACTACTCATGATTTGTTGTAAAATTGTTGTAAACGTAACACCTCTCTAGTTATAATGTATATGAGATGAGAGATTTAAATCATAAATGTTTTTATTAGAAACAATAGGAAATATCAATTTAGGTATAAGACTCTGGCGTAAAAAACACTTTTCATTTGCGGTGGGGGGGGGGGGGAATGCTGATCTATCGACCACCAAGGTGAGCTTAAAGGCGTTTAATGATCAGTGGTATTTTCCTTCTATGGTCCCCAGTCTGTCTCTATTCTTATTAATATATAAAAGCAATCAAAGTTAAATAACGATATTATAAAGAATCATATAAAATCATATATAACACTGCGTGTGGACTATTTGAAGCCTCGCCCTTGAAACTCCAGAGAGTTAGGTCCCGTGGATAGTTTCCACTTCGGCCAAAAGTTCGGTTAGCTTCTCTAGTCAATCTTTATCAATTGTCAACACACACACACACACACACACACACACACAATTGAGGATGAGCAATAAGTGGAAGACCCTATGTGGACCTGATTAATTAATTAATTATAATATCACTTCTGCTGTGAGTAAGCAACAGTAACACCTGATAAACATACATGATAATTTCTATCAAATATCAGTTATTTTATTATAACTTGAAGAGATTAATTTAAGGGTAGTTTAATTTTTTCTTTTCTTTACTTGGTAAGCAATACTAGAGTAGAGGGAGAGAGAGACAAGAGAGGAAACTCATAGAAAGGAGAAAGGGATCGAAAGGAATAAAATAATGGAGTATTCATAATAAAGAAGAGAAAGCGTGGTGAGGATTGAGAATGATGGGGAAGCGAGCGTGGATAAGTGGGATAGACTATAGAGTCAAATGACACTAATGTCTTTATCTCATTTCTTTATACAATATTAAAGGCAAGAGGAGAAAAAAAAATTGAGTTTTTAGAGAAAAAAATTAGCAATTGAAAAATAACAAGTAACCGGGCTTTTGGTTAATTGATGGTAGAGATCAATGCAGATTAATTTAGTTGTTATGCCAATCATACACGCACTTAGAATTCAAGTGAGTGCATGTCATATCTCACAGCTTACTTGACACTACATAGCATTATACTTTAAAAACAAATCTCAGCATAAAATTTTGTGACCCGTGATTAAGCTAGCTTGAGTCTGTGGAAGAGTTCATATCTTAGTTCAATACTACTCCTAATTAAATGAGAGCAAAGGATGTTGAAATATTCATATATAAGTGGTAATTAATTAAGTCATGAAGTTCCATGTTAAATAATAATAATGAGAGTAATTAATTGGTTATATTACATAATTGAACGCAAATTTACTAACTTCAACTTCTAGGTTAAGTGGTGTTCTTAAATGTATTAACCTATGGAAGCTACCAATTATGAAAGAATGATCCGCTCAAATATCCTCTGCCATATGAGGTTGGAACTCTACAGTAAGGTTACTTTGATTTCACGGTTTTATGAGCTATAATCATTATTGTCTGTACTTTTGAAGCTTTAGTTATTTATCTAAAAGAAGAAAATGAAGACAAAAAAGATAATCCAAACAAAAAAGATATATCAATATTTGCGTCATATATATGAAAATGCCATATGATAAAAAAAAACACTATTATACATAGAAGCAAGTTTATGCTCCATGCTCACCACTCCTTCCCTCTCTCTCTAACACAAACACATACACGACCATAATCACGTACACAATGCCAATATTCTCCTCCCATGCACAACCCATAGGTAATAATATATGCACAGCCTTACTATCTTTGCTCTTAACCATGAAAATTCTATTGTTTTTGGGTTTAGCAAGTTCTCTTCCTGAGACCCCAGAAGAGCTCTTTGAACATTCGGTCAAGTTTAGCCAGAACCAAGCTTATTTAGCTCGAGCCCTTGCCTATAACCTTACCCTTAATTATGAAAAATCTCGTAGCAACTACATAACTAGTGGAGTGAATGACTGCCTCGAGTTGCTCGATGACACTCTAGACCAACTCACCAATGTTGTCAACAACAACAACAACAACAACAACCAGCAAACACAAACCACCACTGATGACATCCAAACATGGCTTAGTGCTGCTTGTACCAATCAAGAAACTTGTCTCGAGAGCCTTGAAAATGATAAAATTGAGGTAGAGAAAGGAGTAATGGATTCTACAATCCAAAATTTGAGCCAACTCATTAGCAACACACTAACACTCTACATGTCGAGTAAAACTTCAATTATACGTGGTGGGAATCGAAGATTGTTGTATGATGATTTTCCATCTTGGGTGTCAGTATCAGAAAGAAAGCTTTTACATGCTTCTATGGGAGAGATAGAAGTTAGTGCTGTGGTGGCTAAGGATGGAAGTGGGACACACAAGACTATAGGTGAGGCACTTGAGGCTTCCATGGAAGGTGGGGGTAGGACTGTCATTCATGTACAAGCTGGTACTTACCATGAATACATTAAGATTCCAACCAAGCAAAAGAACGTCATGTTAGTTGGGGATGGAAAACGCAAAACAGTAATTGTTGGTGATAGGAGCCATGGAGGAGGCTGGACAACTTTCCAATCTGCCACTATTGGTAAGATTTCTCTCTCTTATTGGTTAATTACATCACATTCACTGTCAAGGGTTTGGCTTGTGTTAATTGTATAGTATAGACGCGACATTGATAAGACATGTATTTATAATTGATCACCTATTAATCTTGTGTCTTGATCAGTACTCACCTATCACATAGACAAATTCTTTATCTTAAAATAATATTTCATATTTAAGTTTTGCATAAATGCAAACAGTTTATTGTTGTGACGTCTCTAGTTGAATATTTATTTTTGAAAGATGATTTTTATCTAAATTATGAATGAAAAATGACACCCTTCATGATTGTATAAAAGCTAGTCAAAATCCTCTTTCAAAACGAAATATTTTGTTATAAAAATAATGATGTCAAAGGATATAAACTTTTATGTTACATTTATACTAACTTTGGAAATTTGTCCATAATTTAAAGGAGCGTTATTTTGTGCAATTTTTAGGGAGGCTTCTATTCTTTATCATTTTCATTTTCTTTTTAATCTCTGTTAACTTTTAATTTTTTTTATCCACGCTCATAGGAGCAGATAACTTTGAAGATAGCTCAAGGCTTGCTCAATGCAACAACTTAAGAATCACATCATTCAAGTTATGTAATTCGTCTGTACTCTAAGATCACACCACTAATTAACTACTGATCACATCCCAGCTTGAAACTTCAAGCATTGAAATTAAGTTGGGTGAAGAGGCCATGATGTACGTCTGAGTTAAGAACTTAAGATTATCTTGTGGACTTCGTAATTAATGTTATCCTCCTGGTTATGGCTTTTCCTTTTCCCATAAACTATTTTCGTCCAAATATATGTCAGTGATGTTATAGATTTTAATTTTATTATATAATTCTTATAAATTAATATATCACTAATTACAAAAAGTTAATTCAAACATTGGTTTATTAGTTGTTGAAATGACTTTAATCACGTTATTCGTAAAAAAACTGCTTTAGCTACTCAGTTACAATTTACAAATGCTCTCTCTTGGGATCCATTTGGCCCTTCTCAAACTTTAGAATTGTTTAAAACCAAATAAAGAAAAAGAAATGAAACATGGACAATTGAACCCAAAATAAAAATCCAGCCTATAATGCCCATAGCCGGAGTCCATTTAGCTTTCCAACCTCCACTCGCCGATCGGCAACGTTCTCTCCAGATCAGTCATCCGAGTGCTCTTGTATCTCTCTCTGTGTTTATGTTTGAGATAGCGTGTTAGTGTATATCAGTTAATTTATGTGTTTTTTACTTTTGAGTCCATGAGATTTTGTATATATTTTGTTGTGTGGTCTACAACTTGCTATTTATGTTATAATATTATACTTGGTGTTAAGATTAGTGCCATTTGTTTTGCCAATAGAGAATTTTGACATCGTTTGTATGTGTTTTGGACTTTTTACATTTAAATTTTCATTTAGTATTATTTATCTGAGATATATATATATATATTATTTTGATAATAGTAATATGTATTCTTATTAATCTAGTATTGAAATTAATTCAAATTCATTTTAATTGTTTGGTTTTATTATAAATAATTCTAGTACTATATATATATATATATATATATATATATATATAAATAAAGTAGGGTACAAATTTAATTGAGTTAAAATTAGTTTATGAATTTTTTTTCTTATAAATATATGAGTTTGTTTTATATATTATCTCTATTAGTATATTAAGACATCAACTGGTTTTTAGTGTAGGCGGATATCTAATTCTAAATTTCTTATTCGATAATAAGAGACTTTATTAGTTGAGTTAATTAACACCCACTAAAGCATTTAATACTCAGGATTTTTTTTTTTTTTTTGACTATATTTAGCTTGATCCTCTTTAGAAAAAAATTTTGATTCTACAATTGATTGTAACTTTAGTATTTTTTCAAAAAGCATGTTAATAGATGCCTTTAGGGTAATCGTCAAAGAGAATAAAATTAATCACACACACATTGGAAAGAAATAAAATAGAAAATTAATTGTTAAAATTTTTTTTTATTGAATATGGTTCGAGTGTATCTAAAAAAAATGGATCAACTGCATTGAAAATTTTACCTTAACGTTTGCTCTCAGGCCACTTAGTTACCGGACTAGATTCCAATATATAAAAAATAAATTTCCTACATTTCTTTAAATTAAGTAGTGGCTTAATCCTTCTCAAAAAAGTAGTGGCTTAAAGGTGGATTGCTGTGGAGCTCCTGTAGCCACACGTTGGGTTCTGGAAACCATGATCCAGCTCAAAATGTTCCCTGGATCATAAAATTGACATAAGCAATAGACATATGAGAAGATAAGATTATTTAATGCACACATGCCAAAGGCTAAGGACGTTTTTACTCAAATCTAGTGACCACATGCATGCCAATTAATATGCTATGCATGTCTCTTTCAGCTGCCATGGGAGAAGGATTTATAGCTCGAGACATTACATTTGTGAACAGTGCGGGTCCAGCCAAGCAACAAGCTGTTGCACTGTAACATATATGTGAGGAAACCTTTGTCTGGACAGAACAATGTCATTACAGCACAAGGTCGGTCCAGCCCAGATCAAAACACTGGCATTTCTATCCACAATTGTAAGATACAAGCTGCATCAGACTTTGCTGGTGAGAAATCTAAGTTTGCTACATATCTTGGAAGACCATGGAAGAAATATTCTAGGACAGTAATCATGCAGTCTTTTCTGGATGACTTAATACACCCATCAGGATGGTCTCCTTGGTCTGGAAGCTTTGCACTAAAAACACTTTATTATGGTGAATACAAGAACTCAGGGCCTGGTTCTTCCACTTCTAGTAGGGTCAAGTGGTCTGGTTACCACGCTTCACTCACTTCCACTGAAGCTCAAACTTTCACTGTAGCTGGTTTTATTGCTGGACATCTTTGGTTGCCCTCCACTGGGGTATCTTTTGATTCTGGACTTCTTGGATGAACCATCTACTAATGAAAATTATTATTTCACATTCCCAATTTTCAAACTCTGTACACACCACTCACAGAGTGTGAACATCGGGTATTCATTTTCTACCTAACGTCCACATTTTGTGAGTGGTGTATATGGAGTGTGGAAATTGAGAGTGTGAGACAATCATGATCTTTCTCCTTGTAAAGCTAGCCATTAAAGAAAAAGCCATTGCCTAAATGTGTTGGTTTTCAGTTGTTTTTGTTTTGTTTTTTTTCTTTATGGTTTTATTAAGAAATAAGCACACTTGCACATAAAACATGTGCTTGTATCTGCCAATGTGCTGTGTACTGTGTATAGATATCAGCATCAAGCAAGATGACAATGTTGTGTAACCCTATTTCCCTTTTTCTTATGGCTTTTCCTTAGAGACAAAAGAATATTTAAATCGAGTACATATTGAAATGGATAATCAAAGCATATATACTGCATTCAAACAATCTCTGAGATAGAAACTTTACTCACCGTACACATATCAAGAACTTTTAAATTCATAAATCAAACACAATTAATTAATAGCATTGTAGTTTATATATATAACCAACAAATATATCTTTAACTTGTTCAGAATACGTTAAAGATATATTTTGACTTGCTTTCAATCAATCCAAGCTAGATTCACATTATTCCCGACAAGTGATATATATATACATATATATATATATATATATGATACGTACACAATTTTTGGAGAGGGAAAATATAAATATTTAGAGGACAGGGAAATATAATTTTGGTTGTTTCTAATGAAACATTTGATACGTAATAAGAAAAAAAGATAACAAAAGGATAAAATTTGGGTTTGACTAAGGAAATCCCGATTTCTGTGATTGATTGAGGAAATTTTGACATCTGAAAATCAATTAGGATCCAACTTGATTAAACTTATCTGATATCTTTATTCAATCATACTTAGTTGGTTTTATACCAGTTGCTACAACTTAACAATCAAAAAATAAGGACTCACTACGTTGACAATCTAAAAACAAGAAACTGCCCATAACATGAGCTACAATGACTCAACTACCCAGCCTATTAGGACTCTAACAATTGAAAACAAACTCTAGCATTACAATAAATAAAAGATAATAACAACAATAGCAAATGCTAAATTCTAACGTTAATAAAACAATAGTAAATCAATTAAATTACTAATGGCACCTATTATTTCTCACATCACTTAGTTGTTGGCTCTTACTATTTCTCAACATCCCAACTCTTCCAGTGTTATCCGTATGGACACCAACTACACAAACACACATCCCCTTCATAGAAAACCACACTCCTATAATTACTCTAATGGACCTATAATTTCAAATACATGTACGTATATATATCAATATATTATCTTCTAATATCTTGTAAAAAAAGTTTACACCATATTAGTTTTTTAGTAACTTAATTAAAACTAGTATTTTCTTTCATAGACTAACTTGATAAAGTTACACTCTATATTCTTTCATCTTACTAAGATCATTTATAATAATTTTAAGGTAAATTATATTTTTGGTCATTGAATTTGGGGTAAATTCGATTTTTTTGATCTTCAAATTTTAAAAATAGCTACTAAATGAATCATCTGCCTAATCCAACCTTTACGTGAGTCAAAAGGCAAAACTCTTATTGATAAAGGTTGTGATGTTTGTTTTTTGACAAAGCCAAATGGGTAATCTCACGGTAGGAAAATTAAAGCCTTTACGTGAGTTAGTAGGTCAAATTCGAAAAGTTTCATGTCACATGTGCACCTATAGCCAATTCAGGACCACTCTCTCTTTATCTTTCTTTTTGTACATATTTCCGTCACTTTTTCTCAATGTCTAAGAATCTTTAATTTGTGGGAAGCTTCAAGCAAATTTATAATCAGTATAAACTTTAATGTATAAACTTTAATTTGTCTTTGGAATAGGTTAATATTTGTTACACACAACATTGAAAATTGTGTATTCAAAACATGATTTTAATTATAATTTTGAAATTGTGTAACTATGTCTTGAAAACACGATTTCACATTTTAATTTAGTGGATACCACACACTCTGTGCTTAGGGTGTGTAATAATTAACCTTCTTTGAATTAAGTGGACTTCAATTTTTTGTTTGTTGGAATGCTCAAGGTGAGTTTGGTTTTTGAGATTATAGGCCCATGATGGCCTAATAAGGCATATCTTTTTTTTTTTTTTTAAGGAATAGGCATATCTTATCTTATAAGTTATCATAACACCGCGACATCAGGTTTAGCCCGTGAATGGTAGACCTTATTCTGTGCATAAGCCCGCAGCAGAAGGTGAAGTAATGTCCAAATGCAGACACCAACCCTGTGAATGGCAGTTATTGGTATCATTGACTTTAAATCATTTCTGCATTTTCAATTTTGTATCATATATTTATTTACTTTTTAAAGGGAGAGAAGATTCCTTGATGTCCGGCTTTATGTTTGTGTGGATGTGGAAAATCATATTTCTTAAAGTTTATTTATTTATTTTTGTTGTTGTAATTTTAGCCTTTTTAAAATTTAACAATCATGTCAAATTAAATCATCATTCCATCCATTACCATCTATCACATATATGAAATTGTCGGTTTTATAAATGACAATAGATGGAAGGATCAACTTGAGAAGAATTTGTTAAATTTAGAATTAAAATGATAAAAATTAAAATTTAGCGATGGAAATGATATTTCACCAAAACTTAAAGGGAGTAATCAAGATTTTAACCTTAATTAGTGTGATAACAAGAAGTTTGATGGTCCCTAACTTTAAATTTATCAAATTATCTCTTATTAAATATTTAAAAAATTTAAATATAAATATAAATTAAATTAAGTTTTGCTTTTAAGCACTACAACTTTTATTTTTATTTTTTATCATCAAGTACTACAACTTTTATTACGAAAAGACTTATTGACTGATTAATGGATAATATAATATCATACACCTCGATTACCTTGATAATCAAATAAGTATCTTATCGATATTAACAGTTATTATATGAGTAATATATACTAACAGTTCAAAAGAAATTACATAAAAGTAATTTAGATATTTATTTATTATATTGTTGGAGTGATATTCATTATCATATCAATTTGTTGTAATAAAGTTTGCTAAAGTGGAAACTAAACCTTATTGGATGAGCTAATATATTTTCAATAGAAGTTAGTAGTATGCTTAACATTTTCGATATTCTATTACTAAAATATTATCTCGAGACTAATGAAACAACATTTTACCATTATTATTCGGCCCCAGAAAAGCCCTTTTACTATTACTCTCCGTCCTTATATTCACCTCCAATAACACTACCACCGCTGCCATGCATAATGAGAGAAGTAGAAGAAAAAATCATTATCCTTTTACAAAATGATAATCTATTACCAGAATATCAAAATCCTGAATCTATAATTTAAAAAAAAAAAAATTCAAGCCACAAAAATGGAAAAACTTTCCCACACTTTCTTTTACTATTTTCCCTGACCAAACTGATAAACTATTCATACCAATAGGCCGGTTATGTCCATTAATAAGTTGTGAAGAGTTTATCCTACAAGTCTTGTCACTTCCTACTAGTTAGAGGAAATCCTAGCTAGAAATCATTTCATCAAAGAAAAAACCATTATTTCTTTTCAACTTCTTCCTTTCGCAAATGGATGATCAATTGTGGCTTTCTTTAGACCCTTGGAAAAAGTATGAAAAAAGGCATGTATGGTATGATCCTCCCGTTACCCAAAAATGAATGAAGTAATCTCGTAGTTTTTGGTCTATGAAGATATACTCTAAGGTGCTCCATTTTATTTCATAGTGGAGGTATTTACAGGTTCCTCGAAAAAATATGTCGGTCTAGCAAAAACCATTAGAAGGTGTAATTTAATCTTTCTTGGATGTTAGGGAATGGCAACAAACAAAAGAGGAAGTAATAAAAAAAAAGGGGAAAGAGATCTAAAATATTTGGTTTGTTTTTGTTTTTGTCGAGGAAATAAATTTTTGTATGGATAATTTATATTTAACAGAAGCTCAGTTAGGGTTAATAAAAAAAAAAAAGAGGAGAATTCTATCTAGGGCACAAAGTAACAACGAGGCACTCTCTATTTCAAAACGGGTGGTTAGAGTGTCAAACAACATGCATGACCTCTAGTTTTACTAAATTTCTATTTTTTTCTAAAATTTTTTGGAATTTGAAATCTTAGGTTATGTTTGGTAACAGTTTTTATTTTTTATTTTCAAAAACTTGTTTTTGGGAATATAAAGAAAAAACAATTTTCTTGTATTTTTGAAATAAAAAACATATTTGGTTGGTTGAAATTAAAAGGATAGTTTTTTTTAAAAAAAAAAAAGAAAAAAGAAAATACTAAAATATGTTGTTAGTAGGATTTGAATTCTAATGCTATCTCATTAAATGAGACAGATTCATTAAATTAAATGCATATTTTCATTGACTTTTGAAGATTAGAAACTGAAAATAGTATTTTGCATGTTTTCAGTTTCATTCACAAATTAAATTTTGAGAACGGTTTTTATTTTCTGTCTATTTTGGATTGTCAAACAAGTTTTTTAGTCTAAAAAATAGAAAATAATTTTTGAAAATAGAAAATAAGAGAAAAAAAAAGTTATCAAACATCACCTTAGTATTCTTTAAAATTAAATTCCTTTTTTCAAAAAAAAAAAAAAAAAGAAAAAAAAAAATCCCAAGTCCCTTGTCGAGTACTCAAGATCCCTCCTCTATTTGAAAGGAAGGGGCATCTGAAAAGGGACAAGAATTCCTAGTCTAAGCACAATTGAACCACTACCCAAATTTTCACTCAGCAAACACAAATATTCAACCATTTTTGTTCAATCAACACACTCAAAGCCATTATTTCTGGGCATACAATCAACTTACTCTATATGTTATATTAACCTCTCAATTGAAATCTCTCTATAATGGTATCTCCCCAACAAGTGGTGTTAAAGCTAGTGTTTTGGGCACAAGTGTTTGTTAGTGGGTCCTACCAAGTAAAACAAGGAAGACTCCTATGTTTGTTCAACCATGTTTGAGTAAAGGTTCTACCAGGTGTGTGTTGGTGACTGCCATAGTTGTGCAAAAAATACTCCCATGATCGCTTGCCAGAAGTGACTTGATAGAAGAAACACGTGACGGGGGAGATTTGTTGTAATATTTATGTGTGAGTAGTGTGATTGATTAAGTAGTAAAATTTCACATTAAATATATATTAATGAGAAGAATAAGTGGTCAATTAATATAACATAATTGACTCATATCTATTGACTTAAACTTTTGAGTTAAGTGATGTTTCTATATGTTATATTAAGCTCGCAATAGTAGTCTTCCCAAAATGTTCTTTTCCCAGCACACTACATTTGCTTCAGCAAAAAAAGAAAAAAAAAAGAAAAAAAAAGAAAAAAACACACTACATTTGCATTACAAGTCATATCAAACCACATACATACACGATCTCTTACAATCTCGTGAGAATGGTTTGTGAGTCATGATTGTGTGGAGGAGAATAAGGTGATTCCAGAAAGTGTTGATCAACAAAGGACCCAATGGTAGACAAATCATCATCAAACATCAGTACTCAGGAAACATCACTCCAGCCCAATTTAACTTTTAAGTATTCTTTTGAATTTTGTTTGCCTTAGATTTGGCATAAATTTTATTGGAGAATGATGATCATAAACCATAAAAAAAGAAAGAATTAGAACCGGAATTTTGGGGTTTGTATTAAGATTTTAATGTATTATGCATGTGATAATAGGATTTTTTTTCTTCTTCTTTTTTTGGGTAAACTATAATAGGATAGTTTTGAATTGGATTTTCTTTGCCAAATATTTATGTTAGATTTTGAATTCTAACTTTCAGTTCTTGAACATGACCTTGCATCAAAATAGTTTATCACATAGAATTATAAGATTACATAAAATAATTTTTTATATAAATTAGTAGGTTTTGTGCATAAAATGATGAGTTTTTCACATGAAATCATAGGTTTTTTCATATGAAATAATAAAAAAATGACGTACAAAATGCATCTTTCATTCAAATTAACGTACTATGCAGCATTTAGGAATAAGTCATGAATGTCATTACATGAAATGCTAAAATTAAAGTAAAATATGAATTTTTAAGTATAAAGTAAAGATTCTCACGAAGTAATTTGATCACAATGCAAACTTGATTTCAAACTTGAAATAATTGTTTCATAGTTTCATGTAGCATCTCATCATTATCTATGTTAGATTTACATGTGTGAGTGAAATCCCACATTAGATAATGATGAGAAGAATGAGTAGTTAATAATATAATTGAGCATATATCCATTAAGTTTAGGTCGTTGGGGTTAAGGTGTGTCTTTATATGTTAACTAATTATTTAAGAAAATGCCTTAAGGTGTTTCTCTCCTCAACAAGTGATATCAGGTAGCAAGGTTCCCTTTCACAGATGTAGCGGGACGGTATATTGCATCAAGCAAGTTCATACAGCTCACACAAAAAATTTTGGAAAATGCCCAAGAAAGGAGTATTATTGCCAATGTGTTAGACAATAACAACACATTGGCAATACCCAAAATTTGAGTTTAGTATGGATATTCAACAAACTAATCAGGCTAGACCACACATATATGCTTCTCTATCATTCAATCCTATTTAAAATCATATTATCACCTCTTTAGTTAACATGTGTTTCTCCAGTATTCTACAATGTTTTTGAAGTTCTTCTCTCTCTCTATATATTTTTTTCCATTTTTCTTGAATCAAATAATCTCTTCTCATTGGTACATTAACTGTTTTCCATATTTTATAAATTGATGACTTCGACAATGAGGGTAAAATACAAAATTGAGAAAATGGGAAAATCAAACAATTTGACATGAAAAAATCATTTTCACTTCAGTCGTATCAAAACTACTTAGCATTATGTTTACCCACCAAAAAGAAAAAGAAAAAGAAAAAGAGATGATTTTCAAAACATATTTTCTTCCTTTTTCCCTTTAACTATATCAATATCCAATCATACAAACATAACTATCCTTCACTTTTTTTAATTTTATAACTTTAACTATGGAAACTTTTAGTAAACAAGAAGGGAATATTTTCCAATCGTGTGAGTTAAGCATTTTCCTATCGCTTGACAGCAATGACAATTTTGACATAATACCAATTACCAAAAGTTAAAGACCAAATATGTAATATACTATAAATTATTTTCATATTATTTTACTTTTCAGTGCATTATACAAATTAAACACTCATTCTTAAAATACAAATTAATGTTTATTATACTCAAACTATATATTTTACACATACCAACTGAAATCATAACTTAAAATTCATGATTTTTACTCATTAATCGTGATTTCAGTTGGGTATGCAATAAGTTTAAGCCTAAAAGAAAATAGTCGGCACAAGATCCAACCAAAAAAAAAAAAAAAAAAAAACTTTTTCTTTTGTGGGATATAGTATTTAATAATTAGAATGAGATGTCATAGTCAGAAGCATTAAGCAAGAAAGATCCTAATGGAACACCGAACACGGGGGGGATTGAATTAATTGTCTGTCTCGTAGAATTAGCCGCCTTTCTGAAAGATGAAAAAGCAGCGAAAGCAGACGACACCCGTGATTTTTTAGGCACACCTTTCAGTTTTTCATTCGCTAATGCCCTACCAACTGGTACTTGTTTGTTATATTTAATCCATTATCTGTAGTTTTCATGTGAATTATTTTGTCAATCAAAGAACCCTTCGAATTCGGTCAGTGAGACAATTGGATAATGAATTTTGACCTTTGGTTTTTAGTTAAAGTTACACTTTAACGGTAAACAAACACAATTTAATACTGACTTTTTTTTGTTTTTATTTATTTTTAAATCAGTGAAAGGAGTTATTCAAAAAGTGCCACGTGAACCTAAATTTATAACATTTTGGTTGTGTGGGGATGAAGAATTTTTTTTTTTTTGAAAATGATAGGCTTTGAATTGATGAGAAATGAAATTCCAATCAATTTGAATTTCCATATATCTTTTGAATGAGTAATATTACAACACAAAAAAATTTATATCAGTTAAAAGGATGATGATAATTTTGGATAAGATGTTAGAACAAGTGGGCAGAGAGATTTTGAATCTTGATTTTCTTTATAAAAGACCAATACTACTGAATTATAAAAGTTTTGATGATACGATAATTGTGGTGGTAATGAATTGATAACAATAGTGGTACAATTTAATAGTGTTATTAGTCGCGGTGACCATAATATGGACAATAGTGATAGTAATGAGGGTTGTAAAGCTAAAAAAATTTCAATGGAGGTAAATTTTAAAAAAAAAATCCGAAATTAAATAAATATTTCTATAGTGGGTATAATTTATTTATTTTTTAAGATCTAAGAGCCAAAATGTACCATCCCACCAAATCAATCATTTTTAGTTTAACTAAGTTAGAAGGGATTTATTCTCAAAAAAAAAAAAAAAAAAAGGTTAGAAGGGATTTCTATGGGTTTCAAATAACTCAATTGATAAAGTCTCTTATCATTGAATAAGAAATTTAGAGTTCAAATCTTGCCAAGTGATCTAGAGTTAAAATCTCGCCAAGAGATCTAGGGTTAAAATCTCGCATATATCAAAAACCAATTGGTATCTTAAACTGATGATAAATAACAATTATCATAGAGCAGACACCATGTGTTGAATTATTTTCTAACTTATACCCTAAAACAAAATTTGTTTTGTTTTGTTTTTTGTTTTTTTAAAACACAATCGTTTAGTTAGAAATAAAAGAATCTAGCTAAAATTTAAGTAACTAATATGGACACTAACATAATATTGAATATATATATATATATATATATATATATGGATGCTAAGAACATTCATAGCAAGTTATCTAAACTAATGTTTAGTAAAAAATATAGCTAAACCCACTTAAAATGCCCTTGCATTAGGCTTAACACTCTATTGCACACTAATAAAAAATGAATAGAACCTTAAAAATTGTATATAGGCACTACTCATCAATACACCAAAATTTATTATTTATTTTATTTTCTCTCACTCTTATTCTTCGCCTAGAGCTCTCTCTCTCTCTCTCTCTCTCTCTCTCTCTCTCTCATATGCACCAATCCACATAGATCGATAATGGTGGTGTGATCTGCTGTTCTAATGGGGTTGCGATTGGTGGAGGACTCGGTTCTCTTTATTGTGATTTGGTGGTGGTGGTGCGATTTGTAAGGATCTTGTGGCATTGCGATATAATTTTCTCTCTTAACTATGTTGTTGATGAAGGACTTGGCAGCATTTCTCTCATTGGATATGGTGGTGGTGTTGAGAGAGAGAGAGAGAGAGAGATGGGTGGAAAAAAATATATTTAAATAGAATAATGATAAAATATTGAGACTGATGTAGTTGTATGTGAATGGCAGATTAGTTTTTTTAGAAGAAAAAAAGGAAGCTTGCATGTGTAATCATCACTCCATGCCCCGTGATATATTGCCACTTAGTATATTGCCACTAGCGCATAGCAGGACGATAGTAAGTTAATTAAACTAACAAAAAGTAAAGTTATTAGACTAAGTGTCTGTTTGAGAACAATTTATTTAGTTGAAACTGAAAACTTTTTGTTGAAAGTACTATAGATAAAGTTAAAATGTAGCTAAAATAGTACAATAGGATCCATGAATAGTATCAAAAAATGCAATGAGATCCATAAATAGTAACAAAAATAAGTTAAATAGTAAAAAAAACTGACTCTTTAAGTCAGTACCAAACGCACACTAAATTTGATTTTTTTTTTTTTTTTTATGCAAGGTAGAAATTATACTCTAATTTAATTTAATTATAAATTTATGTGAAACTCCCTCTTGAATACTTGAACCTCGACTTTTGTCTCTCCATACTAAATTTGATTAAAAATGCCTTAAAAGACTGATGTGATTAATGTTGTGACATTATACTAATAAAAAATGGGTATAATTGTCATTGGCACTAAAGAGAGGGGTTAGCAATGCAATGAAGATTCTTTAGACCTAACACAAACCAAAGCATTAATTGATAAGGAAGTAATCGAAGATTAGAAAAGAGAAAAAGGTTCCATATCAGACAAGTGGGTAACTGAACCATGTGCGATCATGTGGTGGTTGGGCCTTGGTGGGTCCACTAATCCACTTCTCCAACCCTATTCCTTGAAAATGAAATTACACACGCACACACACACAAAACTCGGTTTAATTAGTGCATGTGATCTCAGAGCAAGTGTTGTCCACGCTATTCCTCCTCCTCTGGCATAAAAATCATGGGACCCATTCCTCTCCTCTCCCTTGCACCTTTTCTTGGCGGACTAATATTACAATTCTTTCACAACATAAAGCAATCTGTCATCTCTGCAATATTTTTTTATTAATATATGTCACAACTTTTGTCAATCCTAGCGTGATTCCCACGCTCTCTTTGGCATATACACAAATGGCACATCTTTATGATAAAGATAACAAAAATTGAAAAATAATATAATTTTTTTTTTTTTTATAAATAAAACAATGGTTCCAAAGTCTAAATTCTCTCCAGCCTTCCAATTTCAATCCCTCACCTAGTCCTACTCCTACCCATCTTCTCCTTCAAATTCCTACCTTCCTCATCAGTATCTGTATCCAAAATCCAAATCCAATATCCATCTCTCTCTCTCTCTCTCTCTCTCTCTCTCTTTCTTTTTCTAAGTTTTTGGGCCTTGTTGAATCTTGTGTCAGACCTGAGTTCTTATGTCTTGTCCTTGCAAGCAAGATAGCAGCAAGAGGACCCAATTTGTGTCAGAAGGAAATCCCAACTTCCCATCTTTAATGCTCATGTTTCTCTCTTTCTCTTTCATCCCAAAAGGTGACTATTGTCAGAGTTAGTTGTACTAGGATTTGGATCCCACTTCCAAGGCCACCACAATCAACACATCCTTTCTTTCTCTCTTCTCTTTCAGTTTTAACCTTCTACTCCTTCTACTTGCACCAACCATGACTCCAAAGGGTGTAACCCTAAACACCAATTCTCACAAAATCAAGTTTGCTCGGAGGTTCATCCGTAAACTCTTGAAGATGAGAAAGAATGCACCCAGTTCATCATCCATTGAAGAAATCCGCAAACGCAGCCAGAGAATAAAGATCGCGGCGTATTCATCCATGGCTCACGCAGTTGGATCAAGGAGGGCTTGGAGTCGAGCCATTCTCTTCAAGCTTCGAAACCGGGCAAGGCATCACGGTATGATGAGAAGAAGATCCATGAAGAAAAGGGTCATCAAGAATGATCCACCAGGAGATCAAAGCCAAACCAACAAGCTTAGACAACTTGTGCCAGGTGGGAAAGCCATGGATATGTGCAGCTTGTTGGAGGAGACAGCTCACTATATAAGAAGCCTTTCAACTCAGGTTAAGGTCATGCAGACTATAGCAGATCACTTTTCTAAATGAGCATGAAAAAAAAGTTTTCAACATATAGAAAATACTACGGTAAAGATATAAGGATAGAGAGAGTGCAAATGGTAAGTATCTAAAGCACAGAGAATAGCTTATATAATTGGGTTGACACGCACATATATATATATATATATTTTATATATACACAATTATACATATTTAAAGACAATCATAAGTGAGAGACTCAAAAGCTTCCACGAGCAGGGTTTTTTTCTTGATTGTACATATATAGATAATCCAGACTGGTAATGCAGGGACGGATAGTCCTTTTATGTTATTTATTTTCTCTCTTTGTGCGTATTTGTGTTTTAATTTCTCTGTCTGTGTTTGTTTTTATGTATTTTTTGTGTGGCCTGAATAGAATGTTTCTGCTTTTTACAATTTGTCAATTGTTGGTCATACCGTTTAAAGGAGCATTTCAGGTGAAAAAATTGAAGTGTGAAAAGATACACATGCTTGTCTCTGCAGAAACACATGTTTGGTTTCATCAAGTTAGGTACAATTTGGATGATGTTTATGGTAGTGACACACAAGAAGGAACATGAGGCGTGTTACTTCTTCTCAAGGCTGAAAAGTTAGGGAGGTAAGATTTAAAGCCCCTTGGTAGACACAGCCAGGATGCATGCATAAATAGTGGCTGTTTATAATCTTGGTCTAGGAATGGACGGTGGACCCAACATATAACCAGGATTTTTACTTTTTGTAATTAAAGTGGAGAGTTATTTAGTAATTAGTGGTTTCAGTTAGTTCATTTAGTAAAGTATTTTGTCGTTGAATAAAATATGAGATTTGAATTTAGTATACATTAAAAATCAATTGATGTTTTGACTCGATGATAATGAACAATTATCATATATGGAATGGATATTATAAATTGAAAATCTAACATATTTATACAAAAAAAGTGGGGAAGTAGATTTGAACCAAATATCTCGCTAATATAAGAAACAATCAATACTATTAAACTACAAAAATCTTAATACATATAAATATCTTTTTATTTCAAAGTTTCATGTCAATTTACATGGTTTTTATCCCTAGGGTTATCATTCATTTAAGCTCTTGAAATTAACTTAATTAGCTTTTCTTTTCAACATTATCCACTAATTTTTTTAATTACATCATTTTCCCACCTTAAATGTGGGTATTCAGATCTCTTTAGGTACTCAGTTATTCCTCGAATGTGTGTAATTATCCCATCTCATATATACTAAGTAATTATAATGAAATTTTTTTTGGAAATAGTCCCTAATTCATATAAAAGTGTTTTTATTTCAAAATTTCATGTCGATTTATATGGTGTTGTCTCTAGGGTTGTCATTCATGAAGCCCCTTGAAATTAACTTAATCTTTTTTCTTTCAACATTTACACTCATGTTTTTAATTGCATTCAATTTTTTTAACATTGGTGTAATCAGAACTCTTTAAACACATAACTATTCTCTCAAGTGTGTGTAATCTTATGTTTCATACACCAAGTATATATAGGAAGGGATTCTTTGGGATTTGTTCTAAGATGCTAGTTAGGAGTTTTGAACCTAGAATTTCATGGATATCATGATGTCTTACGGACTCTTAGAAAAATATTTGTATATATTTATGTTTGATATAGTAACTCAAGCATCTCATCAGAATTGTGATCTCACCCATTACCCTAATTTGATGTTAAGTTTCAGTGCCCAAAGGTCATAGTTTTGTTCTATGCATGCATATGAAACCTTTCTGGCTGTCATACAATGACCACCTACATCAAAGTCCTGAATGCAGGCTGGCATGCATATCTCACAAAGGAATGAGAAACTGCCACCGAGTTCTTATATATATATATATATATATCGTTTTAGTTGTCAACCTACAGATTCTTCTTTAAGATGGGCCACTTGACAATTTTCATTGTTGTGTGTGTCAATATATGTCTGATCTCTTAAGGAGACGGAATACCCATGTCCCTAGTAACATGGAATTATCCTCTTTTTACGTCTAAAATATTTCAGACAGACAGAAAAGAGTAGCAGAAACAAAGGAAAGTACTATTCCCTCCATTGGTCGACCTACTTTTGAGACTGTCAAGGAATGTTTGCTTTGGAGTTTGGACAAGAATAAGAATAGCACATTGCACATGGTAGGTCCACCGTTTCTCTAATGTTGACTAGAGAGTCACTAGCTAGTAAACTTATCATTTGCCATGCATCATTAGGTGGATTGGATATTACGAAAAAATAGAGCATTATACTATATATTATTATTATTTTCCAAAAATATTATTATTAGTATCATTAATGTCGTTGTAGTCATCTTCATTGTCAACATATGGTTTACCGAAAATTTATTGCTTCAATAGCCGGTTATATCATTTTGTCAAGTGAGCTGTAACCAAAGAAAGCAAATTTTGATGGATTTTATAACAAGAATATGTAATAGAAACAAACTTATTAAGTGGTGTGCTATTCTCATTAAAGGTAATGGAAGATTCGATATTTTTGTTAAATTCACTATTTTCTTCCTTTTGTTTTATTGATAAACTACGTACACACTAATTAATTTGAGAGTTTTAAATCACATTTGTCTAATGGTCTTATACCCACCACTTAACCTTCATCCAGTTTATGTAGGGATTATAAGTTAACCTAGCTGTGTCGAAGTTTAGTTACTTGGATATATATATATATATACACATGGAGTCCCCATATAAAGCTCAAACTTGAGAAAGCCCTCTCATGATAATTTTTTTTTCCACCATGCATGCATTACATGGTGAAAACACTTAATGATAATTTTTTTTCTTCCAATTGCATGTGTGCATTCTGCATTACTAGTTTTCAAGTATTTTTCCAGTTTCTAAGTCTTCCAATTGAATGAAAATGATAATTCCAAAGAAATGCAGTGTGTTGGTTTAAGTATTATTCAAATTCATATATTTCATTATTTTACAAAATTTTATATTCAGAATCGATGTCATGTTATATTGTTTTGATTGTCCTCGTAGAATTGAAAATTGTCTTAAATACAATCTTAGTCATTTAAAATAAATAGAAATTTTTTGTCCTACTTTTCAATTTTCTGTTTATGCTCCACCTATCATAACTTTTATGTGTCTAATTTTTTTATTTTTTTTTTATTTTAAACTTTAGTTATTTTAGGGAAAAAAAAAAGAATATGTGACAAGTTATGATTGGTAGAGTATAAAATGGAACAAAAAAATGGAAAAAATGATTTTTGTTCATCTAAAATTTAGTACTTCAATGATTTTTGTCTCTAAAGTTTACAGTAATTGCTTTTAGTCATTTAGGTGACATGATCAAACTAAAAACTAACATTTCATTACTCTATAAGGACTAAAACCAATCACTTTGAGTTTATTATTGATTACTTTAAGATAAAAGCTATTACTTTTCAACACATCTGACTCAACCTGACCTACCATATATATTAGTTTATTTTATTATTATTATTATTTAATTTTTAGTTTGATTTATTTTGGTATTTTGAGAATTATTTTCGATGAATTTGAAAATTTGGAATAACATTTATGCATATTATATGAATTATAATAATTTATTAAAAAAAAGTTCTTAAATAGTTTATGAAAATCCAAATTTTTAATAAAAAAACTAACTCAACCCAATCCATACCCAATCGAACCCATGTGGGTTGGGTTGAGAATTTCTCAACTTGACAAGGTCTAGGTGGGTTGAAAAAAAATCCTCCAACCCGACTTATATGCTCATCCCTAGTTTAAACTTTGTAATAAGTAGTAATTTATCATAGTGGATTCTAGATAGTGTAACTAGTAAATTCTCTTCTTGTGAAATAAGGGACCTAATTTCAAATCTCGCATACACAAAAAAGAAACTCATTCGTTTCTTGGCCTATTGGTAAAGAGAAATCAACATAGAGCAGACGCTATTCTATAGGTTTCAAATCATACACCGTCTTAAAAAATAGTAATTTAATATAGTATACTATCCAAGTTAATTTGTTGTGCTCTCTCTCTCCAATAATTTAATTAGATCTATGTCATATAATGATATCAGAACCAAAGTTATAAATCTCATTCTACAAGCAATTTCATTTTGTCTTGAGAACAAAATATTTTTGTATAGGTCAATATTAGTGTATCATTAATGAGATTACCTTGTATATACATATGTATGAAGTCAAGATAACTTCATCTATCACTGCACACTTTTGGTGCGATAGTCACTCTATACGTATTAAGTGCTTGTGGGGTGTGGGGGGCAATAACCGGGGTTCAAGTTTCTAGAAGGTAGATTCACACATATATATACTTAGATTAGATTAGAGTAGAATTTCTATCTTTTATATATATATATATATATATATATATAAAAGAAAGATCACTTCCTCTAACTCATCATTATATTAGGAATAAACCTGTATCTTCTCAATTGAAGGGTAATTATTCTCCCTCATTCAAAACATTCCAAAAAGAGAAGTGATAGTTGGTATCAGTCAAAACAACCCGGTATTTACACTGGTACATTTCAAGGGGTGTACTGTATCAAATTATTGACTAGTACATAATATTTTAGTTGCTATTATCTAGTATTTAAGGCTTTAAAAGAAAGTGTTTTTTCTCCCCCACCACTATTGCCAGCCACTCTACAAGGTTGAGTGCAAATAAGTAAGGGTTTTTCAAATCTAAGAGCATTAGCATCCAGGATTGTATAAAATGTTCTATTTTACCATCTAAAATGTCACTTTATCTATTATATAATACCATTTTACAAGACACCCAACGTCTTATTTCTTATTTTTCTCATCTATTCATTTTTTTTATATTAATTTTACCACCTCTTTCTCTCTCTTCCTCTCCTCTTTTTGTCTCTTCTTAGTTCTCTCTTCCTCTCGATTTCTTTGTGTCTGAAAGATCACCACTAACATAAAAAAAAAAAAAAAAAAAACCCAGCCACCACTCTAAAAAAAAAAAAAAAAAAAAAAACCCAACCACGGCCATAAAAAAAAAAAACCCAGCCACCACTAGAAAAAAAATAAAACTAGTCACCACCTTCGCACCATCACCTTGGCCAAACCCACCACCCCACGACTGCTGCACCACCCACAACACTACTAGCAACCCACAAAAGCCACAATCACCGAAAATAAAACCCAACCACCGAACCAAAAACCAAAAACCACCAACCACCAATTCAACCCAACCAAAAATGACCCACCACCAGAACAACCCATCTATCCACCACCACCCCGATATGCCACATCTGCAATTTCAAACCCATGAGCTCCACCACCTTGATTTGGCACATCTACCACATTAAACCCATAAGCTCCACCAACCAATGAGACCCATGCCAATTGGCCACATCTCCACCATGGAGGCTTGATGAGAGAGAGAGAGAGAGAGTGAGGGTGAGGAGAGAGAGGTGAGAGGAATAAGGTTAATAAAAAAAGAATACAACTTGATATGGTAAGTTGTATATGTAGAACTTTACTATAGCAAGAGTAAAAATTATAGCAAATACACACTTGGTTATTGCTTGTTTTTTGATGTTTTAGAGGCTAAAATAAAATTTCCGGAGATTTACAACTCCGAATACTAATGCTCTAAAGTCAAGAAATTGCATCTTGTCCCAAAACCTTACTGATCTATTCTTTACCATTTATAGTGTTCAAATAGAATCCCATTGTTAGAGATGTTATGACCAAGAGGCCCAAATCAATTGTTGTTTCGTATACTTATAAAACAAGCAAACTAACCCAAATTAATCTAGAGTTAACCAAGAGATCACTAGTATATAAACCTTACATTAGATTTACTGTGAGTGATTAATAAACAAAATATAGTTGTCAATAGCTTTTACTTATGGACATGCTCAATCACTCCACAACTTAACACCCATATAGGCCACCACGTGTCCTTCGTGTAGAAGAGTCGTCCTCCATATGGGTATAGATCTCTGTATCCATGCAACTGCATGTTCATGGTCCTCCATCTGGCATGTGACTTTCCTTGTCATCGCATGTCATTGTCACTACTCACTACCACCTTAATCAAGTATGCCATACCATGTGTCTTGAGGGGTATTATTTATTGGAATTCCTTCTAGTCATGTATCTCTACAATCTTGGCTAAGTTTCTCAGACCATTGTCTTATATTTAGCCTATATCAGCTTTCGTTTTAGTCACACATCTCTATTACCTTTTTCCAAGTTTTTCAGACCACACCTCTAGTCTAACACTTGACTTTTTTTTTTTTTTTTGGTGTTCATGTGTCATCTTTAGCTAAGTTTCTTGAACCACACGTCTGCAACCTCTACAATATGATTTGCAATCCTTTGTAATGTCAGGCTTCAATCACCATGGGCGAATTTTTTTTCCATTTAACTTTAAATTTCTTAGAATTTCGTTAGTGGGCACGTTGGCAAAACAAAGTTGGAGATTAGCATCTCAAGTTTTAAAAATTTGAGTTTAGGGTGGAAATCGAGTCTTCAATCCTCGAGTTTCGGAACTGAGAAACACCTAACGTGGAAAATTTTCCACAAGAAACCACGTAGAACTTGAGTTTTAGACACTTGAGTTCCGATTCTTCATTTTCTCCTTTCTTCCTTCATTCTCCCTTTTCTTCCTTTTCTCCTTATACCTCACCCACAGATTCATCAAATCTCAGCACTGGAGCAATAACCCAAACTCATGGATTTATAATATCTTGGAATCAGAGCAAAAACCCAAACTCAAAAATCACAATCTCAACACCGGAGTGGCTCCCTAAGCTTGGGTTTGTTGATCTCGGCATTGGAGCAGCTTGGGATTGTTAATCTTGGCACAAGAGCACGCTTGGGTTTGATGTTTCTGTGTGGTATTTTTGCTTGGTTTTGTTGTTTTCTGGGTTTATTTTCTTTGGAAGTGGGTTTGGGGTTTTGAGAGTTAGAGAAATCGTAGGCCATGGTGGTCCAAAGAGAACAGGGCAAAGGGAAAATAGAGAAGGAAAAAACGGAACTTGAGTGTCTAAAACTCAATTTCCACGAGGATTTTAGACTCCACCTCAGGTGTGCTAGCATATAGAACTCAAGTCTTTTAGACTTGAGTTGCTACAGTGAACTTGAATCTAAGAGACTCGAGATGCTATTTTACTGAATCGTTTCTAATGCAATATAACTAACAATATTCTCTCCCAAATGCGTGCTAGTTGGAAAATTACCTCCACCATGCGCCCACATGATTTCCAACCTTCTTTTTAGTTTATCACTTCCTTTATCCAATATGTGCTCTACCGGCTTGATTATATTTGCTTTTCAAAGTTGAGTTATATTTAGGCTTCCACATTGAGTCTAAGGTAGGATGTAAAGAACATTGTCAAGGCTCAAAGTCCATTGTATTACCCTAATCCAAATTAGACTAGGAATTCTAATCCTGGTTGTGCAAGATGTCCTAACTATACTGCGGTAACCCATATATATATAGTCGATGGGCCTTTTTCCTATTGAAGCAAGTTACTAAGGCTAAGTAGAACTTGATATTGAGCTCAAACTCAACTTAACTAATGAATTAACTTGAGCAAAGCTGAGTTCAAGTTTTTTGGTGTTAAAGATATATTAGCTCATTAGCATAAGTTCAAGCTTAATTCTACTTTGTGTGCAAGCCAAGCCTCCTACTTGTACTAGAAGTCTATTAGATAAAGGTTTAGTCTACTATATATACATATGTTATGGTTCACTGTAACACAGGATTTATACTACACTCTAATATATTATTGATGTAGCTCTTTAAGTTTTTTCCGTGGATATAGACCATTAGGCTGAATTACGTAACTCTCGTCTGTATCCATACTAGCATATTCATCATTGTGTATCAATACTAATATTTAATTTTTGGCTTTTTAATGAACTCAAGTTTGAACATTGTTAATAGGCTTGGCTCTAGCTCAGACTAAACTTGAAAATTTTACTTTTATTGTCAGGCCGAACTTGAATATTCAATACTTGAAAAAACTTATATCACCCCCACCTACCTTAGAAACTGGTTGATCCGTTGAAAAAATATATTGGTTGTTTCTTTTCAATGGATTGGACAGGTCCGAAGTTTGGGCCCTCTATATACAAGATACGTTTGCTTTCATTGGGCCTTATCATAGGTTATACACTACAGCTTTTTAGGGGACTTTTGAATGGCCTTTTTAAAATAAGTCAATGCCTTATCTCAAATAAAAATGAAACAGATCAATAAAAATTTTGGGGGGGGGGGGGGGGGGGGGGTGGTGGTGTGGTGAATATTGGCTCAAAGCTTCTCAAAGATCGGCTAGAGTATAACAAAAGCAGCAATTTGTAAGGCTCATAAGAGCCCAAGTTAATATCTCTGGTTGAGCGATTCAAGAGCAAAAGGAAACCAAAATTATCATTCATAAAAAAGAAAAAAGAAAAAAAAGAAAAGGAAACCAAAATTATCAAGCCATCTATTTCAGCAAGCCTCATCCTGTAAGGCCAACCTATACGTTTAAGCAGCTTTATACAAAGAGATTAAGGGTACGTCTAGTGATGATTAAATTGAGCCAAGGCGAGACTCCATTGAGGATGGATAGTAACTCAGAAGATGTTGAAGCTCAATCAAGAGCGTTATACTATGTCGGATTTGGAAGTAGTGCCATCAAGTTGACACAAAATGTAAAGGTTACAATGGTTCCCAAGGCACAGCTAAAGAATAAAATCAAGAGACCACCAGTAGTCCAACAACAAGAAATAAAAGAGATAGAGATGATCGAGTTCGATAACTAGGGCCCGAAATAGCAGTACCATATGGAGTAACAGATTCTAGCCAGGATCTGAAGAAGAGAGGGAGTATTACGAAGTCCACAAGAAGTCGAAGGTAGTGAAAGTGTTGATGGGCAGGAAAAAAAAAAAGACAAATTAAAAGCCTAAAGTTCAAGAACAAAACAAAAGGATCAAAAAACTACAAATTATGTAACTAAAGGAAACGATAGGATCGATTAGTCATCAATGAACAAAGAAGAAGAGAACCAGGGGATCATAATCATCAACGACTTAAGTACTGCACTTGAGTGCAAAACAATTTTGTTGCTTCCTCGAGAATTTATAGCACTTCAGGCAGAAAAAGCAATCCAAGTTGACGACCAAGGGGCAAGCCTAGTCTTGCCCACGGTATAACATGACTCATCATATTTTAAGGTCTATATGGATAGGAAATCGTTGAATTGAGGCTTAATCGATAATAGGATAGCAATAAACACAAAAAGCACACTTGTGGTTTAAAAGTTGGTACTTTGTTCACTTGAAGTTCACTATGTTAAGCTTCTATAACCTACCTCTGTACTTTCATCATTAAAAACACAAAAAAACATAACAAAAACATAAAAATCAGGGGCTAAAAGCATATTTTTAAAAATGAAGTTCTGGTTCAAGAACATTCTTCCTCTTCATAAGAACATTCTCAATCCTATCAATCCAAATAAAACTCTCAAGGGGATAGAAAAGATTGAGAAAAAAATTTGTAGTGTGTTTAATTTGGTTTTAATTTTTGGTTGCAATAGCTGTGAGTTTATATTCAAAATTTATGGGTTTAATTTTTTGTTTCTGTTCAAGATTTCTGGGTTTAGTTTTTGGTTTGGGTTTAGCTTGTATATTTTGCAAAAGGCTTATGCAGAGTAGAAAACGCTTGTTTTTTGAATACGTGTTTAATTACTCAATGAATTTTCGAAAAAATTATGGACGTGTTTCATTTTCAACTACAGCTTCAATTGGAATTGGTTGGTGGAATAGGAGCCTGAGAACTTTTATTTGTAAATTGGCTTGGCTTTGGGTTCTACTTCTACAGTTTATCAAATTTTGATTCAAAGAAAAATGATCATCCACGGTGGTCATGTTTAACAGAGGAAAGCATGCTCTTTCCATCCAATGGGAAGTGAGGTTTCGTTTAAACAATCAAGGAAAGGAAAGTTCAAAAATTCCATTCTTAACATATCCCTGTGCTGTTCCTGGGGCTGGGGGATCTTAAACTCTATTCTACATTGTTCATATACTCTTATACGTGGACCTATATACAAGAATAAAACTAACAACCCAACAAGCAATCGCTAGCCTTACTTGGATCATCCACAGCCAGATAATCTCGAACATAAACCAAAAATTAAACTCATAAATTTTGAACATAAACCCACAACCATTGCAACCAAAAATTAAAACCAAATCAAACACACCACAAATTTTTTTCTCAATCTTTTCTATTCCCTTGATAGTTTTATTATGATTGATAGACTCGAAAATGTTCTTATAAAAAGAAAGAATATTCTTAAGCCAAAACTTCACTACTCTAAAAAATATGCTTTTAGATCTTGATTCTTATGTTTTTGTTATGTTTTTTTTTGTGTTTTTAACGGTGAAAGTACAAAGGTGGGTTACGGAAGCTTAATAGAGTGTACCTCGAATGAAAAAAGTGCAAACTTTTAAACCACATGTAACTAACTTAAATTTAGGTCAAATTATATGTGGGTAAGTTGTAATTTTTCCTTAACAAATTCTTTCACAGAGCAATCAGAAAACTAAAAGTTAGAAAGACTTTTTCTTCTTGTAAAAAAGTAATCTCTTCTTAGCCAATATGGGTCACTTCCGCTAGCTAGATGTGTTATCCTATCAATCATTAAATCAGTAATGAAATGGTAATACTCAATAGTAGGTAACTAACTTGTAAGTAACAGCATAAAATGACAAACGCTGCGTGTTGTATATGATAAAAACATAAAAATAATGTGAAGGTAACTACTAATTACCTCTCCTAGACTCCACAAAAGTGAGAGCTTTATGCACTTGGTAAAACCTATCAGTTGAATGAGGATATCAAATTATCAAAAAAGACAAAGTGAAGATATGAAAATTAAACTGAAGGAACTTGAAGCATGTTTGAACTCCAAAGATCAAAGACCAATGTCACATGTAACGAATAATGTAGTAACAGGCAAAAATCATTATGATACTTAGCAATTAGCATATTCACAATGTTCCTATGCTAGGTTACCCAACCTAATCTGGTAATATCATGTAAATTAACATGCTGGTAATTACAAGTCTTGATATAGATTTGAATTTAGAAAAACAAATAAGTAAAGCTTTGGCCATTATGTTATACAAGTTTGGGATTGCCACAATTTGGCTCTAGTTAGATACATCCAAAGTATGGTAAGCCACCTTCCAATCTAAGGATACAGAAACATAAAAGCAAAAGTCTTTAAAAAATAACACATTGTTCAAAACTTCAAAACCATAATTTAGCAGATGTAATGCAACATGAGGATGAAGATTTACAGAAAAACATAGAAGGAGCCACGTGATGATCCGTACATGTGACAACTGAAACATCAAAAGATCACTCACTGTTTCATTGGATGTCTTTGGATCCGAATAGACCTATGCTCCATGGTTTTATGGAAGCAGTAGTTTTGTAATTTTTATGAGTTATCTGAAGATATACAACCACTATACTTCTTAGATTCTTCTTTTGTACATTTATGTCTTTTTTAATAAGATACTTGAATTACCTATCAAGAAAATTAGGAAAACTAGATCAGACAGACCAAAAGGGAAATTTTGTTAACAGTTGTTTTGAATAGAGAGGACGAGCACGAAAAAGATAGTGAATTTTAGTTCACAGACACTGATAACATTATACTTTGATCTTCCACTGTTGGGCAAAACTTAAATAAATTACTTGGGTGCAGTAAGGTACCCCTTTTAAAATTAAAACATCTGTCCACTTACTTAACAGTGATACTGCCGTTTCCTTCTTCGTTTATTTCTTTTCCTCCTTTTTTCCCCTGTTTCAGACTAAAGCATTTTGACTCTAGAACTCCCGCCAAACGCCCTCTGCTCCCACCGTTCTCTCTCTCCCTCTCTGTTCTTCTCTTTCTCTCTTTCTTTCCTTCTCTCTCACTCAGATTAGATGAAATAGACGAATCCAGCTCTCTAAATTCTCTATCTCGCTCTGTTTTCGCAGATTGGTTGGCTAGCACTAAGAAATTTCGTTGGTATGTATTGGCTGAATCTCATTATAGGTTTTCAATTCCAGTTGTTGGGTTTGGGTTATTGTGAGGTTTGGTAGAGTTTTTCTTTGTTGATTATGATATATGTATCAATTTTTGTTATTGGGTCTGTGTTATTGCTTTAGTTTGTTTTGATTTGGGTTTTCAATTATAGTGGCTGAGTTTGAGTTATTTTGAGGTTTGAAAGAGTTTTCCTTTGTTTATTTCTGATGAAGGTTTCAATTTTGGTTAGTGGGTTTGTCTTAGTATTGCTTTGGTTAATTTTAATTTGGGGTTTCAATTATAGTTTCTGGGTAAGAGCAACCTTAAACAATTTACATTGACCAGAATTTTTTTATATACACAGTGAGGTAAACCAGAGGAACATAGCTTTAGCAATATTGCTACACTTTGGTCCAAACATGATATACCTGTTAATGTAAAATTCAAGATTCTAGAGTGATATTCTGTATCAACAAACGAAGGGAATATAATATATATAAGCCGCAAAGGAGGGGCTTGCTAGTTAATTTGTGCCAAGTTTCACCTTGGATGCGCCTATTATCTTATTATTTTAAGCACTATACTTTATACTTGAAGTGATGGGCAATTGTAGAAAATTTTACCAATGCTAATGTAATGATGTTCTGCTACTTTTGAGTTCTTGGAAATATATCTCCAGTTTGAGAATTAATGGTTTTTATGGGAACAAACAGATAGCCGAGGATAAATTAAATAGTTCTTTTATGATTCTTTTAAGGTTCTTAACTATTGACTTATTTGCTTAAGCTATTAAAGTATAAAATTATTTGAGTAAATTGAATGCCACATTGTTTTTCTAAGCCAAGCTAAGAACTAGCTCAAAAATATTACAAAAACATATTAATCATACAATGATGGAAAAAAAAAAGGGAAGAAAAGGGTGTGGTGCTTTAAAAAAATTTTAACCAAAATTTGGTGAAAAGTTGTGTAACCCTTTATTAGTATTGTCCCACACCAGTGGTTGTTGTGTTTAGTACTCATTTTAAAGAGTGGTTAATTTTAGAATATGTGGAACCTAATAAGTTGTGTTTGTTAATTTACAGATTATGGAGAAAGATGGGAAGAGCAACCTTGAAGAAGTTGTGTCTATTGATTCAGAGGAAGATACAACTCCAAAAATTGGAGAAAATGAAGACACTAAAGAAGATATAACTCCAAAAATTGGAATGGAGTTTGATTCAGAGGATGAGGCATATCTATATTATAATATATTTGCTAGATATGTTGGATTCAGTATTCGTAGAGATTGGTTGAATAGAAGTAAAGCAAATAAAACAACTATCATATCCCACAAGTTTTGTTGTTTTAAAGCTGGTTACAAGAAGGAAGTTGCATATGATGGAAAGAAATCTAGAATGAAATTAAGATGTGGTTGTGAAGCCCAAATGGTTATTAGTTGCCAAAAAAGTGGTCAATATTGTATTACCCTTTTTGAAGCGAAACACAATCATGAAGTTGTAACTCCATGGAGTAAACACAAATTGCCATCACAAAGGAAGATATCAGCTGCCCAAGTAGTTGAAGCTGAATTAGCAAATTGCTCTAGGATTAGGCAAAAATTAGTTTTTGAGTTCATGAGTAAACAAGCTGGAGGTAGGGAAAATCTTGGTTTTACTCTTAAAGATATTAGTAATCATTTACAATCTAAACGGATGAGGGAAATGAAAGAGGGAGAAGTATTTACCCTTGTTCATTATTTTGAGATGAGAAAGTCTGAAAATGCTTCATTTTTCTATGAGATACAATTGGATGTTGATGATCAAATAACTAATATATTTTGGACAGATCCTAAAATGGATGCATATTATGATTTATTTGGTGATGTAGTTTGTTTTGATACTACGTATTGAACCAATAAAAACCATCGTCCATTGGCACCTATAATTGGAGTGAATCATCATAGACAAACTGTGGTCTTTGGTGCTACATTGTTGTGTGATGAAACAGCTGAAACTTTTTCGTGGTTATTTCGAACCCTCTTAAAAGCGAAGTGTGGAAAGAAGCCAGTTACAATTTTTACTGATCAAGATCTAGCAATGGTGAAAGCAATTGCAGAAGTGTTACCAGAATCTCATCATCATTTATGTTGATGGCATATATATCAAAATGCTCTCAAAAAACTCAATAGGTATTTTCAGAGTTCAAATTCATTTGCTACAGAATTTAAAAGTTGAATGTGTGATCATGAGTATGAGGATGATTTTTTTCAAGCATGGGAATCAATGTTAGATAAACATGGTCTTCAAGAAAATAGCTGGTTGAAATTCATTTTTGAAGTTAGAGAAAAATGGGCAATGGTATATGGTAGAAATCATTTTTGCACAAATATAACGACCACACAATTGAGTGAAAGCTTCAATAGTCGCTTGAGACATTATCTAAAGTCAACCAATAATGTGCTGGAATTTTTTAGTCATTTTGAAAAGTTACTTGAAGACTTATGCCACAATGAGTTGGATTCCAATTATGACATGAGTCAACGTTTGCCAGTTTTGAGAGTGGAAGTGCTTTTATTGAAGAACTCAAGGGATGTTTACACACCCAAAATCTTTAATTTCTTTCATGAAGAGTATAAGAAGTCTTTGGACATGGTTGTTAATACATGCTATGATATTTCACCATTGTTTGAGTACAAGGTTTGCATGTATGGGCATACTCACGAACATAAGGTTATCTTCAATTCTACAGACCAAACAGTTGTTTGCAGTTGTAACAAATTTGAGTTTGTTGGGTTTTTATGTAGTCACGCATTAAAGGTGCTAGATATTCAAAATATAAAACTACTTCCTTCTCAATACATTTTGAAGATGTGGACTAAGCAAGCGAGAGTTGGATGTGTACTAGATAGCTATGGTTGCATTGTGAAAGAAGATCCTAAGTTGGATATAACAAATCGATACAAAGATTTGTGTCGTAATGCAGTTAACATTGCAAGTAAGGTTGCTGAAACTGAAGAAGCATCTATGTTTTTAGCTAAGAAAATGGTTGAATTAAATCTTGACGTGGAAAGGATTTTGAAAAAATAAAAACCAGATTTACCTTCCAATAAAATTGGGATGGATCCTTCTCATAATGAACATGTAGATGTTGCATCTGTCATAACAGCTCATAAAGCAACTGGGATTAAGAAAAAAATAGGCACATCTCGTGTTAAAGGTCGGCCTAAAAGTTTTATTGAAAAAGGATCAAGGAAAAGGAGGCATCCTTGTGGAGAAACTCCTGTGACAAGTACTACTATCAACATCCTAGCTTCTTTATCTGTTGACTATACATAAGTAACATAGGTAATTTTCTTGCATATATATTCTGTTTTTGACCTTTAAATGTTATTTTCATATTTATTGAAGGAAAGAATCTAAGTGGTGCTTATTTCTTTTGGAAGTTACTCTTATTTTGTTTAGGCTTAGTTCTTATTCTATTTCAAATTTACTTGGAAATGGTAGGCTCAAGCATTGGGTTTGATTATTCTGCAAGGGATGGCGGTACTGGTAGTCATTAGATTCCGTGGATGTGTACTTAGTGTGGTGGTAGTATCTATAGCTTACCTTTAACAAGGTATTTTATGCATATCTATATATTTTTAGTATATATGAAAATTTCAAGAATTAGGCTATAGACTATCTATTGATGTGATTAATAAATCATGAGTTTTTTTTTTGGCAGACCATTGTGTTCTGTAGCATGGGCAAGGAGTTTAGCGGACAAGAAGTTTAGTGTGGCTTTGGATGAATCAATCATTTTTTGGCATGGGCAAGGAGTTTAGTGTGGCAGACCACTGTGTTCTATAGCATGGACAAGGAGTTTTCTTGGCAGATCACTATGTTCTGTAGCAGCAAAATTTGCCAAACAGTATAATTTTTGAAAAATTTCAGCCGGATAGCATGTGTTCAAAGTTATTTAGTTAGTTAGACTCTTTTTGGAAGTCGATTTTACCAAACTCGACTTCCAGGCAAAATCAACGCCCCCCACAGCAAATATTTTGTCTGACGTGGATTAAAATATTTTAAAAAAAGCCACCTGGAAGTCGAGTTCAGTGAACTTGACTTCTATTGAAAGTCGAGTATAGTGAACTCGACTTCCAGGCT
Organism: Quercus wislizeni; assembly: GCA_023055345.1. Taxonomy (NCBI): domain Eukaryota; kingdom Viridiplantae; phylum Streptophyta; class Magnoliopsida; order Fagales; family Fagaceae; genus Quercus; species Quercus wislizeni. The sequence continues at coordinate 37,211,546 of JALGQJ010000003.1, forward strand.
CAGTTACAAACCCGGTTAAAATAAATTACCTGCCTGGAAGTCGAGTATGCTATACTCGACTTTCAGTGAAAGTCGTGTATACCATACTCGACTTCCTGGTAAACCACAGTACCTACTCCACTTGCCTCAGTAATGCGAGCACGGTAAAAAAAATTTTAAAATGGAACTCGAGTCTACCAAACTTGAGTTCCAATAAATTTTACACCAACCCATCTCAGCAGATATAAACTCTTCTCAAACTCTGATAAAAAACACTTCTCAAACTCAGCACTTCTCCCAGCTCTCTCCCACGCCCAACATTGTTCATTCTACAAACGATTGATCATTCTACAAATTAAAAAACTTTTGTTCTTCTTCAATTTGTAGGTAAATATTCAAACCATTTTAATTTTAATTTTTGGTTAGACTTCGCTAATATACTTATTTTTTCATTTGGTAGATATATATATATATATATATATATATATATATATATATATATATATACGGATACCACTTTTATATTGTTGATGAAATGTGTTGTTTGTAATAGATTATTATCATTATTAACTATTAATGAAATTCATCTAGTTTCAAAATATCAAATGTGTACCCTTGATCTTGGTTGTAATATCCCTACACTTTCACATCTTATAAAATACCTATACTCTAAATCATTAACAAGGGCTATGAGCTTAAATGTTTTAATTGATATTAATTGCAAATACATATTTTTAGTGCATCATACTATGGAATTTTTGTCAATGTTGGTGTGTTCATTTTTTTCTGCAGGTACAGCCCATGTGGAAAATTCATTGGATAAATGTTTGCATGTTACTAGCTTAGCACTTCTTTAGCCATCACACCATTGATTCAAGAAAAAAAAAATGGTTAAGAAGAGATGAAACATGACTAGTTGAGTCGGTATATGGCAGCTATATATTTGAGTTTTTATGTACTACAATTATATCAAAATGATCAAAAGCACGCTTAAAGATTAAAAGCTTAGAGACCAAAGTGCCAAAGTCTAAGTGTTTCACTTGGCCAAATGGAAGCTCTTTTAATTAAGCATGCCTTAGGCACACTTTTCTGGTGCTTTTTGAAGAAGCACAAAGCACACCTAGGTACACTTTTTTTATTTTTTGGCTTAAAAAAATATGAATCACTATAATTAATTGCTTCATCCTAAAGGATTGACAGGGACATTAATTTATTAATCAAAAACTGTTCTTAGGAGTTGTAATACACAAACAATTTTTTGTTTACATATCAAAAGGGACGAACGTGAATAATTTACTATTCTTGTGCTTTTTGGTTTTTGCCTTTTGGGTATTTATTATTGAACCATATACCTCACTTGATCATAGCTATCATATTTATGTATTTTTAGGAAGCTCAAGAGAATTATATAAAATGTTATGCTTAAACTTTCTATCACTAGATTATTATCATATTCCTTTTAATAATTGTTATAAAATTTATTATATAAAATGTTAAGAAATTGAAATAACTTATGTAAAATTTGAACTTACAAGCTTTGTGCAATTGCACCATCCATTTTAGCTATTAGGAAAAATATTTTATCATTATGTTATGTATATTTCTATCAGATGTTATTATATATTATATCAAGTGTATGCTTGCTTTTTGCGCCTAGGCTCCAAGAGGTCTATGCGCTTAAGTGCACCTGACACATTTTTTCTTTTGCCTAATGTGGTTTCTGTTTGTTGGATTGGAAATTGTAATTCTTCTCTTGTGAATAAATGTGTTATATTCGTCACTAACTTTTAGTAAACTTATTTGACATATAGGCTTGTAATGAGTTTGATTGATTTATATCTATATTATGGTGGGGAGCCCTGCGGTAATATGACTTATGGAGTGACATATGAAGGGCTTGGTAAAAAGATAGAGATTATTTAGCTAAAAAAAGGGCGGGAGATCAATTTGAAGAAGTTGAAAAAGAAAATTATGAAAGAGCTGGATTTGGACCGTCGGTTGCATGACATAAAAATTATATATCATGCTCCTCATGCAGTGTTTAATGACCGTATTGTCTTCATGCCCATTGAAATAAAAAGAGACAAGCATGTCAAGATTATGTTTGATCGGATAAACTCTATGCCCCAGTTAAAAGCTGCCGAGTTGTATATAAGTGTGGAGCCTCGTATAGAAGTTGGCGGTGAAGATGTGCAACAAACAACTTTGGAGGGTGGTGGCGGGGAAGAATTCCAATCATTACATGCGGATAATTATCCGATTCTTACCCCGTTCACCACAGTTGGGGGTTATACACCACCATGCCAAGAGACACCAACTCCAATGGAGATTTGCGGATCTAGTTATCAAAAATGTATTCAATCTCTAGGGAGGGAAGACGAAGACGATGTTGATCATGGTAGAGATGAGTATGAAGAGATGATTGGGAGAGATGACTTTCATGAGAATACTATAAACTATGAAAATGTTGACAATGTCCATGATGATGTCGTGGATGATCATGATGATGGTGTGTAGCCTGTAGTCCCTACATATGAAGCTCATAACCCGTCATTCCATGCAAATACTTTGGATAATATAGTTGATCCTTCAAATGTTGAGATACCATTTTCATCAAGTTGGGTGTGAGGAATGAATTTTAGCAAAGGGTTGATTTTTCCTAATAAAGAGGCGGTGAGACAAGCATTAATAGTTTACTCTATGAACAACAACAAGAATTATATAACTGAGCGGTCCAACCAGCAAAGATTGTGTGTGAAGTGGGTGAATGAGTCATGTGCATGGAAAGTCCGAGCATTCTCGCAACGGAAGCTTAACGGGTTATGGGCCGTCACAATATATGGCGTTTCTCACACTTGTCCGTCAGTTGGGGTGAACAAAGATGGCAGAATGAAGGATTCCAATTTTCTTGCCAAAGAACTTTATACATATGTACTTGCAGATCACACCAGCAAAATAAAGGATCTCCAAAATCTAATGAAGGAAAGGTTTAAGCACGATATATCGTACTACAAGATATGGGATGTGAAACAAAAGGCTATTGCAAACATACACGGGAATTGGGAAGAGTTGTATCAAAAGTTGCAGAAGTTGTTGTTGGCATATAAGGATAGCGATCCGAGTACACAAGTGTCTTTTCAGTTGATCAACGGGGACATACCAAGTACTATTATATTCAAGTATGTGTTCTAGGCTTTTGCTTCTTCCATTGCTGGATTCGCACATTGTAGGCCAGTAATTAGTATTGATGGAATTCATCTTTATGGAAAATATAAAGGAAAGTTGTTAATTGCAATGGCTACCGATGCTAGTAATACGATTTTTCCGCTTGCCTTTGCGGTTGTGGATGATGAGACGGGGGCCAATTGGGGATGGTTTTTATCTTGCCTGTGGACAGCAATACAGGATGTGGTATCTAAGTCCAGCATTTGCATAATATCAGACCGACATAAAGGTATAATATCATCCATTAGAAAGTGGCCCAATGATTATGTTCCAGTATATCATAGATATTGCATTAGACATGTGGCCAGCAACTTCAACGCTCAATTTAATGACAAATTCTTAAAGTCTTTGGCCTTGAAAGCAGGATACGAGCATCAAGATCGCAAACTTGAAAAAATATTGGATTTCCTTAAGGAAGCTGAACTCAAATTCAGTAAGGATCCCAATCCCAATATATCAAAAAAGAAGCTGTACTCTTATCTAGTGAAGGAGGGTCTGGAGAAGTGGACACTGCCACATGATGGTGGACACTGTTATGGGGCAATGACTACCAATATGTCCGAGTGTTTCAATGGAATTCTAAAAGGTGTACATGGACTACCCATATCTGCATTGGTTGACTACATTTGGTGCAAACTTGTCGCCTATTTCAATGATCGAAGCACTAAAATATTGGGTGATATTGAACATGGTCAGAAGTTCAGCAAGCATGCCATGGAGAAATATGAATCAAATTACGAAAAAGGGACAAGACACTATGTGAGGCCATTTAACCAGCAGGACGGTGTATATCAGGTTTGCACGTTGTATAATCCACATAGATTTGATGGGGGAGGCCATAGTCATGAAGTAAGGTTGCTGGAGAACACATGTACTTGTGGCAAATGGGAAATCTATAAGATCCCTTGTTCACATGTGATTGTAGTTTGTATTAGGGAACATGTCAATGCAATGAGGTATATTGACCCATGTTATACTTTACAACAATGATTTGCCACTTATTCACATGAGTTTCGTGTGCCCAAAGATAAGTCATTATGGCGGGAGGTTGCCGGCCCAAAGTTGTATCCTGATCCAGAAATGTTGCGAGACAAAGGTTGACCTATGTCAACAAGAATAAGAAATGAGATGGATTGGAGGGAGAGTCAACCCAAGCTAAAATGTGGAGTGTGTCATGAAGACGGCCATAACCGTAGGGGATGTCCAAATGTGATTCGCGCATCAACAAGCAGCAATGTTCCGAACTAGGTAAGCAATGCATGCAATTTTGTGATTCTCCAACCTAGTTCAATTGTGTATGGTAAGTTCAATTCTATTATTTGAAATAATTTTTTTTCCTACTTTACCTATTGGTTTTAACCCTTTGATTCTATTCCTTTTTTTCCTAGGAGATGCTCAAAAATCATTTTTTCCACCTGAGGTGTCTTGTGATTATCCCATGTTGGCTCTACACAATTGAAACAAGTACTTTCGAATTTCTATAGCTTAAAACTTTAACATGTGCTTTTATTTATTACTTTTTCTAAGATTGTGATATATAGTATATAATTATGTAGGACTATGCCACATCGAAGGATGATACAAACTTTTGAAATATTTTGGATGGTTATTGCTAAAGCATATTGGACCAACTTTTGGATGGTGTGATGCACAGTTGTTAGGACAACTTGGACAATTGGTTGCACAACTTGTAGCAGCGGTTTTGGACAGTTTTTGTATTGGGAAGCTACTTAAACGTGTTGGTTTCTATGTGATATGTTACCAGGATTATAAAAATATGTTTAAAGTCTTATTTTCTAAGTAATTGCTTGGAAGTCTCGTTTGTGTGTGTGTGTTTTTTTTTTTAATTCTTGTTATGCTTTGTCAGTAACACTAAATGCAGCATCTAAAAGTTTTATCTAAATTCTACTGCATCAAAATTCTGCTGCATTAAAAAAATTTTGCTGCATTAAAAAATTCTGCTGCATTAAAAAAATTTAAATTCTGCTGCATCAAAATTCTGCTGCATTAAAAAAATTCTGCTGCATCAAAATCTGCTGCATAAAAGAAAATTCTGCTGCATCAAATTTTTGATATTTAATTGGCATTGAAGTTTTTCTTAAATAATGAATAACAGAAAAATTACAGTTAATTGGCCTTTTTTACTATAAGAATGCACCTTTTTGAAATATTTATTAAAATAAATTGAAGTGGCCAGGAACAAAATACAATTCATTGTAGTATTTATTTGGTACATATTGATACTTTGTATTTTATTTAAAACAGAAATTGGTCGCCTTTGATACTTTGGTTTCCAAATGTTCCCGTATTTGTAGAATCCATCACTGAATGCATTTGCCTATAGTTTAATATTCGTTAGTTTTTAGGCTTAGTCAGAAAGAAAGTAGTTCCATGCTAAGTGCAGTAAACGTACACAAACACACTGCTAATCAAGAGCATTAAACACATATATTCATGTACAGTTAACATCAACCAACAACGTGGTGAAACCTTAAAAATAATTTTCATTTTTTTCCTTTTTATTTTTCTCTTTACAAGCACATATAAACGACATACAATGGACCAAAGCAAAACATGAAGCATTTACAATTGAAAATTCAGTGTTACACTTAAATTTTATAAAGAAAATACTTTAAAAATGCATTGATGCACTTCTTTTTTAGGTTTCTGCAACTGAAATGTCAAACACAGTGAATAGGATATGAGTTTGCTCTTCAAAGTATAGAAGCTCTTAACTTTAGTCTTCTAGACATTTGGGTATGAGATTGAAGAAATCTCTAACAACTAGATAGACAAGCTTCAAAATCTAACAGAGCATTGCAACACCATATATCCTCCAATACAAAATCTAAGAAAATTTGCTATACAAATCAAATAACTCCTATAATGCCCAGATGCATATTCTTGCTGCCCACCCCATCTATCTTGCTGTCAGTAATTTGCATTTTAGCTACCCCACAAAATTGTCCATTAGCATTAACCTGTAAAAAGTTTAACCAAAAGAGTATAAGATGACTGTCACATAATCCACAAATTTATGAATTTGTCATTCTAACTGTCACATAATCCACAAGAAAGCATTATTGGCTTCTAGGCATTCTAACTGTCACATAATCCACAAATTTATGAATTTTTCATGATACTGGACATGGAAACATTATATATTTGATTCGAATTCACTAAAGGAAACAAACAATAACAAACAGGAATAGAACAACAAGAAAAAGTTGTCCAAAGCAAGCTTCAATTCAAGAATAAGTTGTCCAATTAAGAACAACATACTAGTGAGGAAAAACTATGAAACGATACCCTACAGAAACAAATATATATCACTAGTCAGACTCAATTAAATTCGATGAAACAAGTTCTTGAATTAAATTGGTATAACATCATCAGGGTAAAGCCCTTTCTTTTCTTTGATAAGTCACATAAGAATCCACACCTTCACTCCACCCAATTATTACAAGGAGATTTCTGCATGTTTATATTAAGATATACATTTTTATTCCAGTGATGATTTCTGCATGTTGCTTATTAAGATCCACAGTACACAAATGTCACCAAAATATGTAAAAAAGAAATTTGTACTAATATGTTTGATATACAAACATAATTATATCCCAAACGTGAAACTGTTATTGAGTAATGTCAGATATATATGTTTGTTATTGTTCATAACAAATATGAATGAATTAATGTTTGCAGGAAGGACTTGCATTTGAAACAAAAAGGTCCAGTCAAGCAAGCTGGTGGAAACAACTTTTGACATTGACACGGAGATCAACTGTGAACATGTCTAGAGATGTGGGATATTACTGGCTGAGGATAATAATCTATATTGCTGTATCTATATGTGTCGGTACTATCTATTTTGATGTTGGTACTGGCTACTTAGCAATCTTGGCCAGAGGAGCCTGTGGTGGTTTTGTAACAGGGTTTATGACATTTATGTCAATAGGAGGCTTTCCATCCTTCATTGAAGAGACGAAGGTAAACAACTTCATTCATGAAATTATATGGAAAAAATGTCTATTGAGGACTTTCTATTCTCTCATTTTAACCTCATGATTTTTCCCCCCTTGAAACAGATTTTTTACCGAGAGAGGCTTAATGGATATTATAGAGTAGCAGTATGTATTCTATCCAACTTCCTTTCTTCATTTCCATTCTTGGTTGCTATTGCAGTCTCCACTGGGACTATTACATACTACATGGTGAAATTTCGGCCGGAATTTTCTCATTATGCCTACTACTGCCTTAACATTTATGCCTGCATTTCTGTTATAGAGAGCCTCATGATGGTTGTAGCTTCTTTGGTTCCAAATTTCCTCATGAGAATTATTACAGGGGCAAGAATTATTGTAAGAACATATACTTAAGACAAGTCTTATTTCCATCATCTTAAGCATGCCATAGTTGTCATCATCATCACTATTGGTTGTTTATGCAGGGAATATTCATGATGACCTCCGGGTTCTTCCGCTTGCTATCTGATATTCCCAAGCCATTTTGGCGCTACCCAGTTTCCTATCTCAGTTATGGCTCATGGTCACTACAGGTACAGTCTATGTGAATAAGTTATGCATATTTTGCTCATGGCTAATGCTGTCAAAACAACTGAGGTATCTGATGGGGTTGATAAATATATTTAGTTCAATTATGACTCATGAAATATGGAAAATGAAGAAAAATCAAAATCAATACCAAAAGTTGTATAAAAGTAGTTACTTTCTTCCTCTTAGCTAGATGAGTTTTTTTTTTTGGTATTTTACAACCAGAAATGTGTTCCAAGGCCCAGAATGTTAAGTAGATTGTTTTACTTTTAGGTGCATAAGCAGCTTAGAAAGGTTTACTTGGTTTTGTTATATGATTTACTTTCCAAAAAATTGTGACCAAAGAAAATTTACCAAAATTGGCCAGGGAGCCTACAAGAATGACTTGATTAAATTTACATATGTTTTTGATCCTCTTTTTTCTGTTCACAAGATCCTCTTTATTAAATGAGGGCATAAATTTCTTGGGACAAATGGTAAGCATATTGTGAATATGGGGTTATAATGAATGGTAGATGCTGAAGTTATCATGAACAAAATAGTCCATTTTGTGTAATTAAACATGACCTTTTGTAATAATCTGTTAATTGGAAGCTCAAGGGTATTTCCATTCTAACTAGCATTTTGGCACTATAGATTTCATCATAAACTGATGTATTGGGTTATAGCTCTATAATTCTTTCATTGATTAACCATTTCTTACTTTTTATATTTATTCATTTGGATGAAAAGCCTTGGCTTGCATTATTATTAGGTTTGAAATTTTATGCATTTTACAGGTTTATGATTGGATGAACAACAGAGGAGAGAGGTTTAGAGTAGCAGCTAGTGATGCTGCAATTCAATTAGATCTAATTGGCAAGGTTCATGGAATTTCTAGAGTTGAAGATTACTTCCTGGAGCTACCAGATAGGTTGAAAGACATGAGGATATATGGGGCTCTTCTCAATGCTTATGTGAGAGCCAAAATGAGAGGAAAGGCAGAATCTTTACTTGAAAAAATGAGTAGTAAAGGTTATGCCATGCACTCACTTCCTTTCAATGTGATGATGACTCTCTATATGAATCTTAAGGAGTTTGATAAAATTGACTTGATGATCTCAGAAATGACTGAGAAAAATATAAAACTAGATATATATTCCTATAATATCTGGTTATCATCTCGTGGATTACAAGGATCTGCAGAAAAGATGGAACAAGTATTTTAACAGATGAAACAAGACAGGACCATTAATCCCAATTGGACTACATTCAGCACAATGGCTACAATGTACAATAAGATGGGGCAGATTGAAAAGGCTGAAGATTGCTTAAAGAATGTTAAGAGTAGGATCACAGGCTGGGATCGGATACCTTATCATTATCTAATAAGTCTTTATCGAAATGTTGGTAACAAAGAAGAGGCTTATCGGGTGTGGAAAATTTACAAAACCATTTTTCCTGGTATTCCAAATTTGGCTTATCATGCTATAATCTCTTCTCTTGTTAGGCTAGGTCATATTGAAGGGGTAGAAAAAATTTATGACAAATGGTTGCAAGTAAAATCATCTTTTGACCCTAGGATAACAAATCTTCTCATGGGTTGGTATGTTAAAGAGGGAAATTTGGATAAAGCTGAGAGTTTTTTCAACCATATGGTTGAAGTTGGAGGAAAACCAAATTCAAGTTCATGGGAAACTCTTGTTGAGGGGCATATTGGAGAAAGGAGGATTTCTGAGGCTTTATCTTGCTGGAAAGAAGCTTTTATGGCCAAGGGATTATGGAGTTGGAGGCCAAAGCCAGTTAATGTGTCTGCCTTCTTTAAGTTGTGTGAGGAAAACAATGACATGGAGAGCAAGGAAGTTTTTGTTGGACTGTTGAGGCAATCAAGATCTCTTGAAAATAAAGCATATGCATCACTTATCGGCTTGAGACCGAGTGAATGCCAAAGTTTAAAGACCATTTCCACTAGTATTCAACTAATAAACTAAGCAAAGTGCTAACATTCTCAGAGGGTATGACATTGAAAAATAAGCAAGACCAAATTGAGTAAATATTATTTACATTCAGAAGAAAATGGAAACATATTTCAAATCTAATCCCACTACCAAACAAACATCCAAAAGTTCGTAAGCAACTTTAAAATGCACATTAAAAAAAAAAAAAAATCATACCATGATTTAACTTTATATAATTTGGCAGTGATCAAGAACTATACAGCAACAGGAGCAATGCCCGAAACAAAAACAAATAAAATGATGGAGAGAGAATGAACAAATTAAGAGAAAGAAAAACAAACAAATGAAACCCAAATCTCCAAATCACTAAACCTAAAAAGCAAATCAAAACCCATTTCATTTCAGCCAATAAATAAAGAGAAGGAACGGCGAGGGACACCAGAGAGACAGAGAGAGAACGAACCTGCCGGTTGAGTTGGAAAACGATGGACGAAGGACACCGGAGAGAGAGAAGGTTATCGAAGAGAAGGAATGGGGTAGGGGAGAGACTGAACTCGATTATACTATACTCGGATTGCCCTTTTTACCCCCATGAAATTTTTTTTAACCTGAGCTTGAAGTTGAGTTCCCCAGACTCGGCTTTCAATAGAAGTCAAATTCTATATACTCGACTTCTAGGTGGATTTTTTTTCATTATTTTAATCCACGTCAGCTTAAATATTTGCGGTGCAAGGCGCTGATTTTGCCTGGAAGTCGAGCTTGGTAAAATCGACTTCCAAAGAATCCAACTAACTAAATAACTTTGAACACGTGCTATCCGGCTGAAATTTTTTAGGAATTGTACTGTTTGGCAAATTTTGCCGTTCTGTAGCATGTGATCAATAATTTGTTTACTAATTGCTACAAGTGACATTACTTTGTTTTGTTGTCATGTATCAGTTTATTTACTGATGCGTGTTTTGGGTACTTTTATTGTTATAACTTATCAGGTGTAACTTCTTTAATATTGAATACTTTTTTTGGTCCAGATTCACTACTGGCCTTTTGATTATTTGAATTGTTTTTGCCTTACTTTATTTATTACAATCATCTCAAACTTAAACTGTTTTTGCCCATACTTCAAGCACTACCATATTTTTCTTGATACACAGTGTCAGGTCCTGTTGCTGCATACAGTGGGGTACTACTATTTTTCCCTCTGCCCTAGGTAGTGCTGGATTTCTGCACTCTGCACTGGTTTCTCTGCACTGGGTACTACTGGATAGCTACTGCCTGTCGCATATGGGCTGCTATTTTCTTAATGCAATTGCATCAATTGCACTCATTGAATAGGCTTGCTTGTGTATCTGATGGTGAAAGTGGTAATAAATACATGTGTACATAATATTACAGATTGCATCATTCATTTCTTTTGAGATGAATATTGCCAATTGTTGTACGTGTACAATTTTTTTGTGTGTATTATTTAATTAGTGTACTTCAAAATCTCAGGGTCTTCTTGGTTTTGGATGAGGGATATACTTATTGGATCATAAATGAATGTAGCCAAATGCTTTACTAGTTATATGCTTTGCCTTCAAGATCATATCTCCACTTCTTGCAAGACCCACTTGGAAAAATAGTACCTACTTTGGTATTTTGGATGTCAGAAACTTGAAAGAAAGCATTGATTTTTTCATTCATCAAGTAAAATTTGCACCGATATATTTCTCAGCTTAACAACATGTCCAGCCAATACTAATCTAACAATATCATTTCACATCACAGAAAATTATTCTGATATACGCAAATATGCACTTCCACACAAATGTACTGCAAAAAAATCTATACACATAGTTCTTAGTTCCCACTATTTTCTTTAAGTGCAGGCAAATGAAGGCTGGTGGACTCTTTTTATAAAGGATGAGGCAACCTGTGGTGAACATAGAGCCAACACTCACAATAAATTCAAATGAAATGGCTTAAATGCCCCACTTATTAAAAAAAAAAAACTTAGTTTTGATAATAAAATGAAGTAAACAGTGTTATTATTGTGAACTCACATTACAAATATCACATGGCATATTGCAAAAGAGAGTACACTAAAGTAAAAACAGAATTCACTAATTAAATACAATGCTTATTGTGCAATTTTTAAATAACTTGCAATTGTACAAAATAATTTGAATGTAATCAACATCTTAAGTCCTACTGCCTATTCAATCTAACACGTCTTTCTGCCGTTTGAAATGGTTGAGCTGCAAATCACGTTATGTCCCAAGACGCTTGAAATGGTTGAGCTGCAAATCACTTTATGTCTCCATGTTGTATAAATCTTTCGTCCAAACAATGCATATATTTTTGGATATTATAATTGTTTCTTTCAGTTCTCCTAATGGGCTTAACACTGATGTATCTTGATACTAAGATATTCTTTCCAATCAATGAGGAGATATAACAGGATCAGTCCAATTAATGAACTCGATCAACTCATTTTGGTGAATGAGAATAGATTTTCTGGGCAGGCTTTAATAGACTAGGAATGAATGGTCAATCCTTGAGATGCATCCCTCATAAATCCTGAAGTGGCAAACTTTGCCAATCTGTCTGCCTATGCACAAGTCAGAACCAAGGCAAAATGAGAAATATTAACAAAAATAGTCAAAAGGTGGCACTAAGAAGCATGCAGATATAATGTACAAATATTTATGTTCTTCACGTACATTGGCCTTCACATAATGCTGTTAAAAGCTCCTTAAAGGAGACAGTAAATGCAGAATGCTAGTTAGAACAATCAAATACGTATTTATGTCTCCACTTACTACCTAAATGAAGAAACATACTAGCTAGCTGCAAGGTAAGAACTTCAATAAATAATCCTTGGCATTACCAGAACTTCACTTTCTTACAGCAACTTGTGGTATGAAAATCTTTTTCCCAGCTACAATCCAATAACCTTTTCTGTAGGCGAAAAGTTGTTAACATGACAACCAACATAGACACAATCCACATTTTTTTTACTAATGTTTTTGCAGCCATAAAGTAAAAAAGAAAAAGAACACACGTGTGCACGCATGCACAACAGACTGTTTTCAATTTTCACCCTTTTTTCCCTTGTTGGGTGGCTAAAGACACATTAGTTATTATATGGTTTGAACTCTGAATACATCTTTTATTCCTCAATTATAAAGCTCACAATGCTTAGAAATTGGATGGTCACTTTCCATAAATTCTTCTAGAGTTGGAGACGAGAGGACAATTACAAACACTAAGGCTTTTCACTAACAATGAAATTGATAGAATAGAACTAGAAGTGTCACCTGCTCCACTTGAGAGACCAAGAACAGCCTGTAGGATGAGAAAAACAGAATATTGATGATCATATCTCCATGATTACTCACCATTTTTTTCCTTGTGTGTAGACTGTTTTCTTTGTATACATGCATTCTTTTGTTTGTCTGTCTATCTCTCTCTCTGGCAGATTACATAAAAAAAAAAGTGAACTACAAGGCATCTGTAAACTATAGGCAATACACAAAACAAAAGCACACAGCACAAATAGACACAGGCCCACAGGCCTACCTCAAAATAATTACAAGGAGGATATGGTGCGCTCTAAATGTCTGAAATATAAAGAATAGAAGAACATGTTTTGCTAGATAATTACTCTCTTAAGCTGAATTTTTCGTTTTTACCAAAGTCTGAAGTAAGACAAACCCATTAACCAAAATTGAAACCTTCATCAGAAATAGCCAAAGGAAAACTCTTCCAAACCTCAAAATAACTCAAACTCAGAAACTATAATTGAAAACCCAAATCAAAACAAACCAAAAAAATAATAACATAGACCCAATAACAAAAATTGATACCCAGATCATAATCAACAAAGAAAAACTCTACCAAACCTCAAAATAACACAAACCCAGCAACTAGAATTGAAAACCTATAATGAGATTTAGCCAATACATACCAATGAATTTTCTTAGGGCAGCCAACCAATCTGCGAAAACAGAGCGAGATAGAGAATTCAGAGCTGGATTCGTCTATTTCATCTAATCTAACTGAGAGAGAGGGAAAGAAAGAAAGAAAGAGAGAGAGAAGAATAGAGAGGGAGAGAGGGAGAGAGAGAACGGTAGGAGCTTGGGGGAAAAAAGAAAAAGAAAAGAAGGTAAAGCAATAAACAGAGAAGGAAACGGCCGTACCACTTGTAAGTAAGTGGAGATGTGTTTTAATTTTAAAAGAGCTACCTAAGTAACCGCACCAAGGTACTGTATCTCAGTTTTGCTCTCTACTATTTATCTTTAATTTTTTCTTTTCTTTTCCTCTTTCCAATACACAATTTTCTAACATTGGTAATCCACATAACTCATTTTCAAGAGTTTGCTCTGCCCTCCCTGAATAATACAAATACCATATAACAATGTGTATGGACCTTCCAAATCCAATAGAAAAGCAATAAAAACAAAACATGAAATGTCTAAAGGATGAACAAACATCTCAAGATAAAACAGGTTAAAATTTTATAGTAATAATAAAATAAATAAATAAGGTAAAAAGAAGTGCATGTAAAGGTCAAGTAGAGGAATGTTGGATGAACTAATTAAATTTAAGCAAGTCAAGATATCCTAGTAACAAAAAAAAGATCACATGATAAATAAAACAAAACTTGACATTTGCATTGCTGCAACCAAAACCATTTTTTCTACAGTTTGTAGAATGCATATCCCTCACTTGGATAAGACTGCTGCTTAACAGAATGTAAGTGAAAAACTGACGCGAAATAATAGAGAAAGAAAAATAAATGAAGCTTCTCGGTCAATCTGACTGATGTGAAGGAATATATAATGCAATCCTTCAAAGAAGTCATACACAAGGCTTCACTCTTTATGTGAGAGAGGGGGAGGGGGGGGGGGTGCAGTCTACAAAACTGGAACACCCTTTCCAAATAACAATCAATATCAAAAAATTTAGTTAGTTGTCACGTTTCAAAACAATGTTGAAAACTAGCATCTCGAGTGTCTAAAACTCGAGTTCCAAGATAAGACTCGAGTTTTTAAGTCTCGATTTGTAAGAGGAGGGGCCTGATGTGGAAAAAAATTCACATGAAAATCGAGTTTTAAAGACTTAAGTTCCATAAATTGCAGAAAAACGCTGTTATAGGGCTTAAAAACGTCACTATAGGGATTAAAAACGCCACTATAGGGCTCCCTAAACCTGATATGGGGTGATCACTTGAAATTTTTTTTTTTTCGGGAAAACGCCGCTATAGGGCTTCAAAACGTCACTGTAAGGTTTAAAAACGCCACTATAGGGGAAAATTTTTTTGTATGGAACTCGAGTCTTAAAGACTCGAGATCTATGTGGCATTTTCAGTCCCCAAACACTCACAAAACGAGTCTTTCGAACTCGAGTTTTAATATGGATCTCGAGTTTCTAAAACTTGAGATGCTACTTTCCTTTATTATTTCAAACATTGCCTAACTAACTATATACAACTCCTTTACACAGCTATTCTGCACATTCCCCCACAAAACTGGCCCATCGGTGTCTTTGTATCACATCTACTTCCTACTAGCCCCCCGGCCTTCCACACTTATGAACCCAGCACTAGCTCCTCCTCTTCCATCTCCTTGAATGCTCTTATGAGACCCTTTGTGATTCCATTGAAGTGCAATCCTTTCTCTTTCATTTCCTCTAGCAGCTTCTCTGCTGTTTCCCAATCTAAAGCCTTTAGACAAAGAGATTGGATCAACTTATTGTACTTATCAACATTAGGTTGAACGCCAAAATCATTCATCTCAGCCAACAACTTCAAAGCCTTGTCAAACTCTTCAAGTTTAGAATACCCACGAATGAGTGTATGGTAAGTCACAAGGGTCAGTTTAGAATGCTTCTTTTTAGCTTCTGACAAGAGTTTACAAGCCTCCTCCATTTGACCACCATTTGTGTAACCACTCATGATGACAGTATAAGTGTACACATCCGGTTTCAATCCCCTACTCTCCATCAGCTTCTTAATCTGTATAGCTTCTCCCAAATCCCCAGCCTTGGAATATCCACTGATAACTTAATTGAAAACTGCATTTCCAGGGGGCGGACCCTCTGCAATCATCTTAGAAAGAAATTGTTTTGCCTCATCGACATCTTTCATCCTACACAAACCATGAATGACAGTAGAAAACGGCTTAATTGCATATTTCTGTGCTTCTCCGAAAAAATCATCCAACATCTCCAAAGCCAATTTCACAGTTTCATCCTCTCTACAAAGTGAACTAATCAAAAAATTAACAGAAGATCGAGGAGTAATTTGGTTCTTCTCCTTTGCAAATAAATATACTGAATGGGCATCCTTAGCTTTCCTCCCCTTACAAAGCCAAGATATTATCTTACCCACTTTCTCATTCTCAGGCAAACTTCCCTCATCAAGCATCTTTTCACAAACAGACCAAGCCCAGCCAAACATTGATCGCCTAGATAGTGCTTCAATCGTAAAATAATACGTATCAACATTTGGGACATACCTAAAATCCCCAAACTTGTTAAATACCTCCAAACTCGCCTTCCCTTTTCCCAATTTCGATAACAAAGCGATCAACTGATTGAAAATCTCCACATTCAACACGCCATTCTCTTTCTCACCTATCTCCTCAATCAAATCCCACAAAGCATATGCATCTTTCTTCTTAAGTTCACGACAAATTGCCCGCACAAGCGCATCCACCACACAGGTAGTCACCTTAAACTCATATTTCTTCTTTAAACCCCACTTGAAAAACCTAATCAAATTCTCAACCAAAACAAGTGGGGTTTCCAAAACTTCCACCACAAACTCCTCATGTAGAGTTAAACCCATGTCATCAAGAGCTGACTCTAAAGACCCATCAACACTATTCTACAATAAAGACAACACATTCTCCAATTGCTCTTCATTAATCTCGTAAACCTCCTTCTCTTCATCCCCATTTTCCTCCCCAATGGCAAAACTATCAAACTGGGCATCACCAGATTGGTCTTGTGATGCCCCAATTTGATAGATTGTGTGATGAGTCTCACATCAGGTATTTACTAGGTAGATCTGGGGTTTATTAACAACTACAAGGAGCCTCAATTGTGACCAGTCCTTTTGAGGTATAACGCAGATTTGACTAGCATTTTTACTTGGGTCGTTACATATCTGAGACCCCAAAAATCTCATCCCCATCCCTAGGACAAAACTATCCGACTGGGTATCCCTATTTTCATCAATACCAACTAAACCTTGCTCAGAAACCCCATGAATCTCAGAATTCTCCAATTGGGTATCACCATTTTCAACAAAACCCACTGAGGACTCCTAAAAATCAGTGAGGTTTGTTGAAGTCTGAGAGTAGAACCTGGGGTTTTGGCAAATAAATAATCTTTTGGGAAAACCCCATTTGTTGAGAAAACAGGAAATTCATTTGTGTTTGAGTTTTAGAAGATGAAGAAGCAGGTACCTTGTGTTTCGGGTTTTTAGTTGCATTGTATTGACACCCATTTTGCAACTTGCATTTAACCTCACCTGGAGGGTAAAAGGGTAATTTTGATTTGAAAATATGCATCTTGATTCTGGTCACTATATCCTTAATCTCATTTCACCAAAATGATCTTGATGTTGTAATGATCAAATCGACTGGTCATAAGCCCTAATCAGACCATCAGATTGAAAGTTATCATCAAATCAAATTCTAATGGCCGAAATGTACTATCATAAATTGAGTTCGACTATATGTAATAATGAACAATTGATTTCAATTGGTTATAAGTATAATCAGTTTGAGAACGATGATGTGTTATAATTTGATTGGTTAGGACTACATTTTATGGTAGAGTTGCACACACCTAATTAACTAGATAATTAAACATTAATTATTCAATGGGTAATTTGTGCAATTATCTTTTAATTATGATAAATTTGGAACCAATTAAGTCTGAAATGGGAGTGATTGGAGCCATTTAATGTTAATTGGGAGCTAATTTGGGACCTATTAATGTTAATTGTGTTGAAATCATTTTCTAACAAATGACCTCTACTCACCATTTCATCGATATCTCTCAGAATATTTTAAATCTGTGAATGAAGTTAAATTTTCCCAGAAACTAAACATCCGAGGCTTCAATTTGAGCATAAGAATGAGACAATTCCGATCAAAATTGAGTCAGATATGATTTTTCAAAATTGGCTCTACAGGCTATTACAGCAACTAAGGGAAAACTGAATTTTGGCTTGCTCCTCACTCCTACCAATCTTTCCATTTAATGCACCAGATTTTCCCAAATGCTAAAATGAGGTCTAGGTTCATGATTCTTTGTCAACCCTCATTAAATGGCATTCCATTCATATTTCCTCAACCACTACTATATAAACCTCCCATCTCCTTCATTCCAAAACACACAAAACCCCCTCTTCTTCTCTCTTGAGTTCTAGGAAGTTGAGTAGTCTTGTCATATCTTGGTCTTCTTGAGACTCAAGGTATTGAGTGAGACTCATTCTTCCTTTCCTACCTCTTCTTTTCCTCCGCCCTTAGGACCTCCCTCAAGAATCTCCTCCTCCACCATATGGATCTTGCATGAAGGTATAATCCCTTTCCCTAACTGTTTGTTTATGTTGCCATGATGAGCATTTAAGATTAAAGTATGATAGTAATTATTTAAATTTTATTGAATATGTTTGAATGTTCTTAATTGTTCTTATGTGTTCTTCACATGTTCTTAGTTGTTCATCACATGTTCTTGCATATCACTAGTTTAAATCTTAAGTCCACATCAAAAAACATGAAAAATATGTTTGTTTAATAATTCTTTTAAATTCTTGAATCTAGGATATCACCATCCACACACATTGACTAGAATTTATTTTTCAATCCAAATGAAATACTTAATAAATTAAATTAGAGTTTATCACATGCACACACTAAATTCAACATGCAAATTGATTGATAACATATTGGATAATGTGATATGAATGTTGGCCACCATAGTTTAGAAGACCGGTTTCACCAAGCAAGGTGGGTGCCTAACACCTTCCCACCTTGTAACAAAGCCTCCGAACTTAGATCAAGGGTTAGTAGATCAAATGCTTATCCATGTAATTTTTCAATTTCTAGATTGTAACTAGGAAACAAAGCCATGTACTTTATCTTAGATTATATCTAGGACCAAAGCCATGTAATTTTCTTATGATCAACGTAAATTTAATTTCAAATTAATAAAATGAGGAATCTTTCAATTATGGTTTTTTTATTTTTTCAATAATTAAATAAGTGAAGACTCCATTGTAAAACCCCTAATTTAAAAGGGAAAATATAACAGTCGAACCTCCATTTTGAGAGGCAATAGCATGACTCCACCCATTCACGTGAGTTTGGCCCAACATTCATAAAAAGGAGCCGGGGCTGTGGTCTCTCATAGTGGCGACTCCACTAGGGATATTAAGGACTAAACTTCAATTAGGTTATGGTGACCAACCATGTCATTGTTTGTTTATTACTTTTTGTATATAATATGTCTAATATGTCATTATATTGCATGTCATGCATCATTTTCTTGAATAAAATTTATTTTATTTGTGTGCTAGCTCGGAAGCCCGGTCGAATTAGCCGTGGATTGTGGTCTTCCTGAGACTCACATACACAGTGGTGAACCTCCCACCCACCGCGACAAGGATCATCATGGTTATGCCATGGTGGTTCATAGGGACAACCTGTACCGTTTGGACCAACGCGGCGCTTCTGGCATCACAAGTTAGGAGGAACGACGTCCTAGCTTATGGGGACCTTTAACCTACCTTCTACCCATATTTTAATGACCCATAGAACCTACCTTTTGGTTGGTCCATGTAAGTTGCATTGCATTACACATGTGTGTGGCTGTTGTTTGAACCATGATGACTCAAGTCCAACGCTTGAGCCCATCATAATTGTTTGAACCTTGTATGCTATGAATGAACTCAAGCCCAAAAGCCTATAATTGAACTCTACTTGCTATGGAATCCAAAAATTGTTTCTTGAATCATTCTAAGCCCAACACTTGAGCCCATTAAAGGTGTATACGCATGATCAACATCAAAGGCCAAAAGCTCACAAGATGCATGCCTTTCAAGTGTAAGCCCAAGCCATTTCAAGCAAATATCAAAAGATCATAATCAAGGTTCAAGCTTCCAAGTGCAAGCCCAAGCCATTTTATCATAATCAAGGTTCAAGCATTCCAAGTCTTAAGCATCCTAAATGGACCAAGAAGAAGCAAGTGGCTCAACTTTGCCTCACTCCACAATTGGTTTGCAACATCATGGTTAAGCTTAAAGTTTGTTTGTTTATTCCATGTTTCTATGTTTCTTTGAATTCTTAAAATCCATGTAGCATTTGATGTACTTTGTTCATGTATATATATATATATATTTTTTTTTTAAAATTCAAAAAAAAAAAATTCAAGATTCCCAAATATTCTAGAAAGAAAAAAATTCAAATGAGAAAGTGTTTGGACTAGGGGCATTGGACTTCCTAGTGACTTTTTTCAAAAAAGGCCAATTTTTTTCTTTCAAAGATTTCAAGATTCTTTAAAGTCTTCTTTTCAAAATGGTACACGAGGATCCCTTGGACAAAACTTTTTCTAAATTGTGATGTTTAAAGGCTTGAACAATCAACTTGTACTGAGAAAGGATTAATTTCATTTGATCTGTGTAATCACTTTTGCTAAATTACTTTGAATAAAAAAAGAAATGGTCTTACAAGGCAATCAAAAAGAATCCATCCATCTGAAAATTCAAAAAGCTCATGTATTCATTCCAAATTTCTGAAAACTTTTGTGTCTCCAATAGAGCATTCATACTTTTTCTTTTAAGAGGAATTTATTAAAAGAGATCAAGTCACTGTGCCTACAAGCAAGCATTACTAGGGATAGGAGGCCATCTTTGGCTAAACCAAATTATTTCC
Organism: Quercus wislizeni; assembly: GCA_023055345.1. Classification (NCBI taxonomy): domain Eukaryota; kingdom Viridiplantae; phylum Streptophyta; class Magnoliopsida; order Fagales; family Fagaceae; genus Quercus; species Quercus wislizeni. The sequence goes on from JALGQJ010000003.1 coordinate 37,232,168, forward strand.
TATTACCTAGAATGTTCATCATCCATTGCTAGCCCATTTAAGCCTTCAAACATTTAGCCTTTTTTTTTGCATGAACCCACAAAAATCTAAACCTGGGGTGGGAAAAATTAAGTTATGCATACTTAAATCTCGTGTTGAGGAGGACTCAACCTTGTAGCTTTGAAACTAATTGATAAAGCTCTCCTGGAAGACATGAAAGATGAGTAGAGATAAGGGATCATGAAATTCTATCAATGTGAGAGGAAAAAAAAAAAAAGATTTGCATCAAGTTTGAAGAGCCTAAAATTCATCATACCAAGAGGAATATAAGATTCATCTAAAAGAGATTTCATCAAAAAAGGAAAGATTCATCAAGTATAGAAATGTGCAAGCACATCGAGGTAAGAAAGAGATCTAAAGAGTGCATCAAAATGACTTAAGCTGAGAAAAAAAGGAAGGTAAAATATCCCCAAAAAAAGTTCATTCAATCAAGAGATGAGAGACATTAAAAAAAAAAAAGGAAAAAGAAAAGAAAAGAAAGTCCGCTAGATTGAAAACCCAAAAGGGTAGTCTAGGTAAAAGCTAGGGCCAAAAAAAAAAAAAAAAAAAAAAGAAAAGAAAACTTGCTAGGATGAAAACTCAAAAGGGCGGTTTAGGGAAAAGTTAGGGCCAAAGAAAAAAAATAAAATAAAAGAAAAGAAAAGAAGTCCGCTAGGCTGAAAACCCAAAAGGGCAATTTAGGCAAAAGTTAGGGCCAAAGAAAAGAAGAGAAAAGGGTAAAATCCTAGCAAATTGAAAACTTGAAGATGTAATCTAAAAAGAAAAGGATTTTACAAGATGAAAATCTAGAGTTATGATTCAAGAGGAATGAGCTTACATACAAATGTTGATACAAGTGACCAATGAAGACTCTTCTAATACTTGATTTTTGAGTAATGCATACTTGGGGGGAACATTATAGGGAATTTTGAGCCTTTTATATCTTTCATTTCATAACCCAAACCCGGCCTACATAATAACCCACGAGTGAAGACCTCCTTGAAGTTTTGCTAGTTGTAGGCACATCTTAAACTTTAATATTATTTTCTCTCGAATTGAAAAGGAAAAATGCTTAAAATTGTCAAACCCCACTAGATGATATGTCTGATGCCGAAAAATTTCAAATTCTCAAATCCTCAAATGACTTAAAAGAACTTTCAAACTTGGAGCACTCTCCTTGTTTACACCAAATAATGTGAGTCCTAAATATTATCACATTTCATTTCTTGATTGCCTTTGGAGACTTACTCTAACAATGTTTAAAAGAAAGAAGCAAATTTTGATTACATGAGTTTAATGGTCTTGATCCTTCATAATCAAAGAGATTTGTTTGGTTCTTAAACACTATGATTTTCTAAAATGGTTGTTCAAAGGATCACCTCTTGTTCATAAAAAAAAAAAAAAAAAAAAAATCATTCTTTTTCAAAATCCAGTTTTATTGAACTATGTCTTGACCTGATCCTCTACGAGAGAGGTACGTAGGCAGCCTTTCAAAGCCCCGGTCCCAATCACCCAAACAATCTTGGGGAACAAATTCAAAACAATGTGACAAAATTGTTTGGGTGCATGTTAGGCTAAGCTCATTTGTTTTGCATCAAGCATGCTCAAACTTGGGGCATTGGCCTATTTATATTGTGTGCAGATATGTCCTTCTCGCATGAAAGCATGTTTTTATTTGAGGCATCAATCCATTTTTTTGCAAGCACGTCCACACTAAAGGCATTGGCCAAAAATGTTTTCATGATAATTGGTTTCTAACAAGCTAGAGAAAGAAAGCCATTTTGCAAAAACCAATGACGGCGGACCGTGATCTTCTTTCATGTTCCCCAATGGTAGCAATATCAAATTAACTCAGCTTCCATCCAAGTAAGGAATATGCCCCAAACTAGGCGCATTGGCTAAGTGCTTCCAATTTCTTGTAATGAATGACTCCATTGCTGATTGAAACCAGCTTTTTTGTAGGAATCAAGGTGAAGGATCCTTTATCTCATTCAACACAAGTTATCTCAGATATGCACCCTCATATAGCTAGATAATAGCATGACCTATACCATGTAGGATCGATAATAGCTCTCCTACCATCAAGGGATCGACTTTAGTTCTCCCGAAACCCATAGGATCGACCTTAGCTCTCCTATACACTATAGGATCAACAGTAGTTCTCCTACCTTCAAGGGATCCCGAAACCCATAGGATCGACCTTAGCTCTCCTATACCTTGTAGGATCAACACTAGTTCTCGTACCTTCAAGGGATCAACCTTAGTTCTCCCGAAACCCATAGAATCGACCTTAGCTCTCTTATACACTATAGGATCAACAGTAGTTCTCCTACCTTTAAGGGATCCTGAAACCCATGGGATCGACCTTAGCTCTCTTATACCTTGTAGGATCAACACTAGTTCTCCTACCTTCAAGGGATCGACCTTAATTTTTTCGAAACTTATAGGATCGACTTTGGCTCTCCTATACCCTGTAGGATCGACAGTAGTTCTCCTACCTTCAAGGGATCGACCTTAGTTCTCCCGAAACCCATAGGATCGACCTTAACTCTCCTATACACTGTAGGATCGATAGTAGCTCTTCTACCTTCAAGGGATCAACCTTAGTTCTCCTGAAATCCATAGGATTGACTTTAGCTCTCCTATACCCTATAGGATCGACAATAGTTCTCTTACTTTCAAGAGATCGACCTTAGTTCTCCCAAAACGCATAAGATCGACCTTAGCTCTCCTAGGATGGACAGTAGTTCTCCTATCTTCAAGGGATCGACCTTAGTTCTCCCGAAACTCATAGGATTGACCTTAGTTCTCCTATACATTATAGGATCGATAGTAGCTTTCCTACCTCCAAGAGATCGATCTTAGCTCTCCAAAAATCCATAGGACCTACGGCAGCTCTCTTATATTTCCAAACCAAAAAAGGTGATGGCCGCACAAAAAAAGCAAGCCTAACATTAAGGTATTCATCTCGGAACTTATCCAAGCATTGCAACATGCCCCAAACTAGGGACATTGGCTAGGTATACCAAATTTCCTTCTGCAGGAACTAGGGTAAATGACCTATACACATTGACACAAATATCACCTTCCACAAATCCATCAGACCTCTGGGAAGCACATCAAAATTTCAAATCCACAGACCTCTGGGAAGCACGTCCAAAAATTCAAATCCATCGGACCTCTAGGAAGCATGTCCAAAATTCAAGATCCTCATTTTGTCGTGATCACAGGTAAGCATGTCTTGTACTCATTCAAAAAAAAAAAAAAGGAGCATGAACTACGTTTGGAGCTGATCCTCCCACCAAGAGGTACGTAGGCAATCTCCCTCGAGATTCGGTCCACATTTTGATCCACAACATGACCGTTTACATTTTTATCTACCTGCATCATACATTCACCACAGTTAAATATTGATTGCAAAGTTAGGTGTCTCTTTTATACATTGACATTCGCTTTTCAAGCTCTGCCAATGAGGGACATTCTATTGACACCCCATTTTGCAACCTGCATTTAACCTCACCTGGAGGGTAAAAGGATAATTTTGCTTTGAAAATATGCATCTTGATTCTGGTCACTATATTCTTAATCTCATTTCACCAAAATGATCTTGATGTTGTAAAGATCAAATCGACTGGTCATAAGCCCTAATCGGACCATCAGATTCAAAGTTATTATCAAATCAAGTTCTAATGGCGGAGATGTACTATCATAAATTGAGTCTGACTATATGTGATTATGAACAATTGATTTCAATTGGTTATAAGTATAATCAATTTGAGAATGATGATGTGTTATAATTTGATTGGTTAGGACTATATTTTATGGTAGGGTTGCATACACCTAATTAGCTAGATAGTTAAACATTAATTATTTAATGAGTAATTTGTGCAATTATCTTTTAATTATGGTAAATTTGGAATCAATTAAGTCTGAAATGGGAGTGATTGGAGCCATTTAATGTTAATTGGGAGCAAATTTGAGACCTATAAATGTTAATTGTGCTGAAATCATTTTCTAACAAATGACTTTTGCTCACCATTTCATCGATATCTCTTAGAATATTTTGAATCTATGAATGAGGTTAATTTTCCCAGAAACTAGACATCTAAGGCTTCAATTTGAGCACAAGAATGAGACAATTTCAATCAGAATTGAGTCAGATATGATTTTTCGAAGTTGGCTCTACAGGCTGTTACAGCAACTATGGGAAAATTGAATTTTGGCTTGCTCCTCACTCCCATCAATCTTTCCATTTAATGCACCAGATTTTCCCAAAGGCTAAAATGAGGTCTAGGTTCATGATTTTTTGTCAACTCTCATTAAATGACATTCTATTCATATTTCCTCAACCACTACTATATAAATCTCTCATCTCTTTCATTCCAAAACACACAAACCCCCCCTCTCTTCTCCTCTCTTGAATTCTAGGAAGTTGAGTAGTCTTGTCATATCTTGGACTTCGTAAGGTTCAAGGTATTGAGTGAGACTCACTTTTCCTCTCCTAACTCTTCTTTTCCTCCGCCTTAAGACCTCCCTCAAGAGTCTCCTCCTCCACCATATGAATTTTGCATGAAGGTATAATCCATTTTCCTAACTGTTTGTTTATGTTGCCATGATAAGAATTTAAGATTAAAGTATAATAGTAATTATTTAAATTCCCCTGAATATGTTTGAATGTTTTTAATTGTTCTTATGTGTTATTTACATGTTCTTGGTTATTCATTACATGTTCATGCATATCACTAGTTTTAATCTTAAGTCCACATAAAAAAACATGAAAAATATGTTTGTTTAATAATTCTTTTAAATTCTTGAATCTAAGATATCACCATCCACACACATTCACTAGAATTTATTTTTCAATCCAAATGAAGTACTTAATAAATTGAATTAGGGTTTATCACATGCACACACTAAATTCAACATGCAAATTGATTGATAACATATTGGATGATGTGATATAAATGTTGGCCACCATACTCTAGAAGACTGGTTTCACCGGGCAAGGTGGGTGCCTAACATTTTTCCATCTTGTAACATAGCCTCCGAACTTGAATCAAGGGTTAGTAGATTAAATGCTTATCCATGTAATTTTTCAATTTCTAGATTGTAACTAGGAAATAAAGCCATGTACTTTATCTTAGATTGTATCTAGGACCAAAGCCATGTAATTTTCTTATGATCAATGTAAATACAATTTCAAATTAATAAAATGAGGAATCTTTCAGTTATGGTTTTCTTATTTTTTCAATAATTAAATAAGTGGCGATTTCATTGTAAAACTCCTAATCTAAGGGGAAAATATAACAGTTGAACCTCTATTTTGAGAGGCAATAACATGATTCTACCCATTCACGTGGGTTTGGCCCAACATTCATAAAAAGGAGCCGGGAGCGCGGTCTCTCACACATAGAACCTCCGCCATACTGCTCCACCTTGTCTGGACGACACAGCAGCTCTTGCCACCACCACTGACCTCCACATCCTCTCTCTCTCTCTCTCTCTCTCTCTCTCTCTCTCTCTCTCTCTCTCTCTCTCTCTCTCTCTCTCTCTCTCTCTCTCTCTCTCTCTCTCTCTCTCTCTCTCTCTCTCAGAAAGATGTACAATATCAGTGTTTACCCTACAAATCAAACATGGAAGAGCAGTCATACACGAATCGAACCGATACATGCGAAATCATGTATTAGTTTTTCAACTTTTGGATACGGCGTTGTTTTACTAATTATGGATTTTAATTTTTTTTCCTCTAAAACCACGTCGTATTGGGTATTATTATAAATAAATAACACAAAACGGCACCATTTGGTTCTAGGTCTCATAAGACTTAACTCTCTCTCTCTCGCTCTCGCCGGAGTGCCGCCTCGTCGCGTCGGCTCAACACGGACAGGTGCCCATAGTCACCGGTAAGCCATCTTTGTGTCTTGGCCTCTTGGGTATCTTGTTATTTTTTTGGTTGTTTGTAGTACAAACTGTACATGCTGCTGGGTTTGTGTTTCTTTGTGTGAATGTTTCCCTTACATCTACATGGGTTTGTCACCGTTTGTGTTTCTACTTTCTTGTTATCTTTGTGTCCTGGCCCAGACTTTAGAGAACCGAGAATATAATGCAAAGGCAAAAGATTTGTTGGGTTTTGATTAGTTATTGGTCCACAGTGCTGTTGAGTGTTGACTCGTTTATCTTTTAGTGACTTTCTAGTTATGCCATCTCATTGAAGTGGTGTGTTTACTGTTTCACTTGTCTTGAAAATAAGAAAGAAGCACAGCTGTGCAAAACGGCATCACTTCAGTTGCAACTAAATGAAGGTCAAGATACGACAGCGTTTTGTGTAAACGGTGTGCTGTTGATCTTAATGTATACGGCGCCATTTTGCTACTCCTTCCACAATGACTTGAATCACTTGATGCAAACGATGTCGTCTCACAGTCGCATAGCGGAATCTTTCCCTGTTTTAGTTCATAATGGACACGTGTTGAATGCTTATCCATTGACCAAACTAAAGAGATGTCTCAGAACAATTTAGTGAGTGGACACTTGTCAGATAGTTGTTGTTCCACGTCAGATAGCTGTTAGGAAGTTAATTATGTCAGTTTCATTATTTCTTGCCAAGCTCTATTGCTGTATATACTAAACAAAGTACAGATTTTTTTTAATATCAATAGATTTTTTTTTTTTTTTTTTTATGTGAACAGATTTTTTAATGTAAACAGATTTGTTGAACAGATTTTTTTTATGTGAGCAAATTTTTTGTTAATGTTTCAAATCAAACCGACCAAATCGAGTTGATCAAACCGTACTGCTATAGGTCGGAATACCAACCCAAATTGGTATGCATCGGTTTTAATTATTACAAGTTCGGTAACAAATTTGAAAAAAAACTGAGCCGACTAAACCACGCATACTCCTAAATCTGATCTTCTTCTAAAATAGGACATACATTTTTTTTTTTTTTTTTTTTTTTTTTTTTTGAAGTAGGACATACATGTGATGTGAACACCCACGTTAAGACATTTTTTTTTTCTTGAAATTATGGTTGATGGATAGCTCTTTTCCAACTTAAAGAAAAAAAAAAGTTGATGGATGTGGGCTCACGTACTAGTGGACATGGTTGGTTTTATTATATGAAGTGAGCAGGCATAAGGGAGAAGAACATTAAATGCAGGTATTTTAGCTGATTATAGCGGTGGTTTTGCATTCGACTCCAATTAATTCAGTGGGTTTTTTTTTTTTTTTTTAATAAGAAATTTGAGGTTCGATTTTCGTCTACATAAAAACTAATTGATGTCTTGGTTAATGATAAAGAGTAATAATCATGAGTGGATGTCATATGTTAAAACTATTGTATTGATAATTTTATTTTATTTTATTTTTTTATTTTTATTTTTTAAAGGTGGTCTTGCAAAAGATGGTGTATGGGTAAGAAGTATGAAAGGAAAATGAAAATATTGGTAGCTTCCACCCTTTTACGTTCAGTTCTTGATAATTACTCTTTATTATCAGACCATGATACTAATTGGTTTTTTGTGTAGATGAGGTTTGTATCTTATATCTCTTGTTCAATGACAAGATACTTTTTTGGAACCCACATACTTTCCTTTTGTCTCTTTCCTCTCACATGGAGAGAGAGAAGCCAATGGAGTCCAAAATTGAGTTTTTTCCTTTTATATCGAAGAAAAACAAAGGGGAGGATTTTTATTGCATAGGAGTAGGGGTGTTCACGGTGCGGTGTGGTGTGGTTTTAGACCATTCTTAGCACCACACTTTGCGGTGTGGTTTAGCTAAAACCATAACTGTACTGTATCTTATTTTTGCAGTCACATGTGTGATGCGGTTTAAAGTTTAGCCAAAATCATAACTGCACCGCACCTTATTTTTGGGTCACATGTGTAGTGCAGGGTATAAGATATGGTTTGAAGTCGATATATTTTTCAAATTTTGGGTTTTTCCTACCTAACCAAAACTAAATTTTCCCTTTGTTCTGGGTTGAGTTTTAATCTATTGAGCTAGTTTTTTTTTTTTTTTTTTGATTGGATTTTCCTACTCAACACCTACTAGGTTTATCAAACTATTATTATTATTATTATTATTATTATTATTTTGAAAACTAGGGTTATTAAACTATTAATAATATATTTAATATTAAAAATAAATAAATATATTAATATATAAAGAGGGTGTGGTGTGGTTTTTGTGATTTTTTAATTATAAAACTGCAAATCGCATTGCACCATACGGTATATTGCACTATTATTTGCAATGCGATTATGCTATTTAGCGTGCAGATTTTGTGGTTTGTGCGGATTGATGAATACCCCTACATAGGAGCATAGAGTGGAACAAAGGAAATTTTATTCCATAAAGAAACACACACTTTAAGACATTTTTCAGAACCAAATCTTGAACTTTTGCCATTTCAGTACTTGTGACATTCAATTGAATAACCATCACCATTCTTTTACCACACTGATGTTGTTGGTAACCATCTCCTTCATCACAGTCAAGTTATTTGTCGAAAAATGAGTGTCGTTTTGCAAATTGTCTTCTTCTTGTTGAGCAGGGCTACTAACTTGCGTCGCACTCTTTGGTCGACTAGGCTGGGCCCGAAGCCGAGGGTCATATTGATGGAATTAGATTTTGTACTTAGCCTAAAACGGTCTTTTTCATCATGACCTAGTTTGCCACATCCATAACAAAATCCATGACATGAAAAATCACCTTTAGAGGGAATAAAACTTGCCACTAGCATGGAAGACTCTCCCACAATGCCCTAGACTACTTGAAGCCAAAACATGAGGGAAGGAAATTAAGTAAAAAAACTCATTGAAATAGAGATATGTTTGCCAAGCAAATATTTTTCTTCTTTAAGTAAAAAGGCCTTTTTTTTTTTTTTTTTGGTTTTGGGAAAACCACTTTCAAAACCTTTTTTTACTCATTTTGAAAACATATTTTAAAAATGTTATACTAAACAAGCATTAAAACTCCTAACAAAACCCTGAGAAAGCCACTTGTCATGCCAAAAGTTGAGAGGGTTATGATTCTAGATTGGCCATCACGTACCTTTCATAAAGACCTCATTTTCCTTTTTTTAATAGCAAACCAAGTTCTTGAGCAAATACGAATTGCCAACCTTGTACTAAGAAAAATACAAATAGGAATGTATTTCTTTCTTAACACCTAGACCTACTACTCATCCCTTCCATGATGAAACCTCCAATTTAGCTTGGTGAAAAGAGACAAATTTTGACTCTTGTGGCCATTAACCCCAGTTCCCACCTTTAGCTTTTGGATTGGTGATTTTTCCCTAATGGGCCAAATGAAGTTTGCACATCATAGTTGGTTGAAGAACCCCACAAGAAATTCTTAGTAGCCTTATCATGTTAGAAACCCCACGGCCTAAAAGGTCCAAATCCACTATAAGTTCATGTGCTTGTAAAACAAGTAAATAGGTAGTTTGGGGTTAGCTTAGCTGCTTAGGGTTCTATAATATATTTACCCTACAAAATTTTCATTGTAACACGAGCTTAAAATCAAAGATATAGGCATCAATGACTTTAAACGGTAGAGGTAAAGTCATTGATGCTGTCAGGCCTAACTATATCAAGGGTTTATTTGAGATCCGTTTATTTTGTTGAAATTGAAATTTTTTTGTTGAAAGTAGTGTAGATAAAAGTAAAAGTTAGCTGAAATAGTACGGTGAAACCCATAATAATACCAAAAAGTATTGTGAAGTCTATAAATAGTAGTAAAAATAAGCTTAATAGAAAAATAAATTAACAAAATTAATTATGCCAAATAGATACCAAGTTATTGTCTTGCTTTCACTTTTCGCTTTCTCTTTTTCAGTCTCTCAATCACTAAAACAGCTTTAACAAACAGCATCTTGATCCTTACTTGGGAGAAGAGCATATCGCATAACACAATTTGGGATGGCAGAGGACAGTAGCCTTGATAAGTGGTGGTCCTTCCGGCCCCCTAGTCTACTCATCCAAATGGTGAAAGCTTTGAAATTTTTTCTAATCTGCTTTAGCAAAAATTACAGGTTGTGAAAGAAAAAAAAAAAAAAAAAAAAGGAAAAAAAAAATGCAAGAAGGCCAGGCCATACCTACAGGCATTTACTTCAAAATTATTACGGATCAAAATATTTAAAATGATTGAAATTGTTTAGGATATTTCGATATTCCAAAATTTGCCATTTTTTAAAGCAATATTCTTCGTAAATGAATTCCTTCTATTTTAATTTGAAACAATTTTTTTTTTTTTTTTTTTTACAAGATAGAAATTCTACTCTAATTCAATTTAAGTGTTTATATGTGTGAAGCTTTCTCTTGAGACTTGAACTCCAACTCTTGCCCTCCACACTTCACAAGCACTTATGCTTGTGAAGTGACCATCGCACAAAAGGTGTGTGGTGATACCATTATAATTTTTGAAAGTGTATGTGAAGTTGGAGTTTATTATTATTATTATTACTAGCTTGTAACCCAATGCATATATATAGATACATTTAAATATATATAATAAGATGCATAATATAATTCCTATATATATAATTTAAATATTATTGATAGTCATTTTTATATTTTATTAACTCTTTAAAAAATTTTGTGAGGATATTATTAGGTATAAAATGTAAATTATCCTTTTTTTTTAATAATTATTGTGAAGCACTTTTTTTTTTTTTTTTTAACAATTCATTTATTCTAAACTCTTTGGTTTTTATACTTAACTAGTGTTTAACCCGTGTAATGCGCGGATTCGTTTTACATATTAATGAACTTTATTAATAATGTAGTATATTTAAGCATATATTGTCCAATACCTAAAACTATATACATTGGAGTACTTCTTCATGGGATATAACTTGTACCGGTCATTTCAATTAAGTGTCAACCCAAGGAATCCCTTAAGTCCATCTTGCATTGCTCTGAAACTTCTCTCACCCCAAAGTAAAAGGAAAAGTATATATTGTCATTCAAATAATTATTCATCAGTGACAAACAAATTGTGATAATAAGAACAATAATTGATAGTGACTTTGCTTTTTTCAAGTTTAAAAAATCTCTTTTTCTTGGCACATTATTTAATTGTATACCATAGTTGCTTATGCAAGAGACTTGTTAGGTAAGCTGGATTGTCATACCTTTTTTTAAGTTTGGGAATTCTAGTTGGTTCATACGTGGAGGGGGAAGTGGACTTACGTTGTATGTCTCCATTTTTTCTATACTTTGTTTAATACGTATTATGTTAGACACTTTCAAATTAAGTGTCTAATATAAATTGCAGCTTCATGCAAAGCAATAAACCAAACATAAGGATGATCAACACATACACATACACACCTTTTTCCCAATTTTAATAATTGCAGTTAAATATTCAATTAGAATTGCTTACTATACCAGTCACATTAGCTAATTAAACATTATATAAGAAGCTCACTTGGTCTTGGTGATGTAGAGATATAAACCAAAAGAGGGTGAGTTAGACTCATTAGAATGCATGGTCTCAAATCTCCTTATTTTCCCAATATCAATATTCACGTAAAAGAAAAAATGAGTTCCTAAGGCATGTCAAAACATTAGTATTTTACTAATCCAGTCAATTCTTCCACCAAAGGGAATATGGAACAGAATTCACCTAGGTTTATGATTTGTAGAATATGACGCCCGTGCTAAATTGAAGCATAAATGCATTGCTCATTTTTCCCACAACCAAACCATTAAAATTAGGAGAAATTTTTTTCAATTATCGTTTGGTCACAACTTGAATTAAAATACATAAAAACAACACCAGCCTATTAAAATTAGAACCTTGAAACTCATTCAACCACAAAGTCTCCATAAAATTTTGGACTAATAATGGGAATCAGACAAACTTACCCATGCTATGCAATATTGAAATAACACAAAACTTAATTAGTTTTGCTTATAAAAATTTAAGCTCTATCTATGGGAAAAAAAATGTTAGGAAAGTAAGATCAATGAGCCATATATGCGTTCTCTACGATCTGTTAATATAATAAAATGGATGTCCTCCCTTAAGCTCATTACTGCCCAAACACTACAATCCATTAAAAATCCAGCATTATTACATTCTAATTAAAATAAGAATAAAGATTTGTAAATTCTTGGCACTAACTAACTAATAAAACATCTCCTTAATTTGCATGTGTCACACATTTGGTGCGTGCAACTCCAATATAAATTGCATGTCCATCTTAACAATCTTTGCTAAGGTAGAAATTTTTGGATGGAGGTAAGGGAAATTTGGTTCAAGGATTTCTTCAAATACTATTAGAGGAATTGTGAAAGGAAAGAGAAAAACAGCCCAGCAAACCTCACTTTATCACTGTCAGTTAAGAGTACTTTAAACGCAACAATTGCATTGGCAGCTTCTGTATAGTCAAACAGACATTGAAACCAGTTTGGCCGCATGTGACATTGGAATTGTAAGTGTACTGTAGCCCTCCATAGACACAACATTAAACCCTTAATGAACATGAGAAAATGAAATTTGGAAATCAAATGTATGGCATAATTGACTTAGCTATAACATTACTGTTTGTGTGAAGTTGACTTGAACTTGCAAAAGTGAATAAGACATTTTATCAAACACATGGTTTGCTTGTTCCAAATGGGAATGAGATGAATGTTTTGCAACATGAATCCACCCAAAAATTACATCCAAAACAAAATAAGCACAACTAAGTAAAAGCACCGTGGGATTGCAACCAACTACTTGAACAGTTGAGCCTATTTATAAAGGTATTATATAGAGCAACTAATGAGCTTGCAGATGTACCAGCGCCTGAAAATTTTTAAATGTAATGTGACATATGTTTTCATCATTGTACCCGCATGATGCAAGACCAAATTATAAATTATAGAACGGTGTGAGTTAGTAAATATCTTAACCAATAAAGATATCAAACCAAACAAACAAACTACACGATTAGCAAAAAAACATTACCAAACAACATAAAAAAATGAATAAACAAAGTTAGTTAGTACCTCTTTAGATACAGAAGAAGGTTTTGATATTCATTGCCCGGTGGCTGTTCCCCCTTTGGTTTAGTATTTTGTACCACAACCAATAAAGTTGAAGATTCGATTTTCCCAAGCTTGTTGTTTCCTTAAACATGCAAACCACAAACTCAATACCTGGAATAAAAAAAATGAATTGAAAAAAACAGAGAGACAAAGAGAAAAAGAAAAAAAAAACAAAAACATAAACAAAAAGAAAACAAACTTCCCTATTATTTTTTTTTATAAACTTCATTTTTTATTGTTTTAGGACATTATAAAATCCATCTTAATCTGTGTTTATGCATGAAATATATTCAAATGAAACATAATGAGGAAAATACAAAACACCTCATCAACATTATAGGATTCTTATTGTAACTCCCCAATTTATATTCCAAAGAGGACAATTAATTCCAAGAATACAAAGTCGAACAAAAATATATCTTGAGGTAGGGGGGAGAAAAAAAGAGATCCCTTAAAACCAATCCTTATTTTGTACTTGCACTGATTGAAACTAAAAATTGGTTCCTCGAGATCAAATGTCCAAGCCTATGTAAGTGCAAAGAAAGTGGCTATGGTAGGCCTAACCAAGTCTTCTATTATAGAATTTTCTCAGTATCAATCATTAAAAGATAAGAGCTAGTACCAATAGAGATCTGCATTGCCTTGCTCTTTTCCTTGAGTTGTGTACATATGGTTTTCAATTTCTTGATGCTTCCTACCATTGTCCTTTTCCATCAACTCCTATTTCATTAGGATCTTGATAATATTTGCACTTCTCTCAATTTCACCAATATTCATTTTCTTATTTGTCTCTACATTTTTTCAACTACTTTGGCTCTAAGTAGCAATTAAGACCTAGCCAAAAAAAAAAAAAATCACAAAAAAATAGCATTAGCATAAAACATAAAATGATGCATTGAGTTGCACTCTATAAAACTCAAAGGATTATTATATCATAAATTATCCAATTTGTTGGTCACTAATTGGGTGCAGGTGCAAACACATTTATATCAAGAATTGGGTATAAGGTTGTAACATTGAATGCTCATAGGACACCAAGACTAAACTAGATCAAAACGTAGTTCTAATGTTATCCATTTAAAAACAGTTAATTTGTTAATAATCTGCATATCAAGAATCAAGAATATATATACATTGATTTAGGAGTGAGCATTGTTCTAAGAAAATAACTTAGAAACATATGGATTGTGGATGAGATTTTTAAAGACTTTTCCTAAAGATACCATCTCTAGATAAATGGTAAAATTTACAAATATTAGACCCAATAGAATAACATCCCAAAACAATAAAGGAAGATATCCTTCTGCTTCACTCTTGTAGACAGCATCCATCCCATATAGCATCTTGTGAAAGACAACATGGCATTCCATCCAACCATTAAAAGGAAACAAAAAGCAAGCATGTATGAAAGAAAAAACAAAAAGTTTTAGTTATGAAAAATGTGCGCTAAACAGTTGGTACCAATTATCATTGTTCAAATACATTTTAAAAAAAAAAATCCTCCCCACTTAAATCCATTGTTCATCATTGCTAGTTTCTCCCCACTTAAATTTCATCATTCAACCATTAACACAGCCAGCAAATGTCAGCATATTATAGTTCACACTTGCCGTCAAGGTGCACATATGCTGCTAATTCTAAATATGGACACTCAAAGTCATGTAATGAGTCTGCCCCCACCTAAATATGATAAACATCTTGATCTACCTTATTTGAGTACCACACTACTTATTTAATATGAAAAACAACTTAAACATGAGGTTATATGCAATAGCAACATGAGTTTATATGCAAAATTCAGTGAAATTAAGATGAGTGCACAATGTTCCAAAACAATTCAACAGTATGAGTGATAGAAACTAACAATAAAATAGATACAAAGATACCCAAGCATTTAGCTATTTGGGTTTCATCACACATTCAAGCATTTATTCGAATACAAAAACAATATATATATATATATATATATATATATATATATATATATATATATATATATAGTTTTTTAGGATAGAGAAACCCAAATAGTGATTGGCAGTCTTCCAAGGAGAGAAAAAGAGATTTGCATTAAAAAATAGACATATTGGCATATTCCTCTCTCTAGAAATCATAGTAACTTGGCCCGCTTAAAAAAAGGGGATATATTGTATGGGTTTTTCTTTAGAAGAAATTAATTAAAGTAGCAATTGAATATAAACACAGCATACACAATAAAAGAAGTAGAAGTTTGTTTGGCAAAAACATTGCTCTGTTTTGACTTTGGAGTTGTGATTGTTATGAAAAAGGGTAAGAAAGTGATATCTTTTGCTATCTCCAAGAGATCTAGTACCTGATAGCATTTGAATTGTAGGCTGAAGATATTTTGTGGGTGCCTAAAACAATGCCAATAAATAATAAAACATTAACATTTGCGCAGTAAAAAACTATGATATCCAAAATTTAGAACTGAACAAAGAGCACGAAAAAAATTTTGGAAAAAAAAAAAAAGAGATAAAGAGAAAAAGAGACTAAATTTCATACCACATCAGGAAAAACCCTTTTGTCTTCTTTGTTAACTTCAAAGTTCAACTGAAGCCTCTCATAGCTTGTACCTTCTGTGTCTGCAATTTTTTTTTCTTGCTCTTCTCTCTCTTGCTGCCTTTTATCGTCCCTTGTACAGTGAAAAGGAAATCTAATATAGACTAATCAAATCTAACCCAAAAACATATAGAAAAAATAAATCCTAACCCAAATACCTAAATGAAAACAAAATAAATTCTAACCCAGGTACCTAAAAATCAAACCAATCCAAGCATAAAGCATATCTAACATTCAATTAAAAAAAAAAATTACCAGTTATGGTTCCAATAGAGTGGAAACTATAGCTGGTAGTACCGCTTCTAATCAAACTTGGATTGCTTCCAAGGATTTGCCTTTCCACCTACAAACCCAGAAAAAGAAAAGTTAAAGAAAAACCCTTTAATTTTTTATTACATAGATTTGAAATTGAAATCAATCATTTACAAATGAAATCTACAATTGAATCCAAGAGAGAGTTAAATAAATCCAAAGCAACACATATACCCTACCCATAAACCAAATTTAATCCTAGAACCTTGAACAAAACCAAATCTAACCCAAATGCCTAAATCGAAACACTCAAATATAATTCATAGTTATCATGTAATTTTAAAAAGAATAAAGAAAACCTTCATCGGTAACGGTTCCGATTGCATGATGGTGGTGGCTGCCCTGAAATTTATCTCTTTGTTGATCTCTGTTCTTCATTTGTTTTAACGGGTTCATTATCTCGACTGAAGGCGCTTTCGATCTCTCTTTTGAAACGTTTTTTATCTCTCTTTCAATCTTTGTTCTTCTGCAGTTCACGAAATCTCTCTTTGTCTCTCTTTGTTCTTTTGTGTTTTTCTCTTTCAGCAAACTGTCTTTGTAACTTAAAAACCCTTTCGGTGTGAGAAATAGATGGCTTTTATTATGTTTGTTTTGGGCTGAACAGGTGTAACTTGCGGGCCAATTAGTGGCTTTTATTATAATTGTTTCGGGTTGAATAGGTGTAACTTGCGGGCTGTTGTGATTTTAATTGTAAAGGTGAGACACGTTATGACGGCTTTTATTCTTTTCCTTTTTTTCTCTTTTTGGATAAGTGGGTGGCTGTCTGAAAACGATTCTCCCACACCAAGCAAAATTTTAAAGTTTAAACTCTATACATGTCAGTTTTTTAGATAGGCTTTTTCCCTAACGTGGCAGCACCTGGTTAAAAGCTTTTGCTTTTATATATTGTATTAGATAACTCATTTGGATGAATATTGTTAGGTTCTAAAGACTTAGGAACTAATGTATTTAGAATTCTAATGTGTAATGTTGGTAAACCATGATTAAAACAAGTGTTAGTCTTGTTTTAGACTCGCTCAAAGTGTGTGTGTTAATGTAAAGTTGGAATTGAGTGGCTGTAGAAGTATTAGTGACCTTCGGCCTGGCTCGATCAATCGAAGAACAGACTTGATTGATCAAATCTCGGGCAGAATGTTATTTTTTGCAAATTTCCAACTCAGCCCTAGCTCATTTAAAACGTTTAGGGTTTTATATTTTTGCCCAGGTATATAAGGCAAACCCTAGCCACATTTTAGAGGTTGCTTATATTGCGGTTTGTGTAAATCTCTTGTGAGATATGTGAGGAGCTTTCCTTTACACAAGCTTAGGATTATCAAGAGGAGATTCGTTCCAGAACTTGATGATCATTCAGTTGCTGCATTAAAGAACTTAAAGAAACACAAGCAGGTGTGCTTGTACTTGCTGGAGAATCCAAGAAAGAAGGAGTCCGTGGTCTCGGAGCTTGCATGTGGTCGTATCAGTAAGTTTCTACTGGTGGGTAGCAATAGGATGTTAATGGTCTAAGTCCTATTGTAAAACTTCAATTCTTTCATAGTGGATTCAAGTTTACCTTGAGGATAGTTAGGTCAAATCCTCCCCAGGTTTTTACAGTATGGTTTCCTAGGTCATCATATCATTGTGTTATTTATTTTTCCGTTGCTTTGCATTGATATGTTATATTTATTTTAACCTAGATTTGTTAATTTGACTAAGTAATCACTTGGCTAATTTACTAGGTTAATCTGATTGTATTTTAAGGGGTCTAAAAACAAACAAATATTTATGATGTAGTCCCACATTTTATTCTAAAATTAAGAAATAAAACTTTTTAAGAATAAATAATTTAGGACCCATAGCGCAAAATTGGAACTCTAATTTGAAATTCTAATTTGAGTTTCTCTTAACTTCACCTATTATATATATATATATATATATATATATAGATTATTTTATATTTAAAGAAAGGTAAGTTTTGCAATCATGAGTATTCAATAACATTGGTTGGGTAGATGAGAAAGTCAAAAGAAAAGATATTTGAAATCTTAAAAATTCTATCGTCGAAGAAACAAAACAAGAATAATAATTCTTAAAATAGTTTTTTTAGTTATTAAGAAAAATAAATACAGTCAAGTCATTTCACAAGATTTTTGTGCTAAATACTATCAAATGATCTCACAAGACCTTTGTCTGAAATTTCAATGAATTCAAAATGGGCTGTAATTTATTTATCAATAGCTCAAGTCCGACTTTGAAAAAAGCTTGTTTATATTTGTTTGTTTAGCAAATAAGCAAAATTCAAACCTCAAGTTTAGGCTCGTCTATTAAATAAGATAAGTTCAAACTTAATAATGTGTTCTTGAACATACTTAGTGAACATGAAACTCAATTTAGCTATATATAATATAATATATTTATATGCATGATTGTTTAAAAATATGGCAAAACTTAGATACTGTTCCTTGGGTACCCTTTTTAAAATTCAGCCATATGTCTTATTAAATAACTTAGCTAAAGGTGTTAACACCTTCTATTTCTCTAATTCGATTAATCAAATCCCATCATCATCTCACTCTCATCTCAAACTTGAAGATCTCTCCACTACCGAATCTCCATTGTTGCTATCAAGGCAGCCATAGCAAGCGATGGTTAGCCACTCTCATGATGTCTCTTTTGGGTTCTCTCTTCTCACTGAAGTCTAGCCCAGGCCCTTGGGGTTGAAACCCAAGAGCTTCGCCACCATCGGAGACAACAAACCTCATTGATGATGCGGTGGCTACTGGTCCTCCACCTTTTCTCTCTCTCTCTCTCTGTGTTTGTTCTTTAGTTTTCCTTTAATTTCTCTTTTTCTCCACTCCTCGTTTGATTTTATGTGGATTTAGGGAATGAGTTTGTTTTGGTTGTTAGCAAGGGCGGAGCTAGGATTTTTTGTTTGGGGGGGCAAATTTTGGTACTAATATAGTAGTCTTGATTCAAGATAAACCATCACACATATGTGTAAATGTACATACAAATATATAAACATTAATATTTTGATACTAGAGTAGGTCATAATTTATAAATATATTGTATATAAAATTAACAACTTTCACATATGTATATTCGCAAGATAGTTTTTTAGGAGAACTTATCATCTTTTAAACTCCAATGAGTCTAAAAAATTTGTCTAGTTTGATATTAAACATGTACAAAAAATGAATTTGAGAAAGCAAAAACTACATTATCTCTATAACTACTAGACTGATTGCCAAATTCTATTTGTTTTTAAGAGCATCATTGGACTAACTCAAACATTTGGGGGGCAACTTCTATTTTTGTAGCTAAATTTTTAAAGTTTTTAATACTTTTACATAATTTTTAAAAAAAAAATTCAAAATTTGGGGGGGTGGGGGGGGGAGACAGACATGGTGTGTTTAGGCACTCTTTATTCTAAGCTTGATAGGTTACATAGTGATGAGCTCGAAGGATCACCATACCACATTATTGAGTCTAGTATTAATGTAGTATTATTGCAAACCTTCATATGGGAGCATTCAAAGGATCATGTTGATGTTGGTAAAGATGTTGGTGATGTGAAGGCGACCAATTGGGTGGTTGGAGTTGCTGGTCCTGATGGTGAGCTCCAATTCCTTGGTTTTGAAGATGGCCTTCCTTTGCTCATGAAATGGATGGGGTTGAAGGTTTGGAATCTCCCTTCAATCACACTGCTGGATGATGGGGCTCACTTTGCTTGGAAGCCCTATTCTTATGTTGCTGCTGGGTTTTGCTGCCTAAACCCTTTTCCAAATGCCAGACCCGGATCTCAAGAGTTTGGGCTGAATGCTCATGAGAAGATTCCCAATTTCTTGCTTATCACATCCCCTTCATACATTCCATATCCAAGTGGTGCTGGGTTTGAGTTGACATAATATAATCCCCATAGAGTTTTGAGACAATTTGGATTTGATCAAGATGTTCCGGACATTAATGCCACGGGATGTCCTTTGAGTGATGCAATGAGACCACTGTTTCATGATACAACCATAGAGTATTGGGCTAGCAAGATAGAGAGGGTCTTGGTTCCAAGTAGACACTGTGAGAGGTATACTACCACAAACATGAAGTTGTATTGGAGAAAGGTGATGAGCACCTTTGTTGTTTATGTGAGCATCCTAGAGGTTGAGGAAGTAGTGATAAGCCCTCCTTCAAGGGAGCTTTCTGCCAATACTCGGCTTATTCCAAATACAAGAGTAGCTTTGGCGTGGGCTACTAGACAGAATTTGGGAAAATTTGTTATGAAATATTGTGGACATAAAAAATTTTCTACTAGAAAAGAAAAAACTCATAAATAACATGCATTTTTGTGTAAACAGTCATGTTAAAAACAGATTTTTTTGTTTTTTTTTGTTTTTTTTTGGTCTAATTAGGTAAATAGAGAGAGAAAGGGAAGTAGGGTTTGTGTTGTTCCCCTGAACATAAAATGAAAAATTAAATAAATTTCATAATATTCAAGCTTATGATTTAAATAATAATATTTTACAAAAATTAAATTTCACCTTAAAATAGAAAAAAAAATATGATTCATTACATCGCTAGTGCTTTAGAATTATTTCATAACACAAATTACCGTCAATTCCATAAGTTTTTAGGTAGAGAAGTTGAGGCATAGAATATATCAATCTTTTGAGATGATACACGCTGTCTACATAGTTTTTTGATATAGTCGACTGATAGTTTTGTGTGTTGCTCTCAAAATACAACAAGCACAACCACCAAACTACATATCCTAACAAGTCTACACCACTTATAAGGAAAGAAACTCTCAAACAATACTTTCTTGAACCCATAATAAAGTGTATGAAAATAATAGTGTTTATATGAAAATTAACTAAATATTTGTGGAGGAAGTGTTTATAAAAACTGGCTGGCGAAATGTAGAGGCTAGAAAGAATATGTCTTTTTTATTATTATTATTACTCACTACTTAGTTGACCACCTATATCTATAGAGCAAAACTTAGATATAGTTAATTAGATATACCTATTAAAATTTTGCCACATGTCTAATTAAATAACTTAGTTAACATCGTCTCTCTCATCTCTTTCTCAATTAACTATATACCTTTGAACCTCCCTTATCTCACTCTCATCTCAAACCCTAAGCCATCCATTGCCAAATCTCTATGACTGCTGTCACTATGGCCACAATCACAGTGGCTTTATCGGGTTTGTTACTTCTCGCACAAGTCCAACCCAGAAACGAAACTCATGAGCTCCATCGCCATCAGAGGCAAAAAAGCACATCGTCAATGCCACTAGTCCTCCTCCTCCTCCTCCTCCTTTCTCTCTCTCTCTCTCTCTCTCTCTCTCTCTCTCACATATTTGAGGAACCTAAGAAATCATACATAAGGTACCGTACTTAAGTTTTGTTCATATAAGTTGTGTAAATATCCAATATCAAACTAGCAAATTTGTATACTGATTAGATTTTTTTAAAAATAGTAAGTTATTTATGTTTGTTTGTGTGGATTTGTCTAGAATTATATAACAATAACATAAGTCGGCCCCAAATATAAATTCTTAGTTCCACCCTTGTTTGGCATGTGATCCTCCAAATTGGTTCCTTATGTGTGTAGCACATAATCTTTTTAATGTAGTTAATGTCTTTTATTTTTAAATTATACTAGTCACAGACCCACGTGATTTGCAGGAAAATTTGATATGATTATTTTTTATTGGATAATTATTGAATTAATATAATAGATTGTATATTTTTAAAAATTCAATATGTGTTATTTGAAATTATGTTTTAAATTAGAAGTTTTTTTTTGTGTAATAAAATATTTTTTGTAGTTAGGTATCATATATAGTGAGATATATATGAAAACACAATGCAATTTATATATATATATATATATTAAATTGATAGTGTGAGAACTATTAGACCAAGTTGTAACTATGTATACTTTGTTTATTACTATATAGATGTATGCGATTCTACTCTTACGTATATTTTTCTCCAAAACATGGATCCACATCGATCACTTTCTTCCTCACAATTGAAACTAAGTGAAAAAGTAAATAAAGATAACTATGCAATGGATCATTATCAATAAATCATATATCATAAAGTGGAAATATAAAATAAAATAAAATGCAGAAGGAAAAAAGCTTCATAAGTACCCATACATAAAAACATTAATAGCATAATGATGCTTTAGAGTAAGTTATATTTTATCTTTTTCTTTATCTTTTTTTTTTTTTTGGACATTTTCAGTAAAAATGATCTACTAAGCAAAGTAAAAGCTTACCAAGAAAGTTCAAATTAACTAAAAATTTGATGGCGGAGATGCTAATTATTTGTAATAAAATGACCAAAATAAAAATAACAAATAGATTTGGGATGCAACAATACAAAATTATTACACTGAATATTTTTTGACTCTTTAGATACTCTACAAATAAAGCAACTTTATTCATATTTTGTCACAGTATAGACTATAGAGCGATTACAATGTTTATTATAATCCCTCCCCCCTTAGAGGTTATTTTATAAGCACTTTGATTGAAAACAAAGTATTCTTTTTATTTCTTTTTTATTTTTTGCCCAAAGGCAAGTCAGTCTACCAAATAATGCAAATGATTATCATAAGGACCTGCTACCATAGAGCAATTTTTGGTAAATGTTTGTTATATCAAACATTTGATGATATTTTAGGCTTAGATATTATAAATCCGGCTTCTCAACATAAGCCGAATGTCTCTCCACAATAAGTTTAATAAGGGGATTCTCCATAACATCACCAACCAGAGTCTTGTAATGGAAAATTGATATCTTTCCATTGCTTGTAACAACTACGACCTCACCTTTGCGAGTTAAAAGCTCCTTTGCCACAACCATATGCATCTTGTAATTTTTAAGAGCCATATCAGCATTCTCCAAAAGTATTTGCATATCTGTCTCTAGTTGTTTAGTCAGGTAGAGGAAAACTTCTAGTCCCATTTCATTATGAAATAACAAAAAGTCAAGGAACTTATAGCATATGCTTTCTATACAAAATTCTAGTAGAAGGGAGACTAATAGACCCTCCATTTTCTTCAAAACATAGGGGATTATGAAAGACCATACATCCTTTGCCTACCATTTTCTCTTTCTCAAATTCAGAATACCAAAGAAGCATATGATGCTAAAAACATTGTGAATACATCTCTGTTCAGTGGAAGTCCATTGGTAGACACATTCAAATTTGTAGCCATATATATATATATATATATATATATATATATATATATATATATATATATATATATATATATATTGTTTTGATATAAACTCAAATTTCTATTTTAAAAAAATACGTATTAACCCAAACCAAAATTCAACCAAAGCTGTAAGAGTGATTTGTGATGAGAAATTTTAAAAAATACAACACAAAAAAATTAAATAAAAAAACCATCAACATAAATTAGAGTTATAAGAAAGAACAAAAATCAAGGGGAGAGAGAGAGAGAGAGAGAGTCTTAGAGTTTTTGTGTAGAAAAAATATGGATTAAATGGAATAAATGATATCAAATTTATACAAAATAAGATGGGGAGAAGAAAAGTCAACATATAAGAAATAGGAAATGATGAAGGAAGTTTAACCGTAAAGTAAAAAGTAGTAGGGAGATAAAGAGGCAAAGAGGGAGAGGAAATATTGGAGGAAGAGAAGAAGAGTTTTTATTTTTATTTTTATTTATTTTTTATTTTAGAATATGAAGATGAAAAATTTAAATATTCAATTTTAACAATTACTTGAAATTAGAAAGAAGAAAATGAAAAGTTGAAATAAATTTGGATAGCTGAATATAGTTAAACATTTGCATTTAATGAATAGTAATATTTGTAATGAATTATTCAATTTTAACAAACACTTGAAATTATAAAGAAAAAATGAAAAGTTAAAATCAATTTGGGTAGCTGAATAGTCAAATATTTGCATTTAAAATAAATGAATAGTAACATGTTGAATAGTAATGGAGTTTATTAACAGGTTTGTCCATGAACTATATTTAATTATTTTATAAAAAAAAATAGAAAAATCATATAGGAACTTTATTTTTTATAAAAAGTATGATGTGGCTGATAAGGTGACTCAATATGAGTATAGTAATATTAAATTCCACGTCTCATCTTTTATATATAATATATATAGATATAGATTGTCACTAGGGCTCCATGTTAGTATAAATATTTAATTTTAGTGATTTTGTTTGTCACATCATACTTTACCATGGATCAGTTGATGGCATGAACATTTTTTTTACACATGCTTAAAAAGTATACAACTAAATTGAAATATTTGAAAGATTAGCAACTATTTGTTGATAAACTAAATGTATAAATAAACTTTTATTTAATTGATTAAAAGAAAAAGGAAAAGTATCCTAACATTTCTTCTTAAAGGTAAGTTATATGCATTATTAATGATTCATATATTTTGAATATATCATCTTACCTTTAATTTTATGAGAGTGACATGTCAAAAAGATGTCATTCTCCTCGGATAAAATTTTATGGAAGAAAAGAAAAACTCATAGATGTCACATTGCATCACATGACGATGACGCATTAGTTCTAAGTACCGGTCTCCTCTAAAAAGAGTTCTTTTTTTTGGTTGAGAGAGTTTAAAACTATGACGTCCGTTCTTGATGAACGCTCTTTATTATTATATCAAAATACCAATCAGTTTTTGATGTAGGCAGGGATTGAACCCTAAATCTCTTATACAACTATCAGAGACTTTATCAGTTGAGCTAACTGAAACCCACCCTCTAAAAAATGTTCTAGACCACACATTATCTAACAATTTTTTTTGTCACAATTTTAATATAACTGACTATAAATTATTAATTGTCACTTACTAATCATCATCTGTCATTTTTCCTTTACTAATCATGCTCCAAAGCCTATACCAGTAGGGGCAACTTACTCCATGACTCTCAAAAAACTTAGGGATATTTGATAATGTTGTTTTAATAAAGTTGTTTATATTTTTTAGAAATGCATATGAATAAAAAAATATATAAAAATACGTGTAATATTGTTTAAACATTTAAAACTATTGTGGTCCTCAATATTTTCATTCATACCAAAACTTATGTATTAATATTTTGATTATTTTCAGCCACGTAAGTTAAAGTTCCCAACTGTAATACATTGAAATTTGAAAAAACTCACTTGGTGTTGCTGGTCCTGGAAAAGCTTGACACGAATCCCAAAATGTCATAACTCAATTGCAAATTTGATAGTCTCACGACTCTGAAGTCGCCGGTCCACCACCGCAATTTCTTAAAAAAATAATAAAAAAAGAGATTCAGTTTTCTAGAGCATTTATTATTGAAAATTTTTAAGAAAGTTTTCTAAACCAACTTTTGGAGCAAACAAGGGTATTCATTAAAAGTGATACAAAAAGCGAGGAAAAGAATAATATAGTCTTCTCAAAAAACAAGAAATAAAGAATACGTGATAGAATTTGTCTGTGCCAACAGCTCATCATTCCCTTCGCTTTAATAGCCTCACATTCCAACAAGTTCAATCACAATTTCTTCACAACCTTCAACACAAAAATCCAGAGTAAAAAAAACTTACAATTACAAATGGTTCCTCGTGATCATATTGTGATGCTACCATTCATGGCCCATGGCCATCTCATACCATTCCTAGCACTAGCAAGACAGATCCAACAAAGAACTGGATTCACCATCACCATTGCCAGCACCAAGCTCAACATTCAATACCTCCGTTCCACCATTTCAACTGACTCAAATTCACAATCCCTCTTCAACATCAGATTTGCTGAGCTCCCATTCAACAGCACTGACCATGACTTACCACCCAACTCTGAGAACACTGAGAACTTGTCTCTCGGCAACATAGGAAAGCTCTTTCATGCCTCAATCAGTCTCAAGGACCCTGTCTTGCACCTTGTCAATGATATCATCCACCAAGAAGGGAAACCTCCACTCTGTATAATATCAGACGTGTTCTTTGGGTGGGCCACAGAGCTTGCAAAGAGTCTAAACACTGTGAATATTACATTCACCACTGGTGGTGCCTATGGAACCTTGGCTTACGTTTCTGTTTGGCTCAACCTACCACATCGCTCATCAGATTCTGATGAGTTCAAAGTCCCGGGGTTCCCTGAAAGCTACCGTTTTCATCGCTCTCAGCTTCATCAATATATAAGAGATGCAGATGGTAAGGACTTGTGGTCTAGATTTATGCAGACACAGATTTCACAATCTTTTGGGTCTATTGGTTGGTTGTGTAACTCAGTTGAGGAAATTGAACCATTGGGGTTCGATCTTCTGAGAAAGTATCTCAGACTTCCTGTTTGGTCTATTGGGCCTCTTATTCCTCCAGTGTTACTTAAGAATACATCATCTTCAGGTGTTTCCTTTTCTAAACAACATGCTGGAAAAAGACCAGGACTCACTACTGAAAAATGCATTGAGTGGCTTGATTTGCACGGTCCTGATTCGGTTCTTTACATTTCTTTTGGCTCGCAAAACACTATTGGTTTCTCCCAAATGATGGAATTAGCTATTGGGTTGGAGGATAGTGGAGTATCTTTCATTTGGGTCATAAGGCCACCCATTGGTTTCGACATGAAAAGTGAGTTCAGAGATGAATGGTTACCAGTAGGATTTGAAGAAAGAATGAAGCAAAGCAAACGAGGGTTGTTAGTGCGTAACTGGGCACCCCAATTGGACATTCTGTCACACAAATCCACAGGAGCATTTCTAAGCCATTGTGGATGGAACTCTGTGTTGGAGAGCTTAAGCCAAGGTGTGCCTATTCTAGGATGGCCTATGGCGGCTGAGCAAGCTTACAACTCAAAGATGCTGATGGAGGAGATGGGTGTGAGTGTAGAGTTGACTAGAGGGAGTCAAGGAATTATTGTGGGGAAAGAGGTGAAGAGGGTCATTGAATTGGTTTTGGAAAAAGAGGGTAAAGGCAAGGATATGAGGAATAAGGCTGTTGAGGTTAAAAAGCAGTTGAGGGCAGCGGTAAGTGATGAGACAGAGAATAAGGGTTCTTCTGTTAAAGCAATGGATGACTTTGTGAGAACCATTCTTTCCAAGAGTCAAGAGCAAGCAGCGTCCATTGAGGTTCAAAAATAAATGACCCAACTTTTTTTGTCATTGCGAATTGTGAACCTCATGTTCAGATGATATATGGTTGATTTAGTTTTTGGAATAATAATATTTAAGATTTTTTATTGCCTCAGCTGTAAGACTGGTGATAAATTGCACAACAGTTTTTTCTCTTGAGACAATAAAATTAAGGTGGAAGATTATAATATTTTATTTGAGTCTGTGTTTTATACTTTAATACAATGTTTGCTATTGTTGTTGAATAATAGACTCAAGTGATAGTTCAATTGTAATTGCATAGTCTCATCAAATTCACTAAGAATAGTCTGCAAAATAATCAAGACATACAAGATTTTCATTGCATGTAACCTGACTTATATCTAACCTCCCATCTTCTTGTTGTAATACCTTCCACAAGCTTTATCTTCAAAGTGATTTGCTGCCAAAAGCCGAGACGTTGACAGTCAAGCTAATTTATTAGTTACTTCAAGGCTACTTGACGATTTGCTATAATATTTGTGGTTTTAGTATGGCACTCCAACAAACATGAATTGTGTTCGAGCTAGAATATTAACTAAATTAATGATTAATAAAATAAATATTATTTAACTAATACTTTATTATATAAAGGTTTATTTAAAGTTTTCGCCTTGGCTCTCAAATTGCATTGGTCCGGCCTTCGAAATAAAGTAAATGATTTTGGTAACAGGAGAGATAGGGTCACTGTCAAATTGCATAAAAAGATGTCTCAAGCAAAGAGTTAGGTCGACTCAACAAAACTGGTCAATTTTAGGCTCAACCTGCAGTGTGTTGAAGTTTGTTTATTTTGTATAAGGTTTATTGTGATTCTTGAGCTTGGAAATGTTTGATTAGCCATTTGGTTTTTGAAACCCAAAATTTCGTTAAGATTTGCTATGGAAAGCAAGAGAAGTAGTTTTGTGAACTACCATTATGATTTTTGAAAGTGCATGTGAAGTACTTTTTTCATTAAAAGAGTAAGTTTTGCAACAATTAGTTTTCAGTAACCGATGGTTAAGTAAATGAGAAAGTTAAGGGAAAGATAATTGAATCTTAAAACTTTTATCATCCAAAAAACAAAAAAGAAAAATAATTCTTAAAAAAAATTTCTATTTAGTTATTAAGTAAAAAAGATACAGCCAAATGATTGCACAAGACCTTTTTTCTTTTTGTGCTCTTTTGGGTAAATTTTCTTTTTGTGTTTAAACCATATATATATATATATATATATATTTTTTATTCTTCAATGAATTTGATTGATACTGTTTCTAAAACTTCTTCATGTAATATTATTATTTTCGTCTTTAAAATTTGAATGAAATTCATTTTTTTCATTCACTCCATTAACTTTTATTAGGTGTGTAATAGTGTTGATGCCCATTTTTGGCTAAAGGGCCCGATGGCAGAAGAAGCCCAACAATATGAGAAAGATGAAGAAAGAAAACAGCAAAGTAAAGACCACTCAGCCCAAATGATAGGAATGATGGTGCATAAGCCCACATAATAACAAAGTGGCTCCAAAGAAAGCAAACAGGCCAAAGAAGCCCCAAAGAACGAAGTAGTAAGTCCGTGAGAATTATAAGAAATAAAAAGAAAGCAAAAAGGGGCCCGAGGAGCCTAAAGAAAGGAATTGGTAAGTGGGATTGGTTCGAAGGCCAATAAATCCAAAGGTAAAGGACGTGGTAGTAGGGCTGGGGAAGCTCAAAGGATTTAGCAAAAGCCCATGGGAATGTAAGAAGCAATGTTATGAATACTGTTTCGGTGGCCGTTTTGGTTTGTCTATTAAAATGAAATATTTCGGTAACGGTCTATTTCGGCCTACCATTTTATACTGTTTTGGAATTGCCCGCTAATATATATATATATATATATATATAATTACAATTATTTTGACATTAACTAATGAACTCAATTGAGAGGTTTGAAAAGAAATCTTAGTCAACTTATCCAAGTAGTTAGATGGTTTAAAAAAAATATATTAAATCAGAATAATTGGGTTCCTTCTCAAAAAAAAAAAAAATCAGAATAACTGGGTTTTTTTTTTTTTTTTTTTTTTGTTAATAAACATGAATGTTGGGCATTATACAATATGAAGCTTCCAAGAAATTACCAACCCCACGTGATGGTCTTTTCAATGGCTTCCTATTTCTACTTTTTATACTATTTCATCTTTTTTTACTTATATACTTTACTTGGATTGTGTGGTCAACTCAATAAAGCAAATAAAACGCTACTCCTTGCTCTGCTAAAAATCTGTAACGCCATCTCAAGTTCACTTCTCAAAGATCTTCTCAGCTGGGTTCTGACGGAATCTTTGCAAAGATATGGGTTCTAACTTCTAAGAGGAAGCATACAGCCATATATAAATGACAAATCTCATTACCGTGAGCTTTTCTTGAGAAGTGGAGCTAAAAAGCTATAATGCTATTTTAGCTCCATTAATGTATCAAAAAAGCCTTGCAGCAGTGAAGACAAAGTTAAAATTTTTTGTTGATTTGCTATAGTACACATCTATCTATAAATGTGCACTGTAGCAAACATCTAAAAAGAAAAAATAATTTTTTATTCAACCTCCAATTAAAATAATACTAGTTTTTTTTTTTTTTTTTTCATCTCACCATCCTCTCTCTTACTCTCAAGCTCCCATTTGAGAAATTTCTCTTAAGCTATCACCTCTTTGAAACTCCCAAGCTCACTCTCACCATCTCTCAAGCTCAAGCCGAAGCTCAACCCACCGCCGTCCTAGCTGCCGATTGCCTCAGTGCTTGCTCGCCGATCAGTGCTGCTTCATAAGACCCACACTGGCATCAGTGTTGCTTCACCAGACCCACGTCGGCATCAGTGCTGCTTCACTAGACCCATGCTGCCGATCGGAGTGCTTGCTCGCCGATCGGGTGGGTTTCTAGTGATTTTTTATTTTGTTTGGTATGGGTTGAGGAAAAAAATTGGAGATTTTGGTTTTTTTTTTTTTTTTTTTTTTTGCTTTCTGTGTACTGGTGGTGGTGGTGGTGGTGGTGTTGTTGGTGGTGGTTGTGGGTGTGGCTGATGGGAGAGGTGGTTGTGGCCGGTTCTATGTATGTTTTTTTTAGTGAGATATATTATTTTATTGTAGTGGTTATATTATTTTATTGTGATTTTTATATTATTTTATTGTGTTGAAAGCTAAAATAGATCACTGCTACAGCATGTGTGTAGGTAAAATAGATAAAGTAACTTCTGGTGGAGCTAAAAAGCTAAATTTTTAGCTCCACTGCTGTGAATGCTCTTACTCTGCTAAAAATCTGAAACGCCATCTCAAGTTCACTTCTCAGAGATCTTCTCAGCTGGGTTCTAATGGAGTCTTTGCAAAGACATGGGTTCTAACTTCTAAGAGGAAGCATTAAGCCATACATAAATGATAAATCTCATTACTGTAAGCTTTTCTTGAATTTTGTTTTTCTTTCTTATCTTCTTTTTCCTTTTGTTTTTTTTCTCTTGATTTTTTTCTTCTCACCTCCTCATCCTTCCTTTTATTTTTCCACCTCACCATAGCTCATAAGATTTTTCCTTGTATTCTTTCAATTTTTTTTCACATGAAACTCATTCCGGCCGAATCCATAATTTCGGCTGGTATTTCCCGAAATCACCCGAAACGGCCGGAACACCCCAGAATGACCCGGAATTTGTTCCAAGGTGGAACAAAGGGATATACCATTCCAGTTAACTTGCTGGAACGGTATTTTCTGGCCATACCGGCCGAAACGAAATAAAATTAATAACACTGGTAAGAAGTAGGAAAGAATGAAATGGGCCAAGGATGCCTAAAGAATGAAATGGTCTGAGGACGTTGAAGGAATAAAATGGGTTGGGGGAAGCCCTAGATATTGCGTGAACTAATCCTATAGAAATATTAAGCAGTGGAAACTGAAGGAAGAAATAATATATGTGAAACTGGCATGATAGACACTTAAATCTGCAAGCCCAGAAGTAATAAGGTAAATAAAGGTAAATGATATCATAGCAGGAACAATGTAGTGGTGTGGCAGAAGAACCAGCTAGCCCATAGACAAGGGATGAAAGGAGACATAGGTCGAATTAAAGAAGAGGAAGCCCACACCCAAGCAATGTCCAGCCCAAGGAAAGGATGAGATGTAGAGAATGAAGACCTAATGACTCATCCACACCACAAGAGTTAAACAAGTCCTAGAGCGTGCAGCAGAGTTAGACAAACCTATAGGCAATGGCAAACACATGAACACCAGAAAAGCAAGGGACTCATATGGGAGTGGAGCACACACACAGAGCTCAGGCACCACTTACTTCTACCTAGCCAATACAGGGAGGTGGGCCATAGGTCAGAGGTAAGAAAGGGTGTATTCTGGTGGTGGGGAGAAGGGGGAGCCTATTTTGGGGTTCCCGCTCAAGCTCTTTTGGGAGAAATGTCCTGCTGGGATGATATCCCAACCAAAAGAGACAAACATGAGTTGGAATCACTAGGTGCATGCTATAAAGGTTGGTAGGAGAGAAGCCTAGCCCTTATCTGGATGGAAGTACCAAGGGAAGTAAAAAAACAAAACAAAACTACTTTTGTATGGCCAATGGCAGCCCAGGAAGGGCACCCACAACAGGCAAAAGCGATTAAGGGGTAAAAATGGTAAATTTTGTCATGGCAGGCAGTATAAAAGACCATAGATGTGCATAGTTAAGAACAACACGGAACAACAGAGAAGGAAAGGGAATAACAACGGAAAAGAAAGAAAAACAAGAAACATAAGTAAGAAAACAAGAAAACCGAGAGTAAGGAAGAAAATATGAGTGATAAGAGTAAAAGCATGCACCAATAGGCTACCAACTTCTCTCCCTCTTAATAGCCCACTCTTTAGTAAGTCAAGAAATTTTTTTTTTTTTGATAGGAGTAAGTCAAGAATTTAAGATCAAGCCACTTAGGTCTATTTTCCAAAACGAGTAATCTTTACAGCAGGATCCCCCTTTGAGGTTACCCACATTGGAGGTTGATTCCCTTCTTGGACTTAAATCTGCCAAAGGGTCAAGCCCATTCTTTCAACAGACTGATCTTATTTTCTTTTGCCATGGCTGTTTAAAAGCTAGTGTGACTTCTTTTTGCTATTAATCTATTACATTATCATACTTCTCCTTTGTGGAATTGTTCAAGTATTATTGTTGTCAATAGGAATATTTTAGTTAAAGTATTTTAGCTATTTTGCTGTATTGTGTTTTTCCTACTATAATGTTTTGTAATAGTATTTCCTGCCATAGACACATGACATGCTCAAGATTCTTGCCAGGGCTCTAACTTGCACACAAGCTGGTCTAAGGTGTCTTTCAATTAGGCTAGTCTCAACTCTTCTACCCATAATCATAGGGCTATAGTACGGCAGGAGTGATTCAACCTAAGACACAAAAAAAGGCTCACCACAAATAGAATATATTAACTTTTATTAGGTGTATAATAGTTAATAGAATATTTAGGTTGTACTATTTTTAGCACTAGGTAATTTGGAGTAATGCTTGGGACACATAAAAGTGCACAATTTTGTGCCACAACTTGCCACGTGGCAACGTGGCAAGTTGTGGTGGCCCATGTGGGGACACACCTCCACCACTTACAAATTGCCACATGGCGAATTGTGGCATAAAGTTGTGCACTTTTATGTGTTCCGAGTATTTCTCCGTAATTTGACATGTCCAACTTTTGCCAGTAATTTTATATTTAATATAAAAAAAAAGTGACGGGTATGGTTTTTCCTTCACTTATCCTGCTTTTCTTCAGCTGAACCAGCTCTGGAATCTTGAAGCACGTAATTAAAACAATTTGTGCGCATTGTGATGGAAGAACGTTCAGGGGGCCAGTGATAGTGGTTGTAACTCGTAAGGCCATCTAGATTAGCTGTAGAGGCTTCTCTCAATGGATATATTATTTTGTATAATATATATGTTTTTTTTTTTTTTTTTTGGTTAAACTAGAATTTCATTCAACTAAAGAAGCACAGTAGCAACATCAGAGTTAGGACAAATCCTAACATGGTACAGACCATACAAATCCGAAAGATAACAGTCACACAAACAGGGAGAGAGAGGGAGGGGGGGCGGCATTGTAATACATTATATTAGCATCAAGCTGTTTGTCTCCTACTCTAGCAAGACCATCAACACAATGGTTTGTTTCCCGGTAGTAATGCGTCACTTTAACTTGCGGAACTTGGGAAATTAGGAGCCTGCAGTCAGCCACCATAGTAGAATTTACAGCGTTAGTATTGCTAGAATCATTCATCAAATTAGCAATAATTTTAGCATCCAACTCAATTTCTAGAGCATTGATTTGAAGATTTTGACACATGATCAGACCATCCCTCAAGGCCCAAAGTTCAGCTAGGAAACTTGTTGCGGTTCTAATACGCCTAGAAAAAGCATGAACCCATAAACCTGCATTGTTTCAGAGTATACCCCCACCACCTGACATACCAGGATTGCCTAGCAATGAACAATTAGTGTTAAGTTTAAACCATCCCCTTTGAGGTCTCTCCCATTTGATGAGCTTTTCAACTCGAAGCTTGCTGGCAGCCATGTTCTAAGCACAGAAAACATACTCAGCTGCTTTTTGGATGATTTCTTTATGGATTGCTTGACTAGTGGGTAGCTTTTTGAAAACCACCTTGTTTCGGTGCTGCCATAATATCCATATTCCAAAGGCAAATAAAATGTTCCAAGGGATTTAAAGGTATCCAGTCCTTTTCTCTAATTTGCAATTTTTTTCCAACCATGTACTAGTATTTAGAGAGAAAAAATCTGAGCTAAGTTCTCCCATTCCTAAATTCTGCCAATAGTTGGAGGCAAAGCCACAATCCCTTAGGAGGTGAAGGATTGATTCAGAATCTAGCAAACATATTAGACAGATTGTAGAGATAGGGATACCTCTCGAAGCAAGACACTCTTGAATGGCTAAACTTTTATAGGAACACAGCCAAATGAAAGATTGGATCCTCGGCAGCACCTTGAACTTCCAAATCCATTTACCATTAAATGAGATTTGATGATCAATTTGATTGCTTGCCAAGAGATAGGCACTATTTAGATTAAAAACCCCATTAGAAGTGGCAACCCAAATAAGTCTATCCTCCTCATCAACAACACAGGCACGAGGCATAGCTTGAATCTCTAATTCAATCGCTAATGGTATCACCATAGAAATTTTCCCTCAATCCCAACCATTCACTGCAGCAATATCCCCAACTCTCATCTCTTCTTCCCCTCTGTTAAGAGGCCCTTGGATAAGCTGTCACAAAGGGCCATAAGAGGTCCAATTGTCCAACCAAAATCTTAAATTGCTGTCCCGGCAAAGGCTCCATCTCATGCCTTCCTTAAAGACTTCCATTCCTTTCTTCATTCCTTTCCAAATATGAGAACTTGGGAGAGCATTCTCAGTATTGGAAGCAACCTTTCTAGGAGACAGGTACTTGTTCCTCATACCATAGGGCGTCTTTTTCGGTATAAAGTCTCCAATTCAACTTAGCTAGATAAGCCAGGTTCCTGCCTTTGGCAGTTTGTAGACCAATGCCACCCTTCACCACAGGCCGGGTCACTTTGTTTCAGCCCACCCAATGCATCTTCCTCCTTTTACCATCAGATCCCCAAAGGAAATTTTTGTTCAATCTATCCAAACTATCAAGAATTCTTGTAGGAAGGAGAGTAGTTTGCATGACATAGGAAGGAATGGCACTAGTAGAGGCTTGAATAAGGGCTATTCTACCAGTAAAGGAGAGGAGGTTTGCCTTCCAACCAGCAAGCTTTTGGTTAACACGATCCAGCACAAAGTTTAAGTCTTGATTAGAAGACCTAGCATGCCTCATTGGAAAACCTAAGTAAGTGCCCAGGTTTGGAGTTGAATGGAACCCAAGAATTTCACAAAGAGCATCTCTATGATCTCTATCTACATTAGGCGAGAAAAATACTTTGGATTTGGTGGAATTTATCTTCTGCCCTGAAATCATGCAAAATTTATCGAGAGCTTCTCTAATACTGGTACAGTTGATTGTATCTGCCTTAGTAAAAAGGAGAAGGTTATTAGCAAAAAATAAATGGGAGAAAGTCGGGCCACTAATCGAGGCTTTCATTGGTTTCCAAATTTTCTTGGAGCATTTGTCCTCAATAATTCTACCCAACACCTCCATGCACAATATGAATAGATAAGAAGAGAGTGGGTCTCTTTGCCTAATACCCCTTAAAGGGAGGAAGGGGTTAAGGGTACCACCATTGAAAAGGATAAATGTAGAAGTTGAAGATACACAGCTCATAATGAGTTGGATCAACTTCAAAGGAAAATTTGCCGCATTCAAGACATTTCTTATAAAGGACCATTCCAATCTGTCGTAGGCTTTTTCTAAGTCGATTTTAATAACCATGTAGGCAACACTTCCTTTTTTCCTACTGATAGAGTGAATAATTTCCTAGGCAATAATGGCATTATCCACTCCCTTCCTGCCTGGGACAAAAGCCGTTTGGAACGAAGAGACAAGCTTATCCAAATATGGTCTAATCCTAGCCACTATAATCTTTGTTATGATTTTATACACTGTATTGCAGAGACTGATGGGTTTGAAGTTCCCAATGGTTTCTGGACCCTTAATCTTCGAAATAAGGGCAATGTAAGTTTGGTTGAGGGGCGTTGGAACTCTTTTCTCTGTGAAAATATTCTTGATCTTGTCTGAAATAGAACTGCCCATTAGCAGCCAAAACTTCTGGAAAAAACCCGCATGAAGGCCAACGGGCCCTAGAGCCTTGAAAGCCTTTAGAGACCATAAAGCATGGCAGATTTCCTCATCTGTCACTGGAAGATTGATGAGTTGGGCCTCCTTAATGGATAGATGAGGGTTATCCAGGTCATAGCCAGGAGCTAAGAGGGAGGAGATATCAAGCTCAGTAGTAAAAAGCTTCAGGAAGCTGCTACGAACAAATTCCATGACTTCGGGGAGATCATTGATCCACTCACCTTGAGAATTTTTCAGGTTTAGGATTTTGTTATGCTTCCATCTGATGAGAGTAGAGACATGGTAAAAGGAGGTGTTGCGATCACCTTAAACCATCTAGTTGATATGAGATTTCATGGCCTAAAGCTCCTTTTCTTGGTTGAGAATTAGCGAGAGATCTATCTGAAGCTTCTTTTCGAGATTGATAAGAGAACTAGAAGGTCTATCTGCCATGGCTTTTTGAATGCCATTCAAGCGCGCCGATATCCTTCTCTTTTTAGCAAAAATATTACCAAAGTGGGTCTTGTTCCAAGTTGTGATCTCTCTTGCAAATCTTAATATGGACTCATTTAAATCAGAATGGTCTGACCAAGCACTATGAACAACATTAGAGATGGAGTCATCAGACAACCAGAACCTTTGAAACCTGAAGGGCCTCCTAAGCTTGATATTGGAGTGAGGCTTAAGCTCTAATAGTACAGGGCAATGGTCCAAGGAACATCTTGGAAGATGGGTGACTTGTGCTTCTGGGTACATGACACACCAGTTAGGATTTGCAAAGTACCTATCCAGCCTCTCTTGGATGAAGGTGGTGAAGTCCTGCTTATTAGTCCATGTGAATCTAGGCCCCTGGAACCCAAGATCTGCCATGTTGCACATGTCTAGACATTCTTTAAATAGCATAGCTCTAGAGGGAATAATAGGTCTACCACCAAACTTTTCATCATTAGACAACATTTCATTAAAATCCCCATCTATCACCCAGGGGAGATTATGATTATTTGCAACAATAACTAGATTATTCCAAAGTAAACATCTCTCTCTAAACCTGGGACTAGCATACATAGTAGTGAAAATCCAGTTAAGGTTAGAGGATCTAACCTTTACAAAGGCATGGACCTCCTGTTCTGTGCTAGCAAGGTTAGAGATTTCCACTCTGTCAGTATCCCAGAGAAGCCACAGGCCACCAGTGAACCCAGTAGTATCCGTGTGAATAGCTCCTTGGAATGGAAGCTTGTCTGTGACTTCTTTAGCTCTATCACCACCTAGGTGAGTTTCCATCACCACCAAAATTGCTGGATCATAATTGGAGACCAAATCTCTTACATTCGAAAGGAAGGAAGGCTTTAAGGCCCCTCTGCAATTCCAAATTATGATATTCATCATAATAAAATGGTTTGGAGAGGGTAATCATCAACAGGAGGCAGGGACATCACTTCCTCCCTCAAGTTCCATCCGGTCAGGTGCATCATCTCTCTGGAAACACCTGTCCTTGGCATCAGAGTAATGTACTGTAGAAGAACTCCCATCTTTAGTTCTCTTGAGCAATACTAGAGGTTGAACTCGACTGTGGGGTGAAGCACTTGGATTAGCTTCGTGGTGTTCCTGATCCTCATCACTGAGGTTGAGATCGGATTGAAATCCAGAGTCCTCCTTTCTGGCAATTGTGGGCTTTGGTCGAATTCGCATAAGATTGGCACTGGAGATGGCTATTGCACATTCTTCCATACGACTATTCTGGTCTCTGACAGCGAGATCTTCTCCGTTCTTGCACTGACATGGGTTGGATTGACTCTAATTTCTTCAATCACTATCTCTAGGATTTCGATGACTTTGCTCTCCACTAGTATTGCCTATCTCTCGTCGAGCTTCACTAGAGAAAGTAAATTGTCCATTGGGGGTTCATTTAAGGGGGGAAGAAAAGTTCTGAAATTGGTCCCAGACATAGCAGAAGTGAGGGGAAGACTAGAG
This sequence comes from Quercus wislizeni, assembly GCA_023055345.1. Taxonomy (NCBI): domain Eukaryota; kingdom Viridiplantae; phylum Streptophyta; class Magnoliopsida; order Fagales; family Fagaceae; genus Quercus; species Quercus wislizeni. The sequence continues at coordinate 37,269,944 of JALGQJ010000003.1, forward strand.
GAAGCGGTTGAACCTTTAACATGTTTTACTGGAGTAGAGGCCCTAGTGTGTGAACTACCAATTCTGCCCTTTGGACCACGGTTGGGCTTAAGTAGCTGATTTGTGGTGGGCTTCTCCTAATGCAGCCCACTGGAGCTGCCTTTCTCCTCAATTGATTCCGTAAGCCCAGTCGTTTTTCTTTTCCCATCTTTGGAAAAGCCCATTTTGAGGCTAGTCATTTGATCCTTATTGGACACGTGGTTGTCACTGTGCACTATTTTCTGAAATTCAGCTCCACTACCTTTCTTGGCATTTTTTGTCTCTTGTTTCTTGTGTGTCACAACTAGCCAAGGACTGTACCCATCTTCTTCTAGATGTTTTGGAGCAGATTTGTCATCGCTCACAAAAACGGAGTTCGTGCCTGTACTACCATCCTGATCATTCCTCTCCACTACATCTGCCACTTTGTCCTTTTCCTAACGTTCAATCACCGGAGGTTTGATCGTGTATTGGCAAGCCTCTCGGTGATGACCAACTCGGCTACAGGAAAAGCATAACTTGCTTATCCCTTCATAAACAATGGACTGCTAGAATCTCCCTATCAAGATTGTGTATATTAAAGGCTTGTTAATATTCACCTGAACATAAAGCCTAGCGTATGGGTATCAATGCGCAGCTTTGTTCCGATGCCGTTACCAATTTCCTTTAACGCTTCTAAATCATAATACTCAATCGGCAGTTTCGGTAGCCTGACCCACACTACAATAGACGCAATATCTGCTGTGTCTGGCCTAAAGTTTGGCTCCCATGGTCTAACAGAGAGGAAGTGCTCTCTTATGAACCAAAGGCCGTTCTTTAGAACCAGGTCATGGTCCTCTTTCAATGAAAATCTGACAAAATAAAAGTCACAGCTCAAATCGACGTAGTCCAATTTTCTGATAGGCTTCCATAGAGAAAGAATCTTGGAGTGTAGAAAGCTAAACCCTACAGACCTACCATACACCTTGATAATGAGGGCATTGGACCAATGAGCTCTGATCCTTTGCTTCAGGCCTTTCGAAAGGTTGACAGTAGCAACCCCTTGTCTAAGAGCTTCAACCTCCGAATCTGACTCCATAACGTCATCCACATACTCTGAAAAATCAAACGCCTGTGTGTAGGCCCCAGGGATTTCGCTGATTAGTTTGTCTTTAAAGGTCTGTTTAGCTCCATGGGAGGGGTAATGGTTATGAAGACTAGCACCAAGCAGACTAGCCTCCAAGACAGTCTCAGATTGGTGGGATTCCTTGATCTTTTTATTGTTGCGATTCAGCTCCGCTTCCTCTTCGCAAGAGAGTTCTTGAGAGCTTTTGGGAGCCATCTTTTAACTATTAGACTTTATATAATATATATGTTGCATGCGACATATGATATCCTCTCACAAAAATGTTGTTGCATGTAAAATGTTACAATAATATCACCTCATCTCAAAGGTGATGCATAACTTCTTTGTAGTAGCTTAAGACCTATGATCTAATTGTCTCAAAGCAATGTTGTGAGCTTCCCTTCACGGTGGTGCCCTAGACACAAGGAATTTAAGAATATTATTGTAAAAATGTTGTAGATGTAGCACTTCTCTTAAATGATGGATAAAAAATGCTAATGTGGCTAACAAGTAAAATTTCAAATATATCTACAGGTAAAATTTCTTCCGTAACTAGAATCCCTAATCAAACACAGGATCTCAATTTTTACATACTGCCCACAATCCAACCACTTTCTAGTGCCCACAAGGGCCACAACTCTGATGATTGAAGTATTGAATCCCTTTGGAGTTCTCCTTGTTGGGAAACAAGAATGATAATGAATGGAAGAATGTAAGTACAACATAGTAGATATATGGATCCATTATAAGAGGGGTTGGAGGGACTGGGGAGCAGATTTAATTTTTGAGGAAATCGTTATAATTAAAAGATTCATTGAGTTTAGTACACAGGGAGCGAATAATTCTTTCCAAAGGGCAAAAAACGAGTGCAGTACTACTTCCTTATTTTGATAGCTACAAACAGCCATTCCAAACTTGTGCGGCCTTAAATTAGGACTATCGTTGTGAAACGGAATCCAGCCCAAGTGCTTTGACTCCAATGATATGAAAGCGTCTCCCATAGGAAGAAAAATACCCAAGCGTTTGATTAGGGATTTTGATCCCAAATTTTACTGGTAAACATTCTCTCTCTCTCTCTCTCTCTCTCTCTTGATGTGGTAGTACAAATGGAAGTCTAGCCATTAGTCACATCAGCATCACTTAACAACATGGATTATTTTGACATAATACCTAAATATTAGGACTAAATTAACAAATTTGAAATGTTAAAGCTTCGTTTGGGAGTTCATGAGAGAATGGAATGGAATGGAATGATCATAAGGGAATGAAAAGGAATGGAATAGAATAGAATGTATTTAAGCAAGGGAAAGGAATGGAAAAAAATGGAATGGAATGAAATTAAGTAACTTTTATTGGATGTTTTAAAATAAAAGAATGGAAAGGAATGCAAAAGAATGAAATGTAAGTAATCTTGTTTGGGAGTAACATAGAGGGAATGAAATAGAATCATTTTATGACAATATTACTATTAGACCCCTATTTTAAAATAAAGGGTTGAAAATATAGGGGTATTTTGGAAGTTTTAGTGAAAAATTCATTAAATCTAATTCCATTCCCTCCCATTCTTCCCAATTTTAGGGGGAATGAAAATTTGAGGTTTTAAGGGATTAAAGAGGAATGAGCGTTCACTTCTAACCATTTCATTCACTTCCACTTAAACTCCCAAACAAAAAAAGGGAAGAATATTCTAAAATTATTCTTTTCATTCCTTTCCTTTCCATTCCATCCCATTCCCTCCTCCCAAACGATGGCAAAGGACCAAATTAACATATAGCTTAAACATTAAAGACAATATACGTAATTTACCCTAAAAGTAAGTATTGGGTAAAGGTGGCAAAAAAATGATATGAGAAAATGTTTTATTCGGAGCTAGCAGAAAAGGGGTTATTTACGCCACCAATCAGGAGCTGCCACGTTAGATATTCAATGAGGCCTCAGTACATTCTATTACACAGGATTGTAGCTCAAATAAAACCAAAATCATCAAACATGTTCTAATCAGAAGCCCTTACCTGGAGAAACAACACTAGCACCAACACCTCCTCTCCTCTGACCAATGGAGCTCCTCCTTGTCACTAGAGCCTCCGCGGCACGTTCTGAGATAGCGCCCACGCATCCAAATACTATGATTTGTTTTGATTTCTCCTTTATTGTTTGATTAGTTATTTCCCCAAAATTTAGGTTTTGAAATTTTGATGGTTTTGGGTTATTTTTTGGATATCAATATGTTCATATTGGTATAGGTTTTGTTGATTTATATGGATTTTGCTTCTTTTTTTTTTTTTTTTTTTTGATATTTTCATGGGTTTTGATTAGATTCTTAAGTGATAGGTGCTGCGACTTAAATAATGCTCCAAAGTACAGGATTATTGTGAAGTAATAACTCGGTAAGTTCGAGGTCGAATCCACAGGGAAAAGGGAATTGATTAGCAAACCACAAGAGAATAAAACTAAAATAATAAAGTTTAATTGAAGATATTTTTGATGGTTTAGTAAAGGTAATTTAAATTGAGAGAAAATAACAATATATTAAGGCGCTAAGATTTAGGAATCCACACACAACACATCCATTGGTAGTCTTAACAATCTTTATTTTATAACTCAACTAAAATTCATACGAAGGATGATCTTAGTTGGATGATTTAACAATAAGAACTCAAGAATTAATTGTCTAAGATAGTTTCATGAAATTGATTGATTTTAGGCAAAACAAAACTAGTGAATTAGTTCGTAGGGAATATTAAGCATTTAACGTACCCGGAGTCTATAATAAATCAAAGCATTATATAAAACTAAACACTTTTTTAGATGAGCAAAACAATCAAAAACATAAAAACATAAGCATTAAAACCAATAAATAATTGTTAAGAACATACCAATAAACGGTTGGGTTTTACCCATTACCTTAGCAAGGCTTTTAGCAAGCCATAACACAAATAAAATTCTTAAAATTGTAAAGAAACTTTAAGAAAATGTAAATTATGTTCTACAGCAGCTCCCTTCTGAATTTTTACCTAAAGGGCCTTTAAATAGGTCAAGGAATCATATTACAAATTGAATTCCCGTTTGAAGAAAATCCCAGGTTATGAGGTTTCACTTAACCGACGTTTTCGGCCCATTTAAATTCAGAATTATGAATTTCGGTGAACTAAAAAGTTGTAGACCTTTAAGTTAGTTTTCCAGTCCAACTTGAATCATCTCAATTGGAGATCTGATCCGAAAGTTATGCTCCAAATACTAACTAGTGCGCAGGCTGGAATCCTAATCCGAATTAGACTTAGATTTGGTGCAAATTTCCTTTGATTTTTTGCTCCAATTGGACTCGAATTTAATTGGGTTGGCCTTCTTTGACTTCATCATGACCCTTGTAAAAGTAAAGTCCATTAGCTTTATTCTTTGCACAAATCCACTTATTTAATTTCATTATCCTACAAAAGACAAATTCATGCATTAAAATTCAATTAAGCACAAAATTGATTATTCAACATTATTCCAAAACCAACTATAAAATGCATGAATTAACTTAAAATAAGCATGGTAATGATTTCTAATAATGATATAAATATGCAAAATTAAGCCATTATCAATAGGCCACCCACCTCTACATGTATCCATGCAAGTTGATTAGATTCTTAAGTGATTCCATGGTATTTTCACATGGAAGATTGTCTGCTCATCTGGCATCATTGATGAAGAAGAGACAATTGAGGAGCGAATTCCAAGGTTACCAAAGGAGCCTAGTTTGATGAAAATGCCCAAAAATGTGGTCCATGCATTGCCCAGTTGAAATCGTTTGGGAATTGGGAGTTTAATTATTACATAAATTTAAGAATGATACATCAAAATTGTTTGTTGATTGGAATCTTTGGATTCCTCTCTCAGATGAAATCTTTAGTCTATTTGTCCAAATATGCTTCTGTTAAGATATATGTGAATCAATGTTAGGAACATATGTCAATATAGAATTGGCTAATCTTTTGACAAAATGCACTTTACTTGTAATTGGGTAAATCTAGGATGTGTTTAATACTTCAAAGAACAAGGTTTCAAGATCAAGTGTTAAAGCCATGCAAGTCTATCCACGAAACAAGTGAAGAAGTACTAGATTTTAAAGCTCGACTACTAGTATCTATCGAGGTTTAAAAGGCTGTTGAAGCCCGATGCTCGACAGCTTCTCGATAGAGAAGCTATCTATTGAGGTTTATGAAATTCAATTTTTCTGAGCTGATTTGACTCCAATCCGTGAATAGATGTTTGGGTTTTCTTTTCTCACAACCCTAAACATATATAAGGATTGTTTTAAGGGCCGTCAAAGGTTGTGCAAGTATGAAGCAAAATTGTGTTCATGTAAATTGTGACCGGAGATAGAATTTGCCCTAATTCATCTTTCTCTTGAAGAAGCTATTGTGTTTGTACACCGTAGGGTTTTGTAACCAAGGAGCTTCGTGATCTTTATCGTATTGATGAATTGAAGAACTTTGCTACCAACATCTTTCTCAAGTTGGTTTGTAAGCCGCATACTGGGATTTACACATTGAATTAGTTAGTCACATACAGGGAACCGTGTATTAAAAAGAGAGATTATCACTACAGAACAAGTCCAATTGGGTATTGAGATAAGGGTTCAACTGTAGGTTGGTATAAGGTATTCGGATTTCTTTACTTGTAACCACTTGTTGTGATAATAGTGAATTCTCGGGAGTGGTGATCTTAAAATCACCCAGTGAGGTTTTTGCCGTGTAGGTTTTCCTTATTTATAAACAAATCAACTCTTCAATTTATTTTCCGTTGCACTTTAACTTAGTTGGTGATTTGTTTGTGCTACCACGCGTATTGCATGCTAATTGAATTAATTAATTAACTTGGCTAATTAATTTTTTAATTCATCACAAAGGGTCAATACATTCTTGGCTTGTTAGCTTCCAAATGTTTCTATTCCATCATTTAGTTAATTAATATAAACATATCAAAAGTGTGCATTATGACATTTCTTGAAACTAAAAATGGTAGAAATTGTCACATTTGATATGTATCTATGTTTGAAATGGATGCATTCAGAGTTTCAGACAGTTATACTTAGCAAGCTTCCACCAATTTTTAGGTGTTTGATAGTAGAAATGGTTGAGTTCAACCAAAGTAATCTTGGTTGAGAGAAAACGTTTGGATCACAACTATTGAAATAAATTTGGAGATAACTCTTGAAAGCAACAAAGTAGATACTTTTGGAAATTCAAAATTTGGAATGGCTTGACAGAATTGAAATTGGAAATTGACATGCTAGCACCATATCTGTGGTGACCTAACATGTAATACTGGGCATGGCTTGTCCAAACATATGACTAGAACCCAATCCCCTGTTTTGACTATAGGGAACTTTATTTTCTTTTTTCTCTCACCTTTTATTTTTATTATCAATGTGTTGTTGATTGCATACTCAACTCTGATTTATGTCATTAACTCATCTCCCCAGCAAGTTTCACTTTTATCTAGTTGAGGTTTCCACATTAGGTATGTGTAAATTGATAGAGTTGTGTTGTTAATATTTTTTTTTTTTATTATTGCTTGCTTCATCCAATGTAAACAGAGTTGTCAAGCAATAATAAAAAAAAAAATATTAACAACACAACTCTGTCAATTTGCGCATACCTAATGTGGCAACCTCAACTAGATAAAATGAAACTTGCTGAGGAGATGAGTCATTGACATAAATCAGAGTTGAGTATGCAATCAACAACACATTGATAATAAAAATAAAAGGTGGGAGAAAAAAGAAAGTAAAGTTCCCTATAGTCAAAACAGGGGATTCGGTTCTAGTCATATGTTTGGACAAGCCATGCCCAACATTACATGTTAGGTCACCACAGATATGGTGCTAGCATGTCAATTTCCAATTTCAATTCTATCAAGCAATTCCAAATTTTGAATTTCCAAAAGTATCTACTTTGTTTCTTTCAAGAGTTATCTCCAAATTTATTTCAATAGTCGTGATCCAAACGTTTTCTCTCAACCAAGATTTCTTTGGTTGAACTCAACCATCTCTACTGTCAAACACTGAAAAATTGGTGGAAGCTTGCTAAGTATAATTGTCTGAAACTCTGAATGCATCCATTTCAAACATAGAGATATATATATATATATATATATATATATATATATATATATATATCAAAGGTGACAATTTCTGTCATTTTTAGTTTCAGGAAATGTCATAATGTGCTCTTTCGATATGTTTATATTAATTAACTAAATGACAGAATAGAAACATTTGGAAGCATATTTGGACAAACAGACTAAAGATTTCAACTGAGAGAGGAATCCAAAGATTCCAATCGACAAACAATTTTGATGTATCATTCTTAAATTTATGTAATAATTAAACTCCTAATTCCCAAACGATTTCAACTGGGCAATGCATGGACCACATTTTTGGGCCTTTTCATCAAACTAGGCTCCTTTGGTAACCTTGGAATTGGCTCCTCAGTTGTCTCTTCTTCATCAATGATACAGGAAAATCCATATAAATCAACAAAACCTATACCAATATGAACAGAATGATATCCAAAAAATAACCCAAACCCACCAAAATTTCGATACCTAAATTTTGGGGAAATAACCAATCAAACAATAAAGGGAAATCGGAACAAACCACAGTATTTGGGTACGTGGGTGCTAGCTCAGAACGATGCCGCGGCGGCTCTAGCGGTAGGGAGGAGCTCCGTTGGTCATAGGACATGAGGCGTTGGTTCTGGTGCTATTTCTCCAAGTAAGGGCTTTTGAACAAAATGTGTTTGATGATTTTGATTTTATTTGAGCTACAATCCTGTGTGATAGAGTGTATTGAGGCCTCATTGAATATCTGGTGTGACAGCTCCTGATTGGTGGCGTAAATAACCCCTTTTCTACCAGCTCTGGACAGAACGCTTTCTCAAATGATATAGCACTGCTGCATTGCATTAAGCATTGTTGGATTGATAATTGTATGTCTTGAATTTACTGTCTTACCTTTTTAATTTATTAGAGGAGATAGAGATATGTTGAAATAGATTTTATTCTCCCCCCTCCTGTATATATTAAGAAGGGAAAAATTAAGAAATGGCCTTTGCTTCCGTGTAAACAGTTGTATTTTTATAATTATGGTAAGCACAACTTTGTCGTATACTTTTTTTTTTTTGTGAGAGAGTTTCAACCTATGGCGTCCGCTCCTGATGATAGCTCTTTATCATCAGACCAAGAAATCAATCAGTTTTTGGTATAGGCGGGGATTGAACCCCAAATCTCTTATACAACCATCAGAAATTGTACTAGTTGAGCTAACTGGAACCCACCCTTTGTCGTATACTTGTATTTGTATCAATTTGAAAAAACTATTTAATACTTTGGAAGTATCATTAATGCATACATTCTCTCTTATATGAATTGTGGGTTTTACTATGAATTTAATTAATGAGACCCACTATTATGTGAGAAGAAAAAATAAACGTTTATAATACACTTGAGGTATTCTATAAGTACACTCAATTTGGTTATGTTGTCGTCTTTTTGCAAATAAAAGTAATTATTAGATTCTTTTGGAATATAATGACTTGGTAGTTTCTAATCTCAAATTCTTGTTGATGCCACTAATTTATTTAAAGTTTTCAAGTAAACAAAGCTTGTACTAGTAGTGAGCTAATGATACTTGATTTGTTCTCCACGAATTTCGTGTTTTTATTTTTATTTTTTTATGGAAGATTCTCAAATTTATTTACTAATATTAAACTAATGACATGCATCGTTCTCCACGACTCTCAATTTTTTAATTTTTTTATAGAAGATTCTCAAATTTATTTAATAATATTTTCACATAAGTCCCAATTGCTTCTCAATATATATATATATATATATATATATTTTAAGTTCCCAATCCCAATGATAAAAGTGGTTCAGTTAAGAGGACCTTTTAACTCAAAATAGTAATTATAAGGTACCGCGATTTGATGTTCCATCTTCTGAGCACTGATTTGGTCATTTCCTATAAAATCTAATATGAAAGTATTATAAATAAAGGTAAAAGTTAGTTGAAATAGTATAGTGGGACATATGAATAGTACCAATTAAAGAGCCAGCTTATTTTTGCTACTATTCATAAACCCCACTGTATTTTTTGGTACTATCCATGGGTTCTACTGTATTATTTTAGCTAACTTTTATCTTTATTTAAAGTATTTTCAATAAAAAAATTTTAGTTTTAACAAAATAAGCGAATCCCAAATGGACCTTAAGTAGTGTTTATTTCAATCTTGTGTGGACAGACTCACCACTTTAGTGTTATTTTAGAGTATTCACAGTTGAGGAGGAAAAAAAAAGACCTATTTTACATTATCAAATATTACTTATCTACTCTACTAACTCATTTAACAATACATCCAACATTCTAGTTCTTATTTTTACATACAATCTAATAAAATAATATAAACTAAACAATCAAATAATATAAAAAAGATTTTGCTTTTCTCTCTCTTCTCTTCCATCTCCCTTTCCTCTCTTCCTTTCTGTCTCTCTCCAATATATAATATATATTTTTATGTTTACAACCCCATGAATAGTAGGTTGTATATTTGAGTGTTAGGTTCTAAGACTTTAGGATCTTAATGTATTAGAACTTCACTGTGTAATGTTGGCAAACCATGATAAAAACTTAGAGTCTAGATTTAGGCTGCTCAAAGAATGTTATGTGTAAAGTTGGAATCGAGTAATTGTAGAAAATTACTATTCAATTTCTGCAAGGCTCAATCGATCGAAAATTAGACACGATCTATCGAAGCTCGTGCAGATTGTTTTTTCTATAGAATTTCCAACTCATCCCAAGCTCATATGACGTGTAGGGTTTTATGTTTTTCCTTAAGTATAAAAGGAAAAACTCTAGCCATGTTTTAGAGGTTGTTGATATGCTATGTGTGTGAATCTCTTGTGAGATCTAGAGGTGTTTGCCTTCATACACACTTAGGGTTATCAAAATCAAGATTGATGTCGAGAGCTTGGTGATCGCTTCAGTTGTTGCATAAAGAGCTTAAAGAAAAACACAAGTGGGAGTACTTGTGGTTGTTGTGAATCCAAAAAAGAAGTAGTCTGTGGACTCGAAACTGTCACGTGGTCATGGTAGTAAGTTTTCTACTCGAGGTAGCAATAGGATGTTAGTGGTTTAAGTCGCTATTATAAAACTTAAATTCTTTCATAGTGGATCTGTTTTACCTCAAGGATAACTAAGTTAAATCCTCCCTAGGTTTTTTACCAGTTTGGTTTTCCTGGGTTATCATATCATTGTGTTCTTTATTTTTTGCATTGTTTACATGATATGATTTACTTGTGTTAACCTAGATTTGAATAATTTGCCTAAGTAATCACTTGGCTAAATAACTAGGTTAAACAACTTGTTTTTTAAGGGGTCTAAAAATGTACATTAAGAACTCACTATTTCCTGTTGCTAAAAAAATATAGCAATGCATACTTGGATAAACTTAATTTTTTGGGTGTTGCTTGGTAAAATAGCAACGAAGGTTTTTACACCTCCATTGCTAACACAACTAGTGTAACTAGTAGCTAACTCGTGTGATACACAAGATAGTTAAATTTAAAATCACATATATCTATAATAAAAATAAAAAAAATAGAGAGTCCTATATGAAAAAGCTATTAATTAAAAGTTAATAGAAAAATTATTTTATAATTTAAAATAGTTTCCCATCAGTATTGGTGGGATGCATATTTTAAATAAATAAAAAATACCGTAATGGTGGGCGGTGACTGCTTTTGTTTTATTATTTATCCCAAAAAAAAAAAAAAAGTTTTGATAGGATATGAACAAATAAATTGTAGTAGAAGAATTTGGATTGTAATCAAATTAAGATTTTTATTAACTTAGAATTTATAGGAGAACAAGATAAGAATAAAAAAAAATTATAAAATACAATTTTGTTAAAAAATTATAAATGATAATGATATGGCAAGCTCTAAAGAGATGAACAAAAAGTCAAACACTTCAATTTTGGGTATCGGGTTTGATTTTCACAATTGCTTTTTTTTTAGACGAAATTTTTGGGTTAGAAATAGTTTTTTTTTTCTATTTTTATTTTGGTTAGAAGGAAATAAAACGTTCAAAATAACTACCAGAGAGCCAGAACATTGTGTTTGTAAATGTAGTTTTGAAGAAGTGTGTTATTTTTTAAAGAAAACTTAATGGGCAAAGCCAAAAGATACAATTGTTCGATGTCAAAAAACAAAAAGACACAACTTTTCATATTTTAAAAAAAATGTATATATGGCATTAATTTGTGGAGCCATGTGGCACAATGAGGAATAGTTGATAGGCCAAGAATGTATTGACACCTTGTGATAAATTAACCAATTAATTAGCCAAGTGAATTAATTAAGTTAATTAACATGCAATATGCGCGATAGCACAAACAAATCACCAACTAAGTTAATATGTAGCGGAAAATAAAGTTGACACGGTGATTTGTTTAAGAATGAGGAAAACCTCCAAGGCAAAAACTCCATCGAGTGATTTTAAGGTTACCACTACCGAGAATCCACTATTATCACAACAAGCGGTTACAAGTAAAGGATTCCCAGTACCTTATACCAACCTACAGTTGAACCCTTACTCCAATACCCAATTGGACTTGTTTTATAGTGACAATCTCTCCTTTTAATGTACGGCTCCTAATACGTGACTAACCAATCAATGCACGAATCCAAGTATGTGACTAACCACCAACTTGAGAAGGATGTTGGCTACAAATTTCTTCAGTTCATTAGTTCATTAACATGATGAAGATCATGAACTCCTTGGTTACAAAACCCTATGGCGTACAAACGCAGCAGCTTCTTGAAGAGAAAGATGAACTAGGGCAAATTGTCTCCGGTCACAATATGCTTATGAAAACATTTGCATCAAGTTGCACTCACTTGCATCATCTGTGACGACCCTTAAAATAATCCTTATATATGTTTAGAGTTGTGAGAAAAGAAAGCCTAAACATGTATACACGGATTGGAGTGAAATTAGATCTGAAAAACTGATTTCTGTAAATCTCGATAGATAAGTTATCTATTAAGCAGCTATCAAGCATCGGGCAAAAGTTGCCTTTTAAACCCTGATAAATGTTATCTGTCAAGCTAGCTATTGAGCTTTAAAATCCAGTATTTCTTTATTTGATTTTTGGACAGATTTGCATGGCTTTAACCCTTGGACTTGAACTCTTGTTCCTTAAGTATTAAACATATCCTAGATCTACCTAATTACAAGTAAAATGCGTTTTGTCAAAAGATTAGCCAATTCTACATTGACATATGTTCCTAACATGATTCACATATGTCCTAACAATGGTTAACAAAAAGTCAAACGTTTCGACTATTAGTTATTATATAGACTAGCATTGCACGGCTTAATCAAAATTTATATGTAACTTAAAATAAATAATAAAAATAAATGAATATTTTATTTTTAATTTACATAATAAATGCATGTTGTGTGAGACTAAGGTATCATAAAATGCACACACACACACACACACACACACACACACACACACATATATATAAAATATAAATAGAATGATTTTCAATAATACATTGAACTTTAAGGCTCAATTAATCACATATATTTAAACGGAAAACCCTTGAATTTAATAGTTAAAAACTATCGAAAACAATAATTGAAATCATGTTTATGTGAAACCTCAATTTAATAATTAAGAACAATCTAAATTATTAAACATTTAAAAATTTGAAGTAGAGAGAAACTCACATGAGAATTTAATTTTTGTCCTTGAAAGCATGGAATGAAGCACTGAAACTTGAGTGAGTTTCACCTTACCAAGTTTAAGTTTAAACTTAAAGTTTAAGTCATGTGCGTTGCACACTCTATGTGTGTGTATATACATAAAAAATTATCTGAATTTAACATTTATTGTAGAAAAGAGGTGGTGTAGTCTTACCCCTGTCTAGCTAATTCTTATTATAACCCTTTTGTTTTGTAGGGAGAGAGAGAAACCCTTCTTTTGAAAAAAGAAAAAAGAAAAAAGTCAACATATAATAAATAATAGCTAAGATATTAATCTTTGGAAGTGGTATCTCATACAGATTAGTATTTCAATTATGGGTTTTGGTAGTTAGAAATTAGCGCATAGTAGTTAATAACTAGAAAATTATTTTGAAATTTTTTTAAACCAATCCCTTAGAAATGTTTTAGTGGATTTTAAATCACGTTAATAAATTATCTCTCTATTCAATTTATTTTTTTAAATCATATTAATAAAAAGTTATTGATAAAACTATTATTAGTAAACATTTCTTAGGCTTATCTATTTAACTTTGTTGCCAGATTAATATAAACTCTTTTATTTTTATTTTTCGAAGAATATAACACAACCAAAAGCTATAAACAAAAATTTACATTCAATATAAGGAACATTATCAAACTTATTCATAATTTAAAATTAAGAAATCAACACAAATTATAAATTAAGATATAAATTTCGAAAAAGAACAAAGAATAAACCTGTTTGTTTTCTCTATCACTTTGAGAAATGAAAGTATGAGTATGTAACTAAAATCTTAACCAATTATTGTAAAAGAAAATAAATGAGTACAAAAGTTTAATATTAGGAATTGGGTTAAATGTATGTGAGAAGTTTTTATTAATTTTTTTGGAGTTAAAGAAAAATAGCTTAAACAAAATGAAAAAATAATAATGAAGAAATTTTATATATATATATATATATTAATATATAGGTAGAGTTTCATTTTATATAGAATTTAAATCCTACTGGAATTAAGATTTCTAATCAATTTGTTTGTTGCTATCTCATAAATCCCATAAAAGGTGGATTAAAAAAAAGCTCATATGAATAGAAAGAAAAAAAGAAAACATTTTTTTATGGAAAAAAAGGAAACTCTTCTCTTGTAACCAAAAAAAAAAAAAAAAACAAACAAACAAACGTTTTTTTTAGAAGAACAAACGTTTATTATATATAGATACTTTTTTTTAGAAGAAAGAGAAGGTGTTTACTTTAAACTCAAATACTTATTATCTTATTTACAATTTTTTTTTTTTAACTTTATGCAAAAAAAATTTTGGTAAATCGGTATGAACAATAATTATCTAAAAAAAAAAAGTCAAGTGTAAAGAGGAAGATTTTGCTGTTGAAAAAGTTGCCATTTTTTTTTACAGGTATTATGTTATTGTTTTTTTTTTTTTTTTTTACACGAAGTAATATAATTTAAATTTAAAAAAAGGAATAAATGAAGATTGTTGCTTTTTTTTTTTTTTTTTTTTACGTGTACTATGTTGTTATTTGTTTACATGTAGTAATATAATTCAAATAAAAAAACGGATTAGATGAAGAGTTTGAGTTGTAATCAAATTAAAATTTTTTATCAACTTATAAATTATAATAATAAAAGGATTAGATGAATAGTTTAGATTGTAATCAAATTAAGATTTTTATCAATTTAGAAATTATAGGAGAAGAAGATAAGTATAGAAAATTATATTTATATTTTAAAAAATTCTATTTTTTTTTTGTGCAATTTAGTGCAGCCACTTGGCGCAACCACAAACTTTAGGCAAAGACATTTTTGGTAAATTGGTATGAACAATAATTATCTAAAAAAAAGTCACGTATGAAGATGAAGATTTTGCTGTTGAATACATTGTTGCTTTTTTTATGGGTATTATGTTGGTTTTTTTTTCTTACACGAAGTTATATAATTTAATTTTTTTAAAAAAAAGGAATAGATGGAGATTGCTGCTTTCTTTTTATTTTTTAAATAAAAAAAAGATTAGATGAAAAGTTTGAATTGTAATCAAATTAAAATTTTTTATCAAATTATAAATTATAATAAGGCGTAAATGCACTTTTAGTCTCTACATTTTGACTTTTTTCCATTTTGGTCTTTAAATTTTAATTTTACCACTTTTAGTCCCTCAAACAATTAACGCATGTTATTTTCGTCCTTTCCATCAATCAACCGACGGAAATAGCTGACGTGGCAACCGGAGGCATTAAAATATTATTAAAAAATTATTTCGCATTTTTTAAATGCCAAAATAAAAAAAAAATTAATTACTCAATTTTAATTTAAAAAAAAAAACCCAGCAACCAAGAACATTACAACTTGTTCTTCGTGTTCTTCCCATATCAAACCCAGCAACCAAGAACACAAATCTAGCATCCAAAAACTCAAACCGAGATCAAAACAACACAAATGAAAAAAAGAAAAGAAACAGAGACCAAACACAAACACAGACCTAGATCACAAATAGAGATCAAACACAAATGAAACCCAGATCATAACCCAAGCCAAAATCATCAGTGGACTCAACCACCGATCCATGTTCATAACACCCACATGCAAGCCTCCAAATTTTTCCTTTTCCCATTGTTTTCACGGCATCAAGACCCCACGGCCTCCATGATCAAAACCTCGAAGATCAGCCTTTTGATCTGCTCGCTGTTGGTCAATATCGGGTGAGGTAGAAAGAGGTGTGAGAACCACTGATCTCGGCTTCACAACCACTGATCTGGGCTCCAATATCGAATTGGTGACTGGGTTTTCTTTCAAATAGACAGGTTCTAAAACAAGATCAAAATTTTTGTTTATAGTTATGAAAAGGGTAACCATTATCACTAGCCGCACAAACAAGGACATAATTTTTTTTTTGAAATTACAAAGAAATGATTTTTGTTACTTGTTATTGAAAATTAAGAGAAACCCATAAGAGGAAAAGTCAAAATAAATAAAGGGTTAGAGTCAAAGAGACCTAAATAAGGAAGAGCTTGGTGATACCCCTCTTGGCCAAAGAAGAGATAATCTCTTGAGAGATTCCAAGCTTAGCGACCTCCAAACCTTCATCAGCTTTCGGCGACGAAGACGAAGATGAGGCTTCGAATTCGTAATCAGCTATGGCAGCGTACTCGGCGAGAGAAGATGAGGAGGCCTTGAAATTCAATGGCTGATTTGAAATGAAAGGCTCTGTTTTTAGGAAATAGAAATGGGTATGCAGTGTCTCCATTCTTGACAGGGTGGGAAGATCGGGTTGATGAATGGTTGCTGGGTTTTTAAGGAAATAGAAATGGGTATGCCTTGATTTGTAATGTTCTTGGTTGCTGGGTTTTTATTTTTTTATTTTTTTAATTAAATTGAGTAATTAATTTTTGTTTTAATTTTGGCATTTAAAAAATGCGAAATAATTTTTTTAATAATATTTTAATGCCTCCAGCTGCCACGTCAGCTATTTCCGTCAGTTGACTGATGGAAATGACTAAAATAACACGTGTTAATTGGTTTAGGGACTAAAAGTGGTAAAATTAAAATGTAGGGACCAAAATGGAAAAAAGTTAAAATGTAGGGACTAAAAGTGCATTTGCATCTTATAATAATAAAAGGATTAGATGAAGAGTTTGGATTGTAATCAAATTAAGATTATTATCAATTTAGAAATTATAAGAGAAGAAGATAAGTACAAAAAATTATATTTATTTTTTTAAAATTCTAAAAAAAAATTCTGCAATTTAATGTAGCCACTTGGCGCAACTATGACTTCTAAGCCCAACTTTTATTATATAGCATATGATATATATATATATATATATATATATATATATATATATATATATATATATATATATATATATATATATATATATATTTATATATATCAACCACTAAACACATTATTTATGTAACTTATCCCAAATAGTTGAATATTGAATAGTTTAATATTTGACAAAACAATATTAAAAATAATAATATAAAATATTATTTAAAAAAAGTGTGAATCTATCGGTGGCTTTAGACCACTGTTTGGATGTGAGACTGGTATTTTACATTACTTTTAGGGTCCGTTTAGATGGAGGAGTGGAAAAGTGGGAGGATGGAAAATTGTGGGAGGATGGAAAAGTGGGAGGATGGAAAATATTTAGTTTTCCCTCTTGTGTGTTTGGTTGGAGGGGTGGAAAAGTGGGAGGGTGGAAAACTCTTTTGTTTGGTTGGAGAGAAAAATGGAATGATGAAAAATGTAATTTATATAAATTGACTATTATACCCTTGTTACATAATATGTAAAAATAAATTTATTTGTACTTATTACATAATATTAAATTTATCACATCATATATATAAATTTATATTATTATTTATATTATTATAATGTAAAAATTAGATCAAGTCACGTTGAAAAAAAAAATGTTTAGGTTGAATGAGAACGCTCATGTCACGCTGAAAAAAAAAAAATGTTCAGGTCACGTGAAAAAAAAAAAAAAAAAAAAGGGGAAAGAAGAACGTTCAGGTCACGTGAAATGAAAAAAAAAAAAAAAAGAACGTTCAGTCACTTTGAAAAAAACAAAAAAATGGGAGGGCATTAAGGTAAAACTGCCTCAGTGCAGTTTTCCCTCATTGCTTTTCCTCCCAATTTGGGAGGAAAAATTTTGTGGGCCCAAGGAGAAAATTTTCTCCCTGGTTTTCCACTCTCCCTATTTTCCCCTCATTGCCAAACAGTGGAAAACTGAGTTTTCCACTCAGTTTTCCTTCCTATATTTTCCATCCCCCCTAAAATCTACCCAACCAAACACAATGTTAAGTTCGGTAGGTTTAGAGTAGTAGACTTACTCATAGGTTTGATAGATGGACATAAATGATATAAAAAAAATTAAAAATAATAATTAAAAAAAAGAAAAAAAGAAAAAGAGATGGACATAAACATCAATAGCTCGTCAAAAAATTGTCAGTTAAATTTAGAATTTTGTAATTTTTTGATCGATACATACTATACTCCACTGGGGCTGTGATTTAACCGTAGAATAAACGATAAGTATATAACTTTTCGTGGTTCTATACGAGATTATGCCGTATAAATGCTTAGAGAAAGAGAGTGACAGAGGTGGAGGCTTTCAGCTTGAAGAGAGACAATCAGATTTGAGAGACTAAAAAGAGGAGAGGAAGAAAAAGGATAGGGTACCATCGGCTAAAAATAAGCATAAATTAATAAATAAATAAAAGAAAGAAACTATGCATAATAAATAACAAATAATTAGATGATGTGTAAAATTAGGAGGCTTCTAATAGTAGAGCTTGTTATGGACTAAGGGTCCGTTTAGATACAGTTGAAAACTGAAAAACACTGTAGTAAAATTAAAAAAGTTGATAAAAAGTGATATTTGTGTTCCATAAACAATGCACAAATACACTGTTTACGGTTGAAAAAGTCAACATTTACGGCTAAAAACAGAAAAAAAAAAAAAAAAAAGCCTAAATGTGGACACAAAACGCACAAATCAAACATAGCCTAAAATTCTCAAAAGTAGACGTGTTCTAATTGGAATTGGTTATATATATATATATATATATATATATATATATAAGTAATGCTGATGTAAAATTGTGCAAATGTGCTTTGGTTTTATCTGAAATTCTCAAAAGTAGACGTGTTTTAATTGAAATTGATTATATATATATATATATATATATATATAAGTTTTACCCATAATATTAATTGCGAATTTAAAAAGCTTCCAATACTTTTCAAAAGTGAAGCAGAATAAAAAACGCAAAGCAAAACCAAGAGTGATACCCAAAGCCAGGATAATTGGTAGGCATTAAAGAGTCAAACGATTGTACCTCACCAAAAAGTCATCCTTCCATTCACTTCCTTCTCATACCTTAAAGTTTGAATCTCAATTTCATCACAATCTTCAACAAAAAATCCAAAGAAGTTCAAGAATTTACAGATGGACTCTCGTGAACACATTGTAATGCTACCATTCATGGCCCATGGTCATCTCATACCATTCCTAGCACTAGCAAGACAGATCCAACAAAGGACAGGCTTCATCATCACAATCGCCACCACAAAACTCAACATCCAATACCTCTGTTCCTCCATTTCAACTGACTCAAATTCACAACCCCTCTCCAACATTCGCTTTGCTGAGCTCCCCTTCAACACCACTGACCATGACTTACCACCCAACACTGAGAACACTGAGTACTTGTCCCCTTCCAGCATTGGAAACTTCCTTCATGCATCTCTCAGTCTCAAAGACCCTCTCTTGCAACTTCTCAATGATATTGTCCACCAAGAAGGGAAACCTCCTCTATGTTTAATCTCTGACGAGCTCTTTGGATGGGCTACTGAGCTAGCAAAAAGTGTAGGCACTGTGAATATTGCATTCACCACTACTGGTGCTTATGGCACCTTGGCTTATGTCTCTATATGGCTCAACCTCCCACATCGTTATTCTACAGATTCTGAAGAGTTCAAAGTCCCAGGGTTCCCTGAAAGCTATCGTTTTCACCGCTCTCAACTGAATCCATATGTAAGAGACGCGGATGGTACGGACATATGGTCCACATATTTGCAGACACAGCTTTCACAGTCTATTGAGTCTTTTGGGTGGTTGTGTAACTCAGTTGAGGAAATTGAACCTTTGGGATTCGATCTTCTGAGAAAGTATCTCGGAGTTCCTGTTTGGTCTATAGGTCCTCTTATTCCTCTACCTGCACTTAAGAATACTTCATCTTCAAATTCAACTTCAGGTTTTTCATTTTTCAAACAACATACTGGGAAAAAACCAGGACTCACTCCAGAAAAATGTATAGAGTGGCTTGATTTGCAAGGTCCTGATTCGGTTCTTTACATTTCTTTTGGCTCACAAAACACTATTGGTTTGTCCCAAATGATGGAATTAGCTATTGGTTTGGAAGATAGTGGAGTATCTTTCATTTGGGTCATAAGGCCACCGATTGGTTTTGACTTGAAAAGTGAGTTCAAAGCTGAATGGTTACCAGAAGGCTTTGAAGAAAGAATGAAACAAAGCAAACGAGGGTTGTTAGTGCGTAATTGGGCACCCCAGTTGGACATTCTGTCACACAAATCCACAGGAGCGTTTCTAAGCCATTGTGGATGGAACTCTGTGTTGGAGAGCTTAAGCCAAGGTGTGCCTATTCTAGGGTGGCCTATGGCGACTGAGCAAGCTTACAACTCAAAGATGCTGATGGAGGAGATGCGTGTGAGTGTAGAGTTAACTAGAGGGAGTCAAGGTGTTATTGTGGGGAAAGAGGTGAAGAGGATCATTGAATTGGTTTTGGACAAAGAGGGTAAAGGAAAGGATATGAGGAATAAGGCTGTTGAGGTTGAAAAGCAGTTGAGGGAAGCAGTAAGAGATGAGACAGATTATATGGGTTCCTCAGTGAAAGCAATGGATGACTTTGTGAGAAGCATTCTTTACAAGAGTACTCAAGAGCAAGCAGAGTCAATTGAGGTTCAAAAATTCATGGGAAATTAGGTTAGTTTTTGATAGAGTTAGCATCTCCTTGCTAATTGTGGACCTTATGTTCAGATGATGGTTGATTTAGTTTTTGGAATAATATTTATTTTTATTGTTTCAATTGTTAGAATAGAGATAAATTGAACCAACCGTTTTTTCTCTGGAAACAATAAATTTGGGTGGAAGATTATTATATCTTATTTGAGTTTGTATTTGATACTTTATTTTTGGGTAATGCGACCTCTTAATAATATATTATTACATACATACAAATAAGTTCATTATAAAATAGTTCGGTTTTATCAAGAGCAAGCAAAGTTATCAAAATAAAATAGTTAGGAGTTGATACATGATTCTGGTTGTTGAATATGTAAGAAACTTCAAGTTATTGTAAGCATCGTACAAAAATAAAAAATTGTAACCACTTTAGGCAATTTTGGTATATTTTAGCTTTCAAAATATTAAAAAAAAAATCCAATAAACTAAAAAAAATCCATTATTTAAAATAGAAAACCGAAACTTCCATTCCATTATAGGGTCATCAACCTTACCAACCACCATGACATCGTCGGAGCTTTTCTACTATCACCTCCAAATTGTTACCACTTACCCGTATCACTGACCAACCCTTGTATAAGCAAAAACATCATTCACACAACCGTGATCCAACTAAAAGGCCCAAGACCCAATCACCGCAACAACAATGTCGGTACTCTAGAAGACGCTCTCTCAAAATTGAAGACTCGTGATTGACCTTGCTATCTTTGATACATCTTCCTCACCCATGCCAAGTGTCACATGGCGAATCTTATCGAAATTTCAAAAATACTATTGTGTCTTTTCCAATATACTTATATTCAAATAGAAAATTAGAAATGAAAAAAAAAAAAAAGTAAATCATTAAAGTTAAAGGGATCTTTGTAATTTACAAATAATTTTCTTAATCCCCCATTAACCTCTTTACAAATATACCACAAGCAAAATATCATGCATCAAAAGCTACATCTTGCCTCAATTATTGGAAATGTTCTCAAATCGACCAACAAAATATAAGTTCAAAAATCTTATTAGAGAAGGAAATTAAAATCAATATTACATTATAAAATAAAATAAAAGCATGATAACATACTAGATAATTTCAAAGTTGACATCATTTGGCCTCATAACGCCTTGATCAAATAGTTTTAAAACTTAAATATAAAATAGTATAGAATTGAGTAAGACAATCCTTGAATATATTATTACACATCAAAATTTAAAATAAGAGATATTTTGAATTGTCCATTTAGCAAGTCTTGCTCTTCCATTGATGTTAGCATTCTTGTAATTAAATAGCAAACAAAAATACGCTTAAAATGTGAAATGTAAATAGGCAAAAAAAAAAAAAAGGATAAATAAAATGTAAAAGAATATGATATTTTGATAAAACAATTAGGTGGTTAAAATGATGTTTAGAGCATAAAGAGTAAGAAAGAAAATACCAAATGTTGAAGCAAACACATTAATAATGGAAATAACAGGAAGAGAAACTAAATAATACTTCATAATATTATTAATTTGAAGAAAAAAAATTACACAACACTATTTAGACTGAGGCGTGACACTTAGTCTCTTTAAGGAGATTCAAGCCCTGGGTTGGCACTATTTGGACTAAGGCGTGACACTTAGTCTCTTTACGGAGATTCAAGTCCTGGATTGGCTAAACGGTTAGATTTTTTTGGTATTATAACTTTGTTATACTACAGTAACTTTCATTGGGTTTGAATGAGTCTATTTATAGACTCAATGGACCTCATGAAATTATTACCCAAATTAATTTGATTAATTAGATTCATAATTCTGATGTAGTGGGTGTTACAAGATTAATTGCTAGACTTAAACCTCCATTAAGTAGGTGAATAACTCTTCATTTTTCATAATAAGAAAGGTCACTTACTTACCGATGAATATGAAAATTATTTTGAATGTATCTAGCCCACAATTTGAAGCAATACATATCAACCCATTAATCATCATAATTAAAAAGAATAAAAGAGTCTCACTCCTTTTCAATGTGGGATTAAATATTTCACTAACTCTTTATCTTCCCTATTAACTTCCAAATACTTATATTTATATTGTCTTATATTCATTTTAATTAGATCATATTAAAATGCTCCAACACCAAATTTGTAATTTTCTAGTATCATTAATTATAGAAATGAATGGTCATGGTCACCGAGTAATCATGCGTATCAAAGTTTTCAACTTTCTGAACAAATTATTACAAATCGCAATTTAAAATAAGAGACTTGAAATTTTCTACATATTATGTCTTGCTCTTCCACCAATGTTAGCATTCCTGTAATTCAATATGAAACCCAAGCACACTAAAAATGCGAAAAATAAATAAATAAAATGGATAAATAGAACATGGAATAATATGCTTTCGTAAAATAATTAGGTGGATAAAATTATATTTAAAACATAAAAGGAAATAAAATTAATATAAATTAGTAATTTTGTAGTATGACTAATAACAACAATGAATAGCCGCAGTCAACGAGTATCAAAATTTTCAAGTATACAGACAAAGATGAAGTATAGGTGAAGCTTGCAAAGAGGGGTGTTCAAGAGCTTATAAACATATGGTTAAAGTTATATTTAATCTATGTGGAACACTAGGATCATAACAAATTCACAAAAGCTTCAATAATAGAAAAAGTTCTCACGCAAAATATGGTTAACCTTAAGGCCATAACGTGAACAATGTAAATTTTTTTGGAAACCAAATAAGGGATTCAGTGCATAAGAGTTGGGGGCCAATGGATTTCCTTTCTTTTTCAATGATGAAACAGATCGAGACAGAGTACTAATCAATGCCACTTGGTCTTTTGGATTCAAATATACAATCTTCCAAAGTTCCAATAAAAAGCATGACAAAGGAAGCAATGGAGAAGATTGGAAAATCAATAGGCAAGGTGGAAGAATGGGATGTGGGTGAAAACGGTGTGGCATGCAGCATGTTCATCAAAACCAATACGTAGGAGTAGAATGATCAAATAAGAGGAGGGAGGTGATGTTGGACATATTTCAACAATTTACTTTTGTGATTAACTAAAAGGAACAATATACAGATCAAAATATAAGCAATAACACAAATAAATGTGATAGGCAAAAGCAATAAATAAATACTGTATATATAAGAAGAAATCTGCAAATAATTAATAATTCACAGACCAAATGTGTGAAGGATGAATGATTCAGATTAAGTCTTGTGTTTGACACAATCTCCTTAAAGCAGATTTCGCCCCTCACACAATCTGTGATTCTTTGCGACTTATAAATGTCTGCCTCCAGGATAAAATGATTTATAGTATGGAGAAAAAGCACACAAGATCCGTCCTCTGTAAACTACTCTATAATCACTCTTTCTTTTTCTTTAACTCAAATGAATGCACAAAATATTTTCTTTTTGGAAGAGTTTCTCCAAAAATTGTTTTTCATGAATGAGGGACTATGAAAATATATGTTACTGAATAGACACATTGTTTCAGTTAATAATTGTTGTATACAGACTTACTAACTCAAAAAAATAAAAAAATAAAAAAAAAATTTATTATTATTTGAACAAGAAGGCCCAATCCACACATGACTAAAGCCCAACCCAATGTCCAACCCATAAGCATATAAACTCATATTCTCTATCATTTCTTATGTAGGACTCAAGGATTCTCATCACTTCAATATCATGTTCAAGTGAACACATTAGAAGTCAATTTCTTATTCACTCCATACTATTTTTCCAACATGTGACCCTTTATGGGCGTTGTTCCGATATGAGAGGCTGCCAAACTTTTGTTATTGACGTGGGATGATGGAGAATGAGAGTGTAGTTATTGGTTGAAGAATTAAGAGTGTAGTTATTTCAAAATCCAGTCCTGTGTTCTTGAAGAAATAGACAAACATGAAACCACTATATTTTAAAATTGTCAATATATTTGTTAAATCCAATAATAGATTTGACCTAGTAAACCAACAATGAACACACCAAATATAAGTTAAAAATATTATTATACAATTATTCTCCTCCTTACTCATTATTTTTAAAGCAAAAGAGTTAAACTAATTAACCACTATATAACAAAGAGAAAGAAATTTCAACGCAACATTAGTTTGGTCACATATAAAAGAAAAAAGAGAAGATCTAAAATATCAAAAGATAAAATAGGGTTCTAAAGGATCTTATGAGACTAAGAGTGAGAAGCTAATGCATGAGTACCTAGAAGCATGTACCGTATAGTGTCAAACATGGAATTAGTGATGTCTTAACTGTTCTCCGTAAACATAGATCTAAGTGACATGTACCTACAAAAAGGTATTAGTTGCTCATAGATATGATATATTGTTCAAGGACATGTGCATTCATGTCGAGAGAGAGAGAGAGAGAGGATTGGGACTAATAATTACCAAATCTAAAATTTCCTTTAGTGATGATTTTTGTAACATTGAAATAAACAAAGTCCCAAATGAATGGGATGTTTGTTTTCTTTCCTACAAGAAATTAGGCAATATTTAGCGGCACAATATATAATATGGGTCATTTAGATCTCGCTGGTTATTCAAGCAGTATTCAAAAACATGTAAAATAACCAATCCAAATTCCTTCCGCTCTTTTGCATTCTCGCGAAATCTACTTTGGCTTTTAAAACAAACAGGAAATTCATGAGGAACATTATCAAATTTTGTGAGAAGAGGAAGGGGTTTAGAACTGAAGAAGGATGTAAAGTGGTATGGGGATGGTCTGTAGCTTGCTTTTTAATGAAAATGTGGCTAAAAAATATTGCCATTCCCATCAAAAGTTTTCTCGTTACTTTCCGATCCATTGATATGCTACCACTTAAAAGAAATTTCTAAGCTTTAAGATAAATTTAATGATGACAATTAAGGCTTCAACTCTTATTCCTTATATATAATTGAATGATTTGAAAACTTAATTTGATGCTTGATCTACAACTTGATTTAGTCTTAAAACAATTTTTTTTCTTTTTTCTTTTTCAAATCAGAGTTGTCTAGAATATAGTGACTTTTAGAAGCATGAGCAATACTATTTTACGTATCTTACAATTCATCTTGCTCTATCAAATGGAAGCAGACTTTAAAGAACGTATTGTGAAACTCAAACTCACATCCGAAGAAGGTGAAGCAATATTAGTCCGACCTACTCAACGGGCTAAAACACTGGAAGAGTATTCAAATAGTACCATCAGGAAGTTCCTCACATCTCGACAGATAAATCTTTGAGCTGCGAAGAACGTACTGCGATCAGCCTGGAAGATGGGGAACGACTTGAAGATTATTTATGTAGGTGATGGACTGTTCCAATTTAAATTTGCACTGGAGAACCAGCTGAGATGGGTGATGGACAATGGTCCTTGGAGCTTTGATGACCAATTATTAGTTCTTCGCAAATGGGAAAAGTGAAAATAAAGTTGGGGAATTGGTTTATGGCTTCAACGAGCCAAACCAGTGTATTTACATTAATATTTATACAGCTATACATGTACATCTGTTACACCTGATAAGATATAGCAACAATTCAAATACAAGAAGATTAAATTTTAGTTGTATCCCTTTCTATCTCAATGTTCTGCAGCAGCTCTAAATATTCGGTCTTATCCTGATCTTGAGATGATGAGATTAGAACTTGGTGCTTATCTTTATCTTTCTCCAAACTATCATCAATAGGATTAACTTGATCCTATTGATCTGTTATCTTAACAGCCCCCCGCAAGGTGATGGGGGTTGAACAACCATCAGCTTGGATTTGAGATAAACAAAACGTGATGAAGACAATCCTTTGGTAAAAATATCAGCAACCTGATCAAGGGTAGAGATGAACTTGCCTATGATGTCGCGATTGACTACCTTCTCACGAACAAAATGATAGTCAACTTCAATATGTTTAGTACGGGCATGAAACACCGGATTAGAGGCCAAGGCAAGTGCACTGACATTGTCACACCATAGCACAGGAGCTACCTTAAGAGGAATCTGAATTTCCTGAAACAACATTCGCAACCAGTAAAGTTCAGCTGTGGTGATGGCTAAGGAACGATACTCAGCTTCAGTACTAGACCGGGAAACAACGGCTTGTTTCTTAGCACTCCAAGAAATAAGACAATCTCCAAGGAAAACTGAAAATCCGGAAGTAGAGCGTCGATCATCAAGGCTACCAGCCCAATCTGAATCACAAAAGGCATTAAGTTGGAGGGAACCTTTAGAGTAGAACAACCCATGATCAGGTGTACCCTTAAGATAGCGTAATACACGCTTTGCAGCTGATAAGTGAGTTGAAGTTGGAGCATGTAGGTGCTGACAGAGTTGATTAACTGAGAAAGCAATCTCTGGACGAGTGAGAGTACAATATTGTAAGGAGCCAACAATATGCCGATAGACAGTAGGATCATTTAGTAAGTCACCATCATATTTAGAAAGCTTAGAGGTAGAAGAACAAGGTGACTTGGAAGGTTTTGCATCAGCCATGTGAGTGCGAGTAAGTAAATCTGAAATATACCTTGTTTGACAGATATGCAGGCCCTTTGGAGTGCGAGAAACCTGAATGCCAAGGAAGAAGCTTAAAGAACCCAAATCTTTTAAACGAAACTCCTGCTGCATGCTGCAAATGAGGGAACTTATTATGGGAACATGAGTTCCGGTGATGATTATGTCATCAACATAAATTAGCATATAAACCCGGACAACTCCACAAGCATAGATAAATAATGATGAATCAACTAATGAAGCTTTAAATCCAAGCTCTAATAAGAATGTGGAGAGTCGTGTAAACCAAGCTCTTGGTGCTTGTTTTAAGCCATAAAGAGCTTTATGCAACTTACAAACAAAATCAGGATGAGCATTATCAATGAACCCTTGAGGTTGTTCCATGAACACTTCTTCTCTTAAGTTCCCATGAAGAAAAGCATTGGATACATCCAATTGCCGAATTTCCCAATCAAAATGGACTGCTAAAGCCAATATAATCCGAATGGTAGGAGGTTTGATTACAGGGCTGAAAGTTTCAGTGTAGTCCACTCCACTTCGTTGATCAAACCCTTTAGCAACTAATCTAGCCTTGAACCTTTCTATGGAGCCATCAGATTTGCGTTTAATTGTATACACCCATTTGTTGCGAATGATATTATGATTTGGAGGGCGAGGACACAAGGTCCAAGTGCCATTGGACATCAAGGCATCAAATTCTAGCTTCATGGCTGCTCTCCATCGTGAGTCTGCAACAGCCTTGCTATAGCATGATGGTTCAAACTCTTGGACAGTAGTGTGGAGGCCTTGGAAGGGGTATTTGGTAGTGTGGAATAATTTATAGTCAGGAAAGGTTTTGGGCTGAAGAGAACCTGTTTTAGAACGAGTGAGCATTGGATGAGGAACAATGGGTTGAGTAAGTGGTGCATCAGAACTTGTAGAGGTTGACAGACTTGGAGATGTATGTGAGAATTGTGGTGATAATGATATGGAAGGCAGAGGAGTAGGAGATGTAGGTGGGCCGTGTACAAGTGGTTCATTTGCTGGTGCAGAATCAGGAGTAGTTGTTGTAGATGGAGAGTTTGGAAGTGTTGTAGAAGGAATTGAAGAAGGAAGATTTGAGAAAGTATTGTAAGGAGGAAAGGGAAAGGGGAAAGGAACATCACCTGATGCATGAATCTTGGAAGGCAAATGTGAAGTAGCTTTGTCCTTGGCTGGGAAGGAACTCTCATAAAAAATAACATGCCGAGATAAGTACACTTTATTAGTAATAGGATCAAGACACCTGTAACCTGCATAGCTATATCCAATAAAAATACAAGGCTTAGATCTATATTCCAGCTTATGAAGGCCTTGAGGACGCAAAAGTGGATAACACAAACAACCAAAGACTCTCAAATTGTTATAATCTGGCTCTTTATTATATAACTTGAGAAAGGGTGACATATGATCAAGAATAGGGGTAGGCAAACGATTAATAATATAAACAGCTGTAAGAAAAGCATCAACCCAATAACGATTTGAGAGATGAGAATGAGCCAATAGTGTTAATCCAGTTTCAAGAATATGTCGCAACTTTCTTTCAGCAAGACCATTTTGTTGTGAAGTGTATGGGCAAGATTTTCGATGGACAATGCCATGCTTGGTGAGAAATGATTGGAAGATAAGTGAGGTGTACTCACCACCTCCATCAGATTGCAATTGTTTAATGGTTGTAGAGAATTGATTTTCTGCCATCAATTTAAATTTGACAAAGCATGTTAACACTTCAGATTTATTATAAAGAGGATAGAGCCAAGTATAGCGTGAAAAGTCATCAATGAAAACCACATAATATTTGCATCCACTCACAGATTGGATAGGTGAAGTCCAAATATCAGTATGAACAAGTTGGAGAGGAGTAGTAGAGAGACGAGTAGATAAATGAAATGGTTGTCGTTTACTTTTGCCCAATTGGCATGAAGTGCAAACAACATTTTTATTAAAGTCATTGCAAGAAAGAGGTAAATGATTGTGTTTAACAACACGAGAAACAACATCAAAAGATGAATGACCTAATCTAAAATGCCACACCAATGAAGATGTTTTTATTCCTAACAAAGCAGTAAAAGCTCGGTTGCCATGAAGAGAGTTCTTTTGAAGCCGTAGTGGATATAAGCCATTTTCACTTTTCCCTTCCAAGAGAATTGCATGTGTGCGAAGGTCCTTCACAAAATAATGAGATGAGGTGAGTATGAAGTAACATGCATTATCTAAACAAAATCTTTGAATAGAAAGTAAGTTGGCAGAAGCATTTGGGCAATGTAAGACATTTTTAAGATGCAAGTTTGAAGAAAAAGAGGGAAGAGTGATTGAACCAGAGTTTTCTATAGCAAGTCCTGCTCCATTTCCCACTTCTACTGTGTCAGTGCCTTGGAAAGGTTGCTAAATTGTCAAATTTTCAAGTTCATTGGTGATATGAGCATTTGCACCACTATCAACAAACCATTTTTGATCTTCAAAGGCAGCATTTGTATGGGCCACCATAGCTGCAAGTTGCGTTGGGGGATGTCTTCCTTGGTAGGAGTAATCCATGCGATGATAATAGTCAAGGGCTTAATGATTGGTCTTGCCACAAATTTGGCATGGAACACGTGCACCATTGTTGAAAGGGGCACCACTATTGACTTGAGAGGGTTTAGGACGAGAATCAGATGTTCCATGAGCATGTTTGGGAGTGAAGTTTCTTGGTTGAAATTTGGGTGTGTACTGCATCTTATTGCTGGGAGGAATTTGATTAGATCTAGGCCTGTTGGTGAACAAAGCGAAGTTTGTTGCATCAGATACAGCAGCATTTTGTTGGTTGAGCAACATTTCATGATTCAAGAGTTCATCTCTGAAGTCTACGAAACTCAATGGGTTGTCTCGAGTAGCAAGAGAGAAAGATGTGATGAAGTTGTTAAATGAAGGATTGAGACCATTGAGTGCATATGAGATGAGATCATCTTCAGGGAGTGGTTTACCAACTGCAGCTAGTTGGTCAGCCAAAGATTTGGCTGTCTGCAAGTGCTCTGAACAGGTCTTGGGGCCTTGAGTTAAATTTTGCAATTGTCTCTTCAAATGAGCAATGCGAGAGCGAGACTGCGAGGCAAAGCGATTGGCCAGTGCAGTCCAAACTTGTTTCGAAGTGTCTAGTCCATAAACAGTAGACAGTACATCCTCCGAGAGAGTAAAATTGATCCAACTAAGAAGATATTGATCCTTCTTAGTCCAAAGAGTAAATTCGGAGTTAAGAGTCTTATTCCCTTCAGCATCAACTAAAAATTCTGGTGGGCACGGATCAGAACCATCAACGATACCCATCAGTCCATTGCTGCGTAAGGCAGGAAGAAATCTTGAGAGCCAATTAAGGTAGTTGCTGCCATCTAACTTGGCAGGGATCCCTTGAGGAAAATTGGGAAGAAGAAAGGAAGGTGATGAGATATTAGTAGATAAGTCAAGGTTGGAAGCAGTGGAAGACATTGTCACAAGATCAGAAGATTATTGGCGTTAGCCTAAGAATGCTCTGATACCATGAAAATAAAGTTGGGGAATTGGTTTCTGGCTTCAACGAGCCAAACCAGTGTATTTACATTAATATTTATACAGCTATACATGTACATCTGTTACACCTGATAAGATATAGCAACAATTCAAATACAAGAAGATTAAATTTTAGTTGTATCCCTTTCTATCTCAATGTTCTGCAGCAGCTCTAAATATTCGGTCTTATCCTGATCTTGAGATGATGAGATTAGAACTTGGTGCTTATCTTTATCTTTCTCCAAACTATCATCAATAGGATTAACTTGATCCTATTGATCTGTTATCTTAACAAAAAGGGCATGACGGCGAGATCAGTGTCTTTCTCGGTCATCCCGATCTGGGTCCAAGTCTGGGGATTACCATTTGATCTTATAAATGAAGAAGCCGGTATGGATATCAGAAAGAGACTTGGTCACATGGTGGAAGTGGATAGTAAGGCACTAGCATCAGAGCAGGCAGGATTCTTGCGGATCCATATTGAAATTCCTTTGAACAAACCTCTACACAGGGGGGCCCTCATAGTCATCCGGAGGGTGATAAGGTGATAATTGCCTTCAAATACGAGAGGCTTGTGGGGTTGTGTTATAACTGTGGCATCAAGGTCATGAAATGAGGGATTGCTCTCAGTCGATAAAAGAGGACGATGGTGAACTCCCATATGGGATATGGTTAAAGGCTGGCCACCAGCGGCAAGCTAAAGCGTCAACAAAGAAAGCCAATGGTTTAGCAAGGCATGACAGTTCAAAAGGAGGTGAAACACGCGCTGGGTATCCGTCGCCACAACCCGAAATTTCAGCATTAAAATCAGCAATAACTGATTCTCATACACAATGAGTTAATGCGGAATCTGTTATGGGTATAAATACAAAAACGAAAACTGAAGCAGACATCGATTTGCACATTATGCACATTAATGCTAATACGGAATTAAGTGAATTAAGTGATACGCATAAATATGGGATAAATGATGGGTCTGAAATTAATGTGAGGGTATTGGTTAGTGTCCCAATCAAGTACGTGGAAGAGCAAGTATCAGATACGTTACCAAAACTGACCCCAACGCATAAACATATTGAAGTGGCACGTGAGGAAAATAGGGCTGATGGGGATGCACGTGACCAAGTTAAGTGTGGTACTTGGAAAAAAATAGAACGAAAGACAGCGGTAAGCATGCAACTGGACCCGCCAAGTGAAAGAAAACCAAGGAGCAAAAAACGTCAACACAATGACCAGACCATTGAGAAATCAGAATCGGAGGAGATGGGAGAGAAGAAATGGCTTCGGAGTTTGGCCGGTAACATAACTTCAGATATGTCAATGGTGGTGGCTGCGGATCAGCCTCGCCGATCACAATGAAAATCATAAGTTGGAACTGCCAAGGGTTTGGGAACCTTTGTGCAGTTACAGCCCTCTCCCACATTGTGAGGGTTCAAGTGCCCAAGGTTTTGTTTCTTATGGAGACGAAACGATCAGTGACAAAGATGAAGCAAATAATAGATGATCTACCATACCAAGGGGTCTTTGTGGTACCTAGTGTGGGAAGAAGTGGGATTGGCAATGGTTTGGAAGGAGGAAGTCAACTTGCACATTCAAACATACACCTAGAATCATATTGATGCAATCATCAATAGCAACATGGGTCTAGCATGGAGAATTACAGGATTTTATGGCCAGCTAGGTGCAAACCGTCAACATGAAACATGGAGTCTACTAAGACACCTCCATTCCCGATACACAATGCCATGGTTATGTATTGGGGATTATAATTAGATCCTCTCATTGCAAGAGAAGCAAGGTCGAATCTCAAAACCAGCAGCTCTAATGGAGGCTTTTCAAAGTGCACTTCTTCATTGTAATCTTATTGATCTTGGGTACATTGGGAACAAGTACACATGGAATAATGGAAGACATCATGGTGAGTTTGTCCAACAAAGACTAGACTAAGCTTGTGCCACATTGGAATGGAGAGAGCTTTTTCCCCACTATCGAGTAACCCACCTACAAGCACCATATTCAGATCATATCACAATCTTGCTCACCACTCACAACACAAACATCTCTACCCGAAGAAAAAAATTCCCTCACCAATTTGAGGAAAAATGGGCTTCACATTCGGATTATGAACCAGTCATCCAAGCAGCTTGGAACCAAGTGCATCTTAGGGGAAGTCTGTTGTTCAAGTTGTTTGAAAAAATCAAACACTGCAGGATGGCTTTGATTGGATGGTCTTGATCTGCTTTTGGAGATACTAAAGCAAAATTGGAGGAGAAACAAAAGGAATTGGAGGACCTAACAAAACAAAATACTGGTGACAAGATAGAAAGCATCAACATGGTGAAGAGCGAAATAAATAGGTTGTTGTATCAGAAGGAATTAACATGGAGGCAACGATCAAGGGCAATTTGGCTACAAGCAGGTGACAAGAATACAAAATTCTTCCATCAAAGAGCAAGCCAAAGGAGACGAAGAAATCAGATCATTGGAGTTTTTAATGATGAAGATAACTGGTGTACAAATAACAATGATATTGCAAACGTGGCTGAAAACTACTTCCATAATCTATTCACTACAGCACATCCAGATCACACAATTATGGAAAATGTCCTTGATTTAGTTGACAAGTGAATAACAGATGACATAAACGGTATACTCTTGCGACCTTACACTGCTGGTGAGATTAAGAAAGCCCTTTTTCAGATGCACCCATCAAAGTCTCCTGGGCCAGATGGTATGTCTCCTTTTTTCTTTCAAAAATACTGGCATATTGTGGGTAGGGATGTCATAGAAGCTGTCTTATCAGTTTTGAACTCATGTCACTTTTTACATAAAATGAACCATACACATATTATGTTGATCCCTAAGAAAAATTACCCAAAGTACCTATCTGAATTTCGCCCTATTAGCTTGAGTAATGTAATATCCCGTATTTATTCCAAAGTCCTCGCTAATCGGTTAAAGATTATATTGCCTAATGTTATATCTGATGCCCAGAGTGCTTTTATGCCAGATAGATTGATCACAGATAATACTACTGTAGACACAGGATGAGCAATAAAAGAAGGGGAAAAAGAGGACACATGGCAGTAAAATTGGACATCAGCAAGGCCTATGACAAGGTGGAATGACCTTTCATTGAAAGAATAATGGCAAAAATGGGGATGGACTCAAGATGGATACACTTGGTAATGGGAACCTAGAGGTCACATCAATCCATCTAAAGGAATCAAACAGGGTGACCCTTTGTCACCTTACTTATTTCTCTTGTGTGTTGAAGGCCTGTCAACCATGCTAAAAAGGGTGGAGGAAAGGA